>JAZKJV010001127.1:0-499155 GCA_037367405.1 Ottelia alismoides | reverse complement strand
TATAGCCTTTAAACCATCATCTTAGCATCCATGCATGTGCATTCAGATAGTGTCTAAAATACTATAATTAAGACCAAAATTATAGAATAAATAAAGAAAAGAAAAAGAAAAAAATTTGTAAATATTTTATGACTCAAAACCCCCGAGACCTAGGCATCTTGATGAATAGGTCGACAAGGAATGAAGTAGGGGGAGATAGGGTCAGAAATACAGATAAAATACCTATACATTCTATTCATTCTTTATTCATTTTGGGACCGAATTTTGGTTTCACTTTTTAAACACCAAATAAAGAAACTTTGTACAGGAAAGTTGTAGATAATTTTATAAAGAAAAATACAAAATTGATTTCACTAAAAAATAATGTACAGATAAAAAGTTATGGTCTGAATAAAATTCCAGAATCCCAATTTCCCAGACCCATATCTCACAAATGAAAACTCCAAATGCAGCATACTCACCTTTAATTGTATATAGAAGAAAATAAGCTATTTAATGGCGGTGGTTTCGCATTTGGCAGAGCTACGGTTTGAAAGTTGAGTTTTGGACCCACATTGTATACTTTTTTTTGAGGGAAAAAAGGGTGTCGAACCGTAAAGGTGGACACCCAAACCCACATTGTATACTTGTACATATTAAAATATTCAATTTATTCTTTATTAATTATTTATTCATTTTTATATTTTTTATATTTTTATAATGTTGTAAATATTACTTATAATAATTATGTGCATTAAAATCAGAATAAAAACACAAATCAAAATAAAAATATTTGTAAATAAAATACATAGGTATAATACCTGTATCTATACCTATACAAATAGCACTTTTATTAAGTGTATAAAATATATCATAAAATTAAAATAAAAATATATTTGTGAATATAAAAGTATTTTATAATTTTATAAAATAATAAACAAAAATAATAAAAATAAAATCACAAATTAAAAATCAAATAGTCAAATATATTGATAATATACCTATATAGGGGTATAAAAGCAACTTGTAAAAATAAATCTCATAAAAATAATTAAAAATCGGAATAAAATACTATATAAAATAATAAATATTTTTTATTAAATAACCTTAAATTAATTACATCATCTATTATTTTTAATTAAATTTACAAGGTATTTATTTAAGTTTTTGTCTTTTTGCGGATGACGTGGCCCAATCAGGCCACGCCATCCGTTGACCATGGGTCAACTCTGTGACCCAGGTCACAGACCGCTGGACATGTGTAAGTAGCCATCTTCTCGGATTTTTCGCGGCCACGTCTTTCACCATTTGAGGATGATTTCTTCTGTAAAGTTGATCACCTATGATCCCTCTAGCTCGCCCTAGGATTTTTTCGGGGAGAGCATCACTGCTCTTCCCGTTGCGCCTCGTTCTTCGATCCCTCTCGGCCAAGTTTCAAAATAGGCTCCATTCCCTCCATTCCACTTTGAACCTTCTTTTGACCACGCCTTCTCCTCTGACGAGTGCCCTGGACCGGCGAGGGTGACAGCCTCGCCTCCGGCCGAGTGGCGAGGCGTTAGGCAAGGTCGAGGAAGCGCTCCACCCCCATCTCCGGCGTGCAGCCGTTGAGGTTTTTCTCTTGGTTTCACCGCCAATCGAGGACGTTTTTCTTGTTGTTGTTCCCGCACTTTTGTTTCGCCGTAGTCCTAAGTTTCTTCCCAGCCATTCCGCTCGCCGATCAGTTACCCTATCACCTAAGCCACCCCTCGCCGGAGGACACTCCGGCGAGGCCCCATTTCGCTGTTTCCATATCCATTTGTGCCGCCAACCGCGAGGCATTTTGCCCTTGCGGTTTAACATTTCGTGTGCAGGACCCAGGATCACCAAAGACCGGCTGGAGCTATTTTGGAAAAGCTCGGAGGTATCTGGAGCTCTCGACCTTCCTCGGCGTCGAGAGGGAGCTCCAGTGGCCCCCTGTGCGTTTTGAGGTCTCCAGCGCACTAAGGGATCTTGCAGGCTCAGCTTGGGCCATTTTGGAGCCGCAAAGAGCGTCGGAGGTGGAAGCCTTGGCCCGGAGAACCTCGCCCCAGGCGGAGCTCCTCCCTGTTCGTCGTCAAGCCTTCACGACCGTTGATCAGGCCCTTGTTCTTGCTAGTCTACAGCGTCCGTTAGATCACGCGACCCCTCCAGCCGTCCGATTTCAGCCCCAGGATCTAATCCTGGCCGCTATCTCCCAAGGGGTATAGCGAGCCCACGTCGCGCCACGTGTATTAGTGAGATCTCCAGCACCGTTGGATCCGCGCCTAGGTGGGCATTTTGCAAATCTCGCCCGCCGGTTTTTGTAATTACTTATTACTTTAAAACTTTCCTCTGCTGTGGTTAATTTTTGTTGAAATTGCGAATGTGCCCCCGAACTTCGATATTATTGTAGGTCAACCCCCGCCAGGTCGCGTGCGTCGCACGTGGCCTTGGTAATTTTGTGGGATAGCCCTTCGGGCATTTTGTTATTTGTTTTAAGTCCAGCAAGTTCATTTCGCATATATATATTTTGTGGACAATTTGCGTTAAGGCCCCTTGACTGTCTGAATATTACAAAAATACCCCTGCATGTGTGCCTTTTCTTTTTGCTTCTAGTATTTTTTGCATACGTCTATAAAAATCCTAAAAATCCCCAAAAAAATCAGTTTAGATCTCTGTTGCATCATAGATTAACGGCATATTTTTATTTTTCATAATTATTGCATTTTTATATTTATTAAAAATCAAAAATAGTCATTTTCAGCACTGTTTGCATAACAAAATACCAAAAAAATATAAAAACACTCCAGAAAAATCCCAAAAAAATATATTTTGTTCCCTTTAGTGTGTCTTAGCTCCAGGCCAAAAATCATTAAAAATTACAAAAGAAAACTCATAAAAATCACAAAACTCCAAAAACCTTCATAAAAATCCTAAAAATTCCTCAAAAATCCTAAAAATACAAACTTTGTCTCTGAATTTTCTTTGTTTTATTATCTTTCATTGAAAATTAATTTGGAGAATTTTTGTTACTGATTGCTATTTTATTTCTCCATTTTAAGTTTCAGCCTTGCATTTTTGCTACTGTTTTCTTTATTTTGCTAATTAAAAATACCAAAAACATTCTAAAAATTACCCAAAAATCACAAAAACAGTAAAAAAGGCATAAAAAGACCAAAAAGACTTTATTTGCTAATTTTTGGATATTTTTATCTATATCTCTTTCTCTCTTTTATTACATTGTCTTTATTTTCCAATATTGAAAAAGAAAATATAAAAATATAAAAGAAAAAAAAGAAAATATAAAATCAGAAAATTAAAAATCAAAATACAAAAAAATTATAAAATTAAAAAAAATATTAAAAATTAAAAACCCACAAAAACATCTTTGCTTGCTTGCTTAGTGTAGACACTTCACATACACACACTTGTGCACACATTTGCTTGAACTACCCTGCTTGCTCCCTGTGTTCGAACTCTCTGCATACTTGCACCTATACATCTTTTTATGTAGAGTTAAAAATAAATTTTAACTCCACATTAGTTCTAATTTATTGATCTTTAGTGTGGGTTAATTGTTGATTAATTTCAGAATTTGTGTGGTCAAACACCGACTATTGACTCGCCTTGTGAGTTGATACAACCACACCGATTTGCGAGATTATCACGCATCTAACTGCTCCAGCTCCAAGTCTCGATGTGTTGCAAGAGCTAATAACACCTTGATAGATGATGTCTTATAACAAGTGAAAATATCTCGTTATAATCCACACCTTCCTAAATGTATCACTTCACAGTTAGGCACACCTTGTATCTGATGTCTTCAATACCAAAAGAGTCTTGTCCTTTTCTTGAAGACCCATTTCTAGCCAACGAAATTCCTCCCCTTTGGCAACTTCATGAGCTCTCATGTTTAATTCCTATAAATAAACTCCATCTCTTCACCTTCATTATCCAGATTCTGCCTCTATTATAGACTCCTTATAAGTAGAGGGCTTTGGAGACTCTGTCTCCTCAACAACCTGTAGTGCAAATGCAACCATGACTTCAAAAGCCATATCTCCGAGGCAGAGATGTATCTCTCTACGAGGTCAATCAATAGCAATGTTTGGTTACCTCTCCTCTAGTTGCTTAGCTTCAAGCTGCTCAACATCATCTTGATCAGTGATTAATTGCTTGATTATTACCTGGTGTCAATTCGAACGTGTTCATGTATATCATCACATGTCCATACATCAACATACTCTCTCCTCGAGTGAAGCATAGAATTCTCATCAAAAGTAACATTCCAACTAACAATTATTATGCTTAGAAGGGGATCAGATTCTATACCCTTTACTTCTATACCATAGCATGTAAACCCCTTTCATTGCCCTTAGTTCCTAAGGGCTTGACGTAAACATCTTAAATCTTATTAGAACTTTCTTGATGTAGTTCTTTTAGATAAGAAAATTTTTCATTATGCACAATCCCTAATAATTTCATCCCCAAAATCTTCATTGTTGCAACAAGGTCCTTCATGTCAAACTATAGCGTAAGGAGTTTCTTTAGATCATTTACAGTACTTTATTTTCTTCTTCTTCTTTTAGAGAAATGGAGGGTAGTATCCCAAGACGGTACCTGCCACAAAATATATTATAAAACCTTAAAATATATACACACAGCGGGTTAAATTCTTCAAGAAACATAAAGTACCCCACAACGTTCAATTACATTTTCTGTGTAAAATATCTGCCCCTCAAAAATGACCTCGTTTCTGGTGCACCAAATTGCCCATACTAATGCAAAAGGATAAGAGATATCCTCATGTCTATATCTGCAGACCGATCTAATGCATCTCCAGAAGGTAGAACAATCCTCCATGATAAGCCAAGAGATGTTGGCCTTGCTCCATACCGAGCCGGGTAAAGACAGGAGAAGAACATATAGCCCATGTCTTCCAATGATAACTCACATCTATCACAAGTAGCACCATCCACGTTGAGCAGCTATCGTCGACGACCATTGGTGAGGACCCTACTAAGTCTAAACAACCAGAGAATAAAACTATTAGTTTGTTCGGTACTCTACTCCTCCATACCATCCATGCGTCAATCCCTGCCTCATCTTGCAACTCAACCCCATCCTCAACAAAAATGGTATGCCTTCTTCACTGAAAACCTCCCTCCACCCCAAACAACATGGTCCCTGCCGGAAGACGAACCCTCGATTTGCATCAACTCGGTCTGTAGGGCAAGGAGCTCCTCTACCCACTGATCTGACAAGTCCGGAGAGAATACTGGAGACCATGATCCTCATTCCCATACATGTTGCACCAGCTCTCCTTGGTTACGAGCTAGCCGCAATAGGCATGGAAAACGATCCCCCACGACCCCATCCCTCATCTAATCATTAAACCAAAAGTGAGAACTTGTTACATTCCCAAGTATAGGTCTCAACTTGACCACTATCTCTGGAATAATTTTGGTAATCCCCTACCACAAAGAGGATAGTAGGCGCTTCGGAACAGCCTCCCCCAACAATGAAATCCCATAGATCTTCTTCGGTAAAACGACATGCCATGTCCTCGGATTTCCTTCACATGCCTACCACCCACTTTGTCATAAAAGCCTTATTCATCCCCTCCACCCGCAACACCCCCAATCCGCTCTTCTTTGGAGTTGTAACCTTACTCCAATCTACCAGGTGGAAGCCCCTATTTGCACCCCGCCCATCAGACTAGAAGAACCTTCTCATCAAAGCTTCAATCTTTGTGCACACCCCAACAAATAAAAAGTCTCGTGGAACAAAAGAAATTTAGGATGACAGAGAGAACATGCTTCAGAAGAACCAACTTCCCTCTCTTAGAGAGCATCGTTGCCTTCCAACCCGCCAACATCCTTTCCAATCTCTCCAGTAAAGATCTCCAATCCTTAGCCTTCGGCCTTCCTGCCACCAAGGGGAGCTGCAAGTACGTTATCGGCAAGGCAGCAATAGAGAAACTCAAAACCGATGTTGCACCTTGCAACTCCTACTCCAAGAGACCAAAAGGAACCACCACTGCTTTGTCCCTATTGATTTGAAAACCGGACATGACCCCGAAGAATCCATGATAAGCGACAACCGACGTATCTACTCGATCTCAGCCCTCAGGAATAAGATAGCATCATCAACATACTGTAAGATTGGGATGGAGATTTCCTCCCTCTTATACCCAGAACACCATTCCCTATTCGTTGCCAACCTCATCACACGAAAACCATAATCACAAAGAGAAGCGGAGCCAAAGGGTAGCCATGTCTGACTCCCTGCTGAGGATGAAAGAATCCTCCCTCCGGTCTGCCATTGACGAGCACAGCATGGGATGTAGTCGTAACACACCTCTTGATCCAAGGTATCCACAATGTAGGGAATCCTCTCTTCTGTAATGAGACCCACAAGAACCTCTAGTCCACGCAATCATACGTTTCGGGAAAAAATCCACCTTCTAAATCACACCTTTAGGCATGCTTCTCTTCCAGTACATCATCATTTCTGATGCCAACACAAGCTCGTCTGCCATGGCTCTCCCAGATACAAATGTTGATTGCTCGAGCGAAATGATCACATGTAGAACATTCCTAAGGCGATTAGCAAGAATTTTCGAAACTATGAGGTATACAGAATTAGACGGCGCAATAGGTCTGCTTCTTTACAGTGCAAATACGATACTCTATTTCTTTACAGCAATCAACATGTCGTCAACATACAATATCATATAGTTACAATTGTTGTGGTAAAGACAACAATTGCATGGACTCATGTTGATTCCAAGACCAATCATGAAGTTGCCTAACCTCTTGTACAACTGCATGTGAGATTGCAGAAGCCCATACAAGGACTTCTTCAATCTGCACACATGACCTTCCTTGCCCTGAAATGAGAATCCATCTGGCTAACTAATTAGAATGTCCTCTTCAAGTTCATCATGCCAGAAAATTGTCATCACATTTAACTGCTCCAACTCCAAGTCTCGATGTTTTGCAAGAGCTAGTAACACCTTGATGGATGATGTCTTACAACAAGGAAGAATATCTTGTTATAATTCACAAGTTCTTCCTGAATATCACTTCGCAACTAGACGTGCATTATATCTGATGTCTTCACTGCCAAAGATTCTTGTCTTTTTCTTGAAGACCCATTTCCAGCGAACGACTTTCCGCCCCTTTAACAACTTCACGAGCTCTCATGCTTGATTATTATGAAGAGACTCTTCCTCTTTACCCATAACAATAATTCACTATTTAAATTATGCATTTAGTATAGCGTCCTTATAAGTGAAGGGCTTTGGAGACTCTGCCTCCTCAACAACCTGTAGTGCAAATGCAACCATGACTTCAAAAATCATATCTTTGATGCAGACGTGTCTCTTTATATGGTCGATCAGTAGCAACACTTGGTTGCCTCTACTCTAGTTGCTCAACTTCAAGCTGTTAAGCATCATCCTCATCAAAAGTGGTGTGATTAATTGCTTGATTAGTACATGGTGTCAGTTCGAACTCCACATGTTCGTGCATATCATCACATGTCCTTACATCAATATACTCTCTCCTCGAGTGAAGCATAGAATTCTCATCAAAAGTAGCATTCCTTCTAACAATTATTATGCTTAGAAGGGGATCGGAATCTATACCCCTTTACTTCTATACCATAGCCTATAAACGCCCTTTTCTTTACCCTTAGTTCCTAAGGGCTTGGTCGTAAACATCCTAAATCTTATTAGAACTTTCTCAAAGTAGTTTTTTTAGATAAAAAAACTCATTGTATACAATCCCTATTAATCTCCATCACCAAAATCTTCTTTATTGCAGCAAGGTCCTTCATATCAAACTATAACGTAAGAAGTTTCTTCATATCATCCACAATACTCTATTTCTTAACAGCAATCAACACGTCGTCAACGTACAGTAATAGATAGTTACAATTGTTGTGGTAAAGATAACAATTGCATGGGCTCCTGTTGATTCCAAGACCTATCATGAAGTTGTCAAGCCTCTTACCACTGCATGTGAGACTGCAGAAGCTCATACAAGGACTTTTTCAATCTGCACGCATGACCTTCCTTGCCCTGAAATGTGAATCCATATGGCTAACTAATCAAAATATCCTCTTCAAGTTCATCATGCAAGAAAATTGTCGTCATGTCTAACTGCTCCGACTCCAAGTCTCGATGTGTTGCAAGAGCTCGTAACACTATGATGGATGATGTCTTACAATAAGGGAGAATATCTCATTATAATCCACACCTTCTTCCTGATTGTATCACTTCGCAACTAGACGTGTTTTGTATCTGATGTCTTCATTGCCAAAGATTTTTGTCTTTTTCTTAAAGAGCCATTTCTGGCCAACGACTTTCATCCCATTTGGCAACTTCACGAGTTCTCATATTTGATTCTTATGAATAGACTCCATCTCTTCACCCAAAACAACAATTCAGTGTCCAGATTCTGCCTTTATTATAGTCTCCTTAAGTGGAGGGCTTTGGAAACCATGCCTCCTCAACAACCTATAGGTGCAAATGCAACCATGACTTCAAAAGCCATATCTCTGAGGCAGATGTACCTCTCTACAGGGTCAATCAGTGGCAACACTTGGTTGCCTCTCCTTTAGTTGCTCAGCTTCAAGCTTCTCAACATCATCCTGATCAGAAGTGGTGTGATTAACTGCTTGATTACTACATGGTGTCAATTCGAACCCCACATGTTTGCGCATATCATCACACATGTCCATACATCAACATATTCTCTCCTCGAATGAAGTGTAGAATACTCATCAAAAGTAACATTCCCGCTAACAATTATTATACTTAAAAGGGGATTAGATTCTATACCCCTTTACTTCTATATCATAGCATGCAAATACCCAATTCTTTGCCCTTGGTTCCAAATTCCATTCACTAACATAGTGTATGCAGCACAACTAAAGACCAGGGTTCGAGATATCGTGATATATCGACGATGTGTCGATATCGATATGAGACCGATATATCGAGCGATACGCCAATATATGCCTCAGAAAATGTCTTTCCTTCACAAATGGTCGTCGATATGGGCGATATATCGTCGAAATATCATATCAACATGAGTGTCTTGCAGTTGATAGCAAATGCAGGACTCCAATTCACCGAGTAACAAGTTGTATTAACAGTTGCAACCCATAATGCTCTACCAAGACAAGCATTAGAAGACATGCACCTTGTTCATTCCAGAAGTGTCATGTTCATTAGTTCTGCAACTCCATTCTGTTGTGACATCCTGCATGCAGAACTATTTGACCTTTGACAGACAAACATCTAACCTTTTTATCTGTACGCACATGTTTGACCTTTTTAGAGGCTCGATTCTCCATGAAGATCTTCCATTATTTGGAAGTTTGGAAAAAGCCTCGCTCTTGTGCTTCATCATGAGCATACAAACCATCCTCGTTAATTATGGACATGAAGTACATGGCATCTCCCAGAGATAGGACATGAGAATTCCCCCAACAATCAGCTGGAAATGTCTCTTTCATCTTGTGAGTAGCTTTACCAAACTACTTCTTATGTTATTTCTCGAGCAAGAAATGTTCACAGAACTCCAACTTGGATCCCTTGAGATCCCTGATGAGACTTTTCTTAACAAGGATATTCATCCCTATCTGACCCATGTGCCACGATCGCATATGGCACAACTATGTTTCCAATTTCACAGCTTAAGATGTCGCTACAATCAAATTGGTGATTGTAGATCCATGCATAACATATAGAGTCTTCTACTTGTTGCCCTTGATTACAACTACTCCAAGTTTGGTAATATGCATAACTCCACCTCCGACGTTGTACCTATCTTTAGAGTCCAAGACTACAAGGGGATATCAGGTTCTTTCTCAAATCATGAACATGTCAAACTTCAGTTACCATCCTTGCGCCTCTATCATGCATCTTAATCTTCACACATCCAATCCCTACAATTTTGCATGTTGCATCATTCCCTACGACGTCTCCACCCTCTATCTTTTCATATATGCAAAATCAATCTTTGTCAATAAAAAAAGTTTACAACTAAGAAAAGCTGCTCTGACTTGCTTTTTCCCTTCTCTGCCCTCTCCTCAAGGAAGATTCATCAGCATATCCTGGTCTCGGCCATCGGGGAAGACCAACTGCCTCTACAATCATACAGACCAACCCCTCTCATTTTTACCACCCATCCCATTTAACCATGCATGGGAGTCATATAGTAAAAATAGTATGAATCAAGAATCCATGTGCTATCAGTCATATTCCTGGTCGATGATAGTTTGTACCATATCAACTTCATATTCTACGCCTCCATAAGCCATTGCAGTAACCGTGCCCTTCCCTTTCTTCTTCAAGCAGTCTCTCTTCTAATGTTCGGGTTCCTTATAGTAATTTCATATGACTTAAGAATTATGATTCTCTTATTTGGACTTTTTGCTTCCCTTTTTCACATAGGTAAAAAACCAATATGACTTTTTATGAGTCATAACCAAACTTGCAGCATGATAGTCCTACTTGCCAGTAGCCATATGTCAAAGTTCACATACATACAGAATTGCACAAACTTCCTTTAAGGTTATCTCTTCTTTTCCCACAATAAAAGACAACTATATATTATAATAGAAGATAAATTAACAGAATGAATCCATCATCCTCATCTTCAATTTTAACATCTATATTTCTTAAATCCATCAGTGGTGTATTTAAGTAATATATATGTTCTTTAAGAGATGTACCTTCCTGCATACAACAACAAAAACCTTTTTCCCACATTAAGTAGGGCCAGCTGTATGGATCATTTGCATCCATTCAATCCATCTTGGGTCATTCCGAACTTAGAAATAAATAATATGATCCCTTTGGATAGTCACATTCCAACACTTCTTGGGTATTCCTCGCCCTCTGTTAGACAGTTCAACATCCCAATCTCACATCTTCTAACCGGTGCACCAGTTGACCTCCTTTACAAATGATCAATAAAACTTAATCGGTCATTTTTAAATCAAAAATCTTAATCAATCTTCTCTCATATTATCCTCTATTAGAGCTACACCTTCCTTACGATTGCAACATTCCGATCTGGCATGAATCCGCATTGATTTTCTGTTACTTTGAAAACTTGCATCAACTATCTTTTGATTACAAATTCTCAGATTTTTATAGTGTGACTCATCAGATTGATACCTTTGTAATTCGAACAATTTTTAAACATTTCTTCTATTCTTATAAAAAGGCACTATGGTGCTTATCCTCAATTCTTCATGCATTTTCTTGCTTCATCAAATAATATTGAATAAATTTGTGAACCAAGTCAAATCGTGCATACAAAGAAAAAAATGTGGGTTGCTTCAACAACAACTTATTGGTCAAAGACTTTGTCATGTACATAATTTCCAATCTCAATCATAAACAAGTCGTAGTCTTCTCATTGATGACATCCATGATATTCTCATCTGCCAAACATAACATGATCGTTGAGTGTGCTTTCTCTTCCTATACCATCAACTCCGAGGGCTCGAGTGTCTTTACTCTCTCTTGGCCAATGGCACTCAGATGCCCTGTTGTTTCAAAAGGGTACGCAACTTGATTTATCATTAACTATATATGTTCCTCCCTATGAACTTCGTGATCTTCATATTGTGCAACATCATTTGCTTGATGATCCTAACAAAACATGATGCTCCGATACCAAATTTGTTGCAAGTAGCGTAAGTAAACATGCATAAACACGATTGATTAAGCAAAATGTAAACATGCGGATTTACAAGATCGCCCGTAACTAGACTACGCCCTTAGTTGGGGGGGTGATTGGTTTCATTATTTGTGGATAGGAAAACAATATGGAGGAACTAAGAGCCCTAATCCTAGGGAGTTTATATACTACTCTCAATACAAAGGTATCCGTGATGTAAACGTATCCATATAGCCACGTCTGATAGAGTATGGTGCGACAGGGGGAGTGCGTACAACGGTTCTTCTACTGGGTTCAACAGAACAAATGGTTAGGATTCATGGCATATCAACAACAGGCATGCAACCTCCTTGAAAATTGAATCTTTTCTATCCTACAACCCATCCATAACACACTGCCATGACCTCAAAACCATAAGCAACCATAAGCATATAATATCCTCGAAACCACCCTCGTGCACCGGAGCCCGTGTCTCCTGCAATAACCAGGTTCCACCATACACTCCATTTGCTCTCTCTCACTATTTTCCTTCTTGCCAAGCATAGTCCTACATTGAGATACTTTAAAAGGTAAAGATGAGTTATACGAGTGGGAAACACCATTTGATCAAGCTTGAACATTTTAGATGGTTGTCGATGGATTTAATTATGTGCAAACCTAATAAATTGACAAGGTCAGATTTCCTCGAATTCGATTATATAATTGTTATAACACCCATAGTATAGTTTTTTTGTGGGTAAGTAAATCATGTATTAACTGTGAGGAAGTATTACAGGAAGTAAATCATGTATTAATTGTTATAAAACCCATAGCATAGTTCCATATGAAAAAATCACAAAATCTATATGAGATAAGGAATATCAAATATTGCAATGACGAATAACATAGACATCCGTGCATGATCCAATGTTGGATCCAGCCTCCTGTAGGTCTTTCCATTGACGAGAACTATGGTGTTGTCCCTCAAGAAACATTAACGGAAAGCTTGGATAATAAATGGATGTTAGTAGACGTAACTTCTTTCTTTTCAACTGGCCACGGTGGAAAGGGAAGAAAGAAAGAGGGTGGCGGAGTGGCATAAGAGGGCGAAGGCTAGGTGGATAAGGGAGGAGGATGCAAATTCCTCCTATTTCCACAGGGTGGCGTCCAACCGGAGGCGGTCTAATTATATTCATTCCATCTCCTTCGGGGGAAGGGAGGTAGTGGATGAGGAGCTTTTGGGGGGTGAGGTGGCAGCGTACTTCAGGGAATTCTCTTCTGCTAGTGCGCCCAGTCGGTGGTTCTGGTCGGGGGAGCATACTCCTCAGCTCTCGGTCGTGCTTAGCGATGAATTCGTTAAGGAGGTTTCTTTACAGGAGGTCAAATGTGCTATCTGGGACCTCAACAGCGACGCTTCGCCGGGTCCGGACGGATTCCCGATTGCGTTCTACAAGGATTTCTGGGAGGTGGTTGGGAAGGATGTTTGGGAGGTGGTCTTGGAATTTTGCAAAGGGAACGCGGGCTTCGACCAGGTCAATAGGGCTCTCATTGTCTTATTGCCTAAGACCTCCTCCCCGCGTGCTATTGAAGACTTTCGCCCGATCGCGATTTCCAATGCTTTGTACTTGATCGTTGCTAAGGTTCTGGCGCGGAGGCTTGTGTCGTTGCTTGATGTCTTGATTGAGCCCTCCAGGTTGCATTCATCTGCGGTCGACAGATTGCAGATGTTACGGCTCTTGCGTCGGAGATGGTCGAGAGTTGGGTGAGGACCGGGAAGCAAGGGGTCCTTTGGAAGGTGGATTTCGCTAAGGCTTACGACTCTCTGGATTGGAATTTCCTTTGGAGGGTGCTGCGGGCATGCGAATTTCCAATGTTGTGGATCTCGTGGATTCGTCGGTGTATTACTACAGCTTCCTTCTCTATAATGTTGAATGGCCACGTCGTGGGACAGCGGTTCCAGCCTAGAAGGGGCGTGCGCCAGGGTTGCCCCTTGGCGCCATTACTTTTTGTTATTGCGGTGGGCGTGTTGCCGCGGATGGCGGCTAGGGTGGTTGAACGTGGCCTGTCCAAGGGTTTCTCTTGCGATTTCCGGAGCGTCCCAATACTGCAGTTTGCGGACGACACCATTGTATTTATCGAGGGGGGGCATGGACGAAGTCAGGGGGATGGCGGCAGCGTTGAAGATATTTAGCGAGCTTTCAGGGCTTCTCATTAATCAGTCGAAATCCAAGGTGATTCCATTCGCGTGGGACGCGGCCTCGGCGGACGCTTGTGGGCTTATACTGGGGACTCCTCCCTTCCTATCGACTATCTGGGGTTGCCACTGGGGGCGAGGAGATCTAGACTTCGTGATTGGCAAAAGGTGGTGGACAAGGCGGAAAGGAGGCTCGCAGGGTGGAGCGCAGCATTGCTATCGTGGGGTGGTCGCCTCGTTCTTATCAGATCGGTCCTTACTTCGATACCCATCTACTTCCTTTCGAATTAGATTATCCCTGCGGGGATTAGGAAGCGCATCGAGGGTTTGATGCGAAGTTTTCTTTGGGGGAGAAGGGGTCATTCTATGCGTGGTCCTAGCCTGGTGGCTTGGGATGAGGTCACTAAGAGGAAGTGCGAGGGCGTGCTTGGCATTCGGCGGCTTGACCGAGTTAATGACGCACTGCTTCTAAAGTGGGTCAACAGGCTTTGGGGAAGCACGAACGGCCTCTTCCCTTGCATTTTGCGGGAGGTGCTTTCTCTTGGAGCGGACATGGTGCTTCAGTTGAATGATCGGCGTTCTAGTACCCCATTTTGGAGGGGGATCGTCTCTGTTACTCGGCAGGTTTCTCATCTTTTTAAACCGGTGCTTGGAAATGGTAACTCATTCATGTTCTGGCGTGATCGGTGGGCGGGGGGGACCCCCCTCGGCGATACCTTCCCTCGGCTGTGTGCTTTGTCGAGAGATCCGCGGGCGACGGTGGCTTCCTCCAGGAGTGGGAATGACTGGCTCCCTTCCTTTGACAGCAAACTCTCTGATCAGCGGTTCGTTGACCTTTTGGCTCTCCTTCAATTGCTTAAAGATGCGCCCACGCCCTCGGTGGGCCGGGACCACTAGGTCTGGCACGATGGTGTGTTTTCCACAAGGTGGGCATTCAGGGCAATTTCGCAGATGGAGATTACGCAGCAGGACCTCACGTGCACGGATCTTAAACTTCTTTGGCGTATCAAGCTCCCGGAGAGGGTCATCTTCTTCCTTTGGCTGCTAAGACGAGACCGGATTTTGACTCGTGATAGGTGCGCAAGGTTGTTCGTTGGGTTCGGTTCTACGGACTGTGCGCTTTGTGATGGGAACTTGGAAACATCGGAGCACATGTTCTTCCAATGTCCTGGGACTGCTACCATTTGGGTGGAGGCACAAATTCCATGGATCAACGCTTCTTCTGCTTCTTCGTTTTGGGACTCTATGCGCGTGAATAAAGACAGACCGCGGGGGGAGCTCCTTCGTCCATTTGCGTGTATATGGGCGATGTGGCTAGGGAGAAATTCCAAGATCTTAAGGGGACAAAGGTTTTAAAGGAGAATATTTTGGCGCACGCAGCTTTGCAATCGGGGGATTGGTCTTCTTGGTAGGGTTTCTTCTTGGTTGTTTGTACAGCAGGATCCACTCGATCCTTTACTTTTGTAATTGTTCCCTTCTCGGGCATCTTCGCCTTTTAATAAAAGTTTTGGGGCGAGCACCGCGTCGTGCCTCCCCCGAAGAGTTGGTTTCAAAAAAAAACTTCTTTCTTTTCAAGGAATTAAGATAGGCGAACGGCTATTGCCATGCGTCGAGAAATCCTCGATACTAAGTTTTTTATAAAAGACATTTTAATGACATTCGGACCATGAAATCCAGTAGCATTCTTCACGTTCTTCCGTTGGAACCTCAGCATGAGGCAATCATTGAATAGTTCTATGTGACCAAACGGAAGTACTGGCAATTCTCTCATTCACCGACGTGGGATTTCCTCGATCGTAAATCATAACTTAAACACTGAGTCAACGTCGACACAAACCATGCCAAAGTGCAGCATTTCGATTCCCAACCCTAGCGAACACACGATTCAGTTCAAAATTCGAAGAAGAGATGCAGACAGGAGCTAAAATCAGATGGATCCAATGCGAGAGCCGGATGGGGGAGGAGATCGGACCTGTAGAAGTCCACCGACTTGAGCTTGCTGGCGGAGATCATGGCGGCGAGGAGAAACACCCGGCGACTTAGGGTTTCCGACGACGTGGGGAGGACGAGATTTGTTTGGAATGCGGGCAACGAATGGAGTCTTATTCTTCTTATTCCTCTTCCCAGTGACCCCCCGCGATTGACTGCTCTTGGAAGGGTTGACGTTGAGCACCACCTGATACCGGTCTCAAGCGAAGTGGGTTGGGCAAAACGGTCGGGTGATATGGTTGATGGAACACGGATGACGCGTGCCAGTGCCAGGGGCCCGTTCCGGTAATTTTGTTGTCCAGAGATGACTTTTCATTTTTTTAAGAGATTTATTTTTACTCTATGAACTTTACATATTTATTAAATTAGCTCTGTGACCTTCTGTACAATACAATGTAATTACCTTTTTGACCTCGTAAATATATTAATCCTTACCTTCAAAAATCCCACGAGCTTCAAGCAGATTAACCGCATGGTTTTAAAGATAAGGATTAGCATGTTTACGGAGTCGATGGGGTAATTTCGTCGTGCAGAAGGTCGTTGAGGTAATTTAATAAGTTTCTATGGTTCGTGAGGTAAAAGTTCATTTTTAATGAAAATTTCCCTATTATGCTAGGTGATTTATTTTTATCCTAAATATCCATCCTTGATCAATAGTTTTTTTCAACGCAATGCTTATCAAGTTTCACTGCAGGTGCCCCCTCCCCATTCGAGGTTGTTTGATGAAAGAATGAGGAGGATATCCCTCTTTACTTCTCTCCATCCATATATGATTAACGTTTTTATCATGCAGTCAAAACAAGGAATAATTTCCCTCACCATTCCTCCATTATAGGCTCTTTCTCAAAAAATACAAATAATTACTGCTTATCTAATAATCTCATCTAAGATAACTCGCATATCACATCTTATCCCCTCCCTCCTACCAAACAAATAATAGCACATAGCTACTGATTATCTCTCATGATTACTATCTATCCTCTCCATCAAACATAACTGAAATTTGTCTTATCTCTCACTATCCCTCTGTATCCCGTCCCCTTGTTCCTCTATCAAACCGCACATGTTAGTATGATTTAGATCCAAGATATATCTACACTAGTTTGTATATCCATATACAAAGCATTGCATAATATTACTTATTTGGATATGTTAAATTTGGCACTAGTCATGGACGTCTGATGAATCTGTGATTCATCACATCAAAAGACAAAAATAGAGCCTTGTTCCCGAGAAAATAGAAGCATATTTCCTTTTATCATGCATAAATAACACTCATGCACGCATCCATAATTCATGCATTTTAGCAGCTCATCTGCATTTAAATAAGAAAGCCAGAAATCCCCTGTAAAATACTTCTTCATCAAATAACTTCCTCTCTATAATATATGTGTATACTCCTTAATAACATAGGGAAGAATGCCAAAAATCACCCTTGAAAAATAGCCCAAATATCCTGAGAACCCGTGTACATTAAAACACACATAAAGCCCGCATACAAACTCCTACTTAGGTCGACTCACTCTTAGAATACTACGTATTAAAAGACCTTCAAAATGAGACTAATTTCATTGAAATTGGAGCTTGTATGAGGAACTTGGGTTTTTGGGTCATTTTGTATACTACATATGTACATTTATGTATCCTTGTATTTATGTACCATATTTGACCTCATCTCCGTCTTTGGTCAACATGAAACTTGTAGATCTCATCAAGATCTACAACTTTCATGTTTTGAGTTTTTCCAAATTCGGCCTCCTCTTCTCTCTACACGTGTTTTCCCTTCCAGCCATTCACAGCAGGCCACGTGGCGCCCTCTGATTGCGCCACGCGGCCCGCTGCCCTTTGTCTGATCCGCCTTCGCCCCCCACCGTTGGATCGCGCCTCAGATCCAACGGTCCCTCTGTGACCACGTGCGCTCACTCCCTCAGCCGTCCGATTATCCCCTACTCCTCATCACCACCATCCGTTAGCGCCGCACTCTCAGCCCTCCACGTGGCGTCATCTACGCCGCTCGATCGCGCCCCCGATCCTCTCATCTCAGCCGCCCACCTTCCAGCGAGTCTCGACCATCAGATCGACTTTCCCCTTTTTATCTGAACCATCCGCTCGCACCGCTCTACAACGCGCCACGTGGCCCCCGTCAGAACCCTTCATCTGGGCATCCTTGATCTAATCCCAGACGTCCCTTTGCACTTCGATCTGGCCGTTGGATCACGAGATCCAACGGCCAGGACCTCGTCTCCTACCTCTGGCAACCCTCTCTCCCACGATCTCCGCCTTGCGGGAGGGGCTGCCCCTTCCTATTCTTGGCCGCACTCTAGCCACCTTCTTCGACCACCATCACCTCCACGTTCATCGCCACTCATTCCTCTCCCTCGCCAGCTCCCTCAAACACCACCATCTCCGCCACACTCGCCCCACGACAGCCACCAACTTCGCCACTCACCCACTCCAGCCGTCACCTTCACCCTTTAAATACCCCCCCTCCGGCCACCTCCATCCGTATCCGCCACTCCAGGAGAAACCCCCGAGCTCAGAGCTCTCAATTGGTGACAGCAATTGGCCGTCTCTTCGAGCGAAGACAGGCGTCTTCTCCGGCGAGATCCACGGCATCTCCGCCGTGTCGCAGCTGCCTTCCGTGACGCTGCACGAGCTCGGGCGATCACCGGCCCTCGAGCGACGACCTGGACCTCAAGCAGGAGGCCCCATCCCCAGGTGAACCTCCCTCCATTCCTTCTCCGATCTTGTTCTTCTTTTTCCTCTATTTTCTCCGCTTTCATTCGCCGTCCACGGTCATCTCCGCGCCTCCTCGACACTCCGATGAGCTTCGCGATGAAGCTCTGATCTTCGCTGGCATCTTTACACCTTCAGATACCCTATTTCACCAGCCATCGACATAAAGCTCCACCACCTGGCCGGAGCTCCGACACCCGACCACCTTCCTTCGCCGCAGGCCTCTCCGATCACTCCCATCACTTCCACAGACGCACACACGAGCCTCGGCTATACGTCTAACACTTGCAGGTACGCCTTTGATCATTGGCCGGAGCCTCGTCGGAGCTTTCCTCGAGCTTCATCGACTCAGAGCTCCAGCCCTCCTCCAGTCATCCAGAGACCACCGGAGGCTTCGCCTTTCACTTCCGAGTCTTCCGAGTTCGGTGGGAGCTGACGGAGCTCATCACCTGAGCTTGGCAGCCGAGGCGGAGCTCAGCAGCCTTCACCGGAGCGCAGCCATCTCCTCCGCAGGCGGCGGAGGCCCGTTGAAGGAGAAGAAGCAGTCGCCGTTCGATCATCTGATCAAACGGTCCTCGCCTCACCACGCGTCCCTTCGCCGCCCCTCGTCCTCGACCGTCGATCACACCTCAGATCGGACGATCCTCCCGCTGCCACGCGTCTTCACCGACACCCCTTGGATTCATCTTGATCCAAGGGCCTTCAAGCCGCCACGTCGTCTTATCCGAGCCTCGGCCTTCCAAGCCTAGGCTCGGGTAACCCGAAGCTGCTCCGAGGCTAGCCCGAGCCTCCAGAAGACCCGAACCTCATTCCGAGCCTCCGACGCCCTCCGAACCTAGGCCGCCCCACGTGAGGAGCACGTGCGGCCTGGGTTATTTGCATAGACGCCCCTGGAGCTTTCACAAATTGCAAAAAGGCCCCTGTAAAGCAGACAACACGTGAGGAGCACGTGCTTCGTGGAGAAATTGCATAAAAGTCCTGCATATTATAGGTAATTGCATTTTAGTCCCTGTCAGCATATTTACTTATTGAATTTTTAATTTCCAGTATTGCATTTACACCCTTGTGTTTGCACGTGTCCATAGCATGCATTTTTCATCATTTTGAAATTCTAAAAATTGCAAGTTGTTGAGAATTTTGTCCTCTATCAGTTTGTACACGTGTCTGATTTTTGTTGGCTTAATTGAATTATCAATGAATTAATTGGTTCATTTGTGTCATATTTTGCCCAGTGATGCCCTTTGATTTTTAATTAAATATCAGTGCCTTCAAAAATCACCAAAAATTCACAGTAGCTTAAGGACATTATTTTCAACACTCCATAAAAATTTCATATCATTTGCACGCATAACGAGGCCTCAATAAATAGTTTAGTGATTTTCTTTAATTAATTTTAAGTAATTCATTTCACAATAAATTTAAGTTCTGTCAATTTTCCTAGGTCCCTGATCATTAGACCTTCCTAGGGATAATTTTAGCTCTTGGAGAAATTGTGGTTTGATATTTATTAAAAATTAAACACTGAAAATCACTCTGTCTGTTTAGTTAATTCACAGAAAATTTATTTTGAGTCGAAAAATTCCAAAAAAATTAGTGTAGGTCATTTTCATCATAAATAATCTTCTGGCCAATTTTCATTATTTTTGGACTTCGTTTGACACATCAATTAAATTTGACTTTAAATTGGCTAAGAATTGTCTGCATATGTCTGCATAGGAATTAAAAAATACCAAAAAAAATTGTTCCCCGAATATCAAACACTTGTAAATTGTTGTAATCAACCTAAGGAGACAGTTGCCTCCCTGAGATCGACCTTGGACTTCACCAAGTAAAAAAATATCACCGCTTAAAATTGACCAACATCTGACTTAAGTGGTTTTTGATCAACCTTCCGCATCCGACTGCAACGAACACTTAAAATTAATTTGGACCATTAACTTGACCGAATTAACTAAGGGTGCGGGAGCGCTCATCAAAATGGCGCCGTTGCCGGGGAGGCACGGCTTAGGTTAATTTACATCATATTTTTGAGTGTTTGATCTTCTAATCCCCGGGTAGTCTGACCCCCGGTTTTTCTTGTGATTATTTCTCTCATTTATTTCCTTTGCATTATTTTATTTTTGTGTCACTCTCTGACCTTCATTTAATTTTTGTGCGAGGACCGCGAGGAGTCGGCGACGCTTCGAGGACTTAGCATTTAGATTGTGTGGAGAGAAAGAGAGGCATTGTATTCTTTTTAATTATTTTTCTTTTGCATTATTTCCAGCGGTTCCCGTTTGGGATCTCGCGCGTGTAAATATAGTGGAAACCGTGTCCCGTGTGCTGTGTGGGTGATTGGTAATTTAGCTTGCACTAGCGGCTCCTCGAGCCACTCTAGGACTTGTTTGTGCTCGTAATCAATAGGACCACACAACACACTTAATAGACGCACCTAGACCGCAGGACTTAGTTCAAATTAAACTGTTCTTCACGCTAATAGAACTGCCTGTCTAGGAGCGGCTTTCATCGCTTGCATTTGCATGTAGGGTAGAGTTTTCAATTCTGTATAGCATCCTGCATCAAGAAGCGAAGGACCACTGTAAGTATTCTCTACTTGGCATACGCATCATAGATTTCAACTTGCATCGGCTTTTCTCGATTTCCCCCCCTCTGATTTTCTCACTTAATTAAAAAAGGAAATTGGGACTGTACGATAGGCGTGCTTTGTGGTGATTAATTACAGTGATAACCTAACTGTAAAACCGGGACTGCTAACAGTATTGACCATAAAAAGGGAATAAAAGCTGAAAAATTGTTTGCGGGAGACTAATCCCCGACCTTGTTTTCAGGCTGAGTGAGGGTACCTGAGTGTGTGTGAACACCCTAAGGTAGAGCCCAAATCCCCGTCTTCCATATCACGTTCTAACTGATCCTAGCAAATATCACGAGCCGAATATTTTTAGATTCTTTGACTAGTACCAAGTAGCCTCCGCCTGTCTCAGGTAGATAGGGGCGAAATTGCGGTACTTCGCGACAAGCTGCCAGTAACCCTCCGGGGCGAAGTTCCGGCCTTGTCAGCCTCCGCCTGCTTGCAGGTAGATAGGGGCATGGTCACTGAGTCCATCGGCTTGGGATAGGAGCGAAGAAAGGAAGGAGCGGCGGTATCTTAGACGACAGGATAGACAGGGAAGACGCATCCGGCTCTGAGCCGACTTCCCTCTAGGCCGCGTAATCCTTGCTAGATTTGCTTGAAAATCACACTTAAAAACTACAAGATAAATTGGACTCAACTTTGAGTCCTTCACTGTGTTGAGTGTGAATCCAGGGTCTTGATTGATCTTGTGCTTGCTTCAGGTAGGAGTAAAATCCTATCTTCTTCTTGCTTCACCAAGATGAGTGACTGGGGAGATCTCGATGCACCGTTCACTAATCTCTCTATGAGTCCCCCACGTAACTCGTCTTTTCCGGTCCGAGCGCACCTTGGACCACCCAGGACTCATGACCCTCTTGAGTCCTGGTTCCCTCCTGCTCAGGGTGGTTACTCTCAAACCTACCCGTCTATCTCCTCTGAGATTACCGAGGAAGATCATTGCCTCGGTTATCCCTTCCTTGATTCAACCTCTAACACCGACCTTATTTTCCCATCCCCAGAAGTAGAGGAAGAAATGCCACCAAAGATGCCGCCTGATGAGGACCAGATGAGACAGATTCTAAGACGCCTTGCTGAAGCTGAACAGAAAAATGCTGATCTCACTGCACGAATGGGGCGGATAATAGTAGCTGAAGGAATCGACCGACCAATGGTCGATACCTATAACCCGGCGGAGAACGAAATCCAGAATTGGCTAGCACCTGCAGTTCCCGACCAGGCATTCGAGCTGAAGCCCCACTTCCTTAGCCTGCTGCCGAAGTTCAACGGAAACCTAAGCGAAGAGCCGTACACTTTCCTCCGTGACTTCGAACTAGTCTGCAATAATCTGAGTCATCCCAATATTGGCCAAGATTATATCCGACTAAAAGCCACCCCGTTTGCCTTAGGAGATAAGGCTGCACATTGGCTGAAAAACCTAGGGGTGGTCTGTACTACCTGGATGCAGTTCAAGGACCTCTCTTGAAGAAGTTCTACCCACTCAGTAGAACCAATCAGATGCGAACGAAGATTGCCAGCTTCGCCCAAGGACCCTGCGAACCGTTCCACGAGGGCGTGGGACAGGTTCAATGACTTAGTACAGAAATGCCCATGCCACGGCATTTCTAAGGCAATCTTAGTCCAGACCCTGTTCTGCGGCCTAACCCCAGAGATGCAGGGGTTAGTCAGCACCGCCTGCGGAGGAAGTTATCTGAACAAGAATGAGCACGCCGTATGGAAAATCCTAGAGCAGATGGCAGAAACCGGCAGGTCACAGGCCACAAGGGCCTATCAGTTGTCTCCCTCGATTCTATCCAACGAGACAACTAAAAGGACTGTTGCAGATCTGACAGAGGACCTCATCCCCAGCATGGGGATGATTGCAGACAAGCTTACTATGGTCGAGCAGATCCACAAAAGAGTCGCGGAGATGGAGTCTCTTTCGAGCCTTCCCAAGAAGGTGGAGGAACTCTCTGAAAAGGTAGCCAGGATTAAGCTACCCACCCCTTCTGCACCACCTGTACCTGTACATCGCGTCCATCTTGTACAGGAACAGGCACCGGGGTCTCAGAGCAGCTGGGATCAGACTTACACCCAACAGAACCATCATGCACCCCCACCCGTTGAGACAGAGTACGAGGAGCCTCCGCCCGTTTACGAAATCAACGGGCTCTGGTATAGCCCGACCCACTAGTCCGGCAAATCGAGATGGGGAAGGACCAGGCACACCGCCCAACTCCAGTCTACCAAGAGACCAGGCCCGTCACAATCCCGCGATATCAGTCCAGGCCAGAACAAGGGTACCAGCCGCAGCAGCGCACCTACCAGCAGGGGCCAGCACCGCCCCATCAGCAGCAGTACCGGCACGGCCAGCAGGGCCAGTTCAGGACCGCATCCACTCAGCAGCCAGCCCAGCCCACCGAATTGGAGTTCCTCACCTTGGCGATCCAGACCCTGTCTGATAGGGTTCAGCAGATGCAGAACGACTACCTGGACATGAGAACCGACATCAATCGGGTCTCTCGTGCTCAGGATCAACAAATGGCGCCAAGGACTCCAATCCCCGCACAGGTTCAGGCCAACCCAAATAGCATACATCAAGGCCAGAACCGACCCCGAGATCAGGTATACTATTCAGATAATTATTTATCTGAACATGAGATCCCTTCGTATGATAATGTTAACCATATGTCCCTCAGGAGCGGAAGGACCGTGACCATACCTGATCGGGCACGGGCACAACAGGAAGGAACCTCCGAAATTCGACCTGAGGAGAATTCGGAGGAGGAAGAGGAGGAGCACCACCACCATCAGCAGAAGAAGAGGACATCTGAGTCCTCGAAGCACCAGCCCCGTAGTCATCCAGAGTCCGACGACACCGATGAGCCCGCACCTCCATCTGAGGAGGACCAGCCAGAAGAAGCGGAAGACGCATCACCGGTTTCGCCCAAGCATTTCCCTTTTCGTCAAAGTCAGAGTCAGAGTCTGTATAAAAGTCCGAGTCAGAGTCTTGTTCAGAACTCAGTTTCAGCAGCTAATGAAGATATTTCAGTTCCAGAACCTGAGTTAATAATCCCTTTCCCCCAAGCTCTCAAGGGTGGGAAGAAGAAAAACAAAAAAATCCAAAAAGATGACCCTGAGATGGCTGAGTTTTGTAACAAACATATCAAGGTCACAATACCCTTTGACAAGTTCGTGGAAATGACCCCTGCATTCCAAAAATACCTTAAGGTGAGATGCACACCTACTAGGGTTAGCAGGAAAACCAAAAGCCGTGTTGAGAAACACGTCCTGTCAGTAGCCACAACTTGTGCAATAAAAAACTCGTTTCCTCGGAAACGAAGAGACATGGGTGCACACTATGTAGTGAGTCATGTTAATGACATCGCGTTTGCACGCACTCTCCTGGACAATGGTTCCTCGATCAACTTGATGCCCACAGCCCTTTATGAGCGGCTCAATCTCGGACCTCTTAGGAAATCTAGAGCTATTCTTCAGTTTGCAGACAAATCCACTAAGAAGTCCCAAGGAGAGTTAAGGAACATTGTGATCAAAGTCGAGGGGCAGGAATACATGGTGGACTTTACTATCCTCGATATGGAAACCCCTCGTAATTGGAGAGATTCCCAGATCATTTTGGGTAGGCCCTTCCTCAGAACAGCAGGGGCCCTATTCGATTATAAGAATGGGAGAATTCAGTTCCAAACTCCCAGGCGGAGATGAGGAACTAGAGATGAAGCAGACAAGATGGCAGAGACCAGACTCCGAATCCAGCACCGAGTGCTCTTCTCTCGAAACAGACCGTGAACATGTAGACTTAGTTGGGCCATGGAGACAGAACCCAGCCAGCACCGATGTGTCCATCTCCTTTGAAGATGATCCAGTGCATGAGTCAGTCTGCGAGATATTCAGGAACGAGTACAGCTCTGAGCCTGCATCGCCCTACATCTTCGATGACACAGAGGCCCAAGTGGGCCTGTCAGTCCTTACATCCTTAGGACAATCGGAAGATGAGGATGACGAGTCGGACGAGGCGTTTGCCGATTGCATGGAGACCTTTGACGATCCGACTCCAGAGCCGAGTTTGGTGGCAGCCAATGAAGAACAGGATCCAGCCACTTCCAACACCGAACCAGAACAGATTGAGCCAGACTTCTTAGACGATCATACCATCCCTGAGCTCAAACCCTTACCCACAACCCTGAAATATGCCTTCCTTGCGGGACAAGACAAGAAATTTCCGGTCATTATCAGTTCGCAATTGACCGAGGAGCAGGAATCTCGCTTGCTAGAGATCCTGGAGAAGAACCGCAAGGCAATAGGCTGGAGCATTTCCGATCTCCATGGGATAAATCCCGCTCTGTGTTCGCACCATATATATTTGGAAAACGAAGCCAAACCCTCTCGTGAATTCCAACGTCGGTTGAATCCAAATCTACGAGAGATTGTGAAGAAAGAGATAGAAAAATGGTACGACGCGGGTTTTATTTACCCAATCTCCGATTCTAAGTGGGTGGCTCCAATCCATGTTGTCCCGAAAAAGTCGGGAATTCAGACAACCACCAACGAGGACGGAGAGGAGATCGTGACAAGAGTACCCACGTCATGGCGCGTCTGTGTGGATTACAGACGCCTGAATGCCGCGACAAAAAAGGATCATTTCCCCCTACCATTTATTGATCAGATTTTAGAAAGACTAGCGGGGAAAGAATTCTTTTGTTTTCCTGATGGGTTCTCGGGCTACAATCAAGTAGCCATAGCTCCGGAGGACCAGGAAAAAACCACGTTCACATGCCCCTTTGGTACCTATGCTTTCAGGCGCATGCCTTTTGGGCTATGCAATGCTCCAGGTACTTTTCAAAGGTGCATGATTGCTGTATTCGCCGAAATGGTCGGCGAATTCCTGGAAGTCTTCATGGATGACTTCTCGGTCCACGGCGACTCTTTTGATTCCTGTCTTAGGAATCTGGACCGAGTTCTCAAGAGATGTTGTGAGGTTAATCTGGTGCTCTCCTGGGAGAAAAGTCACTTTATGGTGACGGAGGGCATAGTGTTGGGGCATGTCATCTCCAAGAGAGGAATGGAGGTTGACCCTGCCAAGGTGGACGTGATCAGACGACTCCAGCCACCAACCAACGTACGACAGTTGCGATCGTTCCTCGGGCATGTCGGATTTTATCAGAGATTTATAAAGGATTTTTCTAAGATTGCCCGACCGTTAACTGAGCTTTTAGGCAAAGACGCGGAGTTTATTGTCGATCACAAGTGTCTTGAGGCCTTTAAGCGGTTACAAGGAATGATCATGGACGCACCCATCTTACAAGCCCCAGATTGGTCTCTCCCTTTTGAGATCATGACGGACGCCTCAGATTATGCTGTTGGGGCTGTATTGGGACAAAGAAGAGATGGCGTCCCGTTTGCAATTCACTACGCAAGCAAAGTGCTTGATTCTGCTCAGCGTAACTATACAGTTACCGAAAAGGAAATGCTTGCGGTAGTGTTTGCCTTGGACAAATTCAGATCTCATTTAATCGGATCCAAGGTAACTGTGTTCACAGACCACACGGCACTACGATATTTAATGGAAAAGAAGGACGCGAAGGCGCGTCTTCTTCGTTGGATTTTACTTCTCCAGGAGTTTGATTTGGACATCCGTGATAAACCTGGAAAGAAGAACGTAGTAGCCGATCATCTCTCTCGTCTCGAAGATCTTAATACTTCCGAGGTTTCCCCGATTCGAGACTCCTTCCCTGACGAGTCGATTTTTGTTATCGACTCACTCCCATGGTATGCCAATATCGTGAACTATCTTGTCTCCAAGAAAGTTCCCGAGGATTGGCCCAAGAGCCAAATTGACCGATTAAAGTCGGACGCTAGACACTACCATTGGGAGGATCCGATCCTTTTCTTTGAAGGACCGGATTGTGTCTGGAGACGTTGTATTCCTCAGGAGGAATACCAGAGTGTCCTTTCTTTATGCCATAGCTTAGAGGCAGGAGGACACCACTCCGGGAAGAGGACCGCATGGAAGGTGCTTCAATGTGGCTTCTACTGGCCGACTCTGTTTCGCGATGCCACCGCCTTCGCGAAGTCGTGCCCAGTTTGCCAGAGGATGGGAGGAACCGTTGGTTCCAAGGATGAGATGCCAATGCAGCCGGTCATCATTTGTGATGTCTTTGACGCCTGGGGCATCGATTTCATGGGCCCATTCCCTGTCAGCCACGGGTTTGAATACATCCTTCTTGCGGTTGACTATCTGTCCAGATGGGTGGAGGCTATCCCGACCCGAGCCGCAGACAGCAGGACTGT
Source organism: Ottelia alismoides (assembly GCA_037367405.1). Taxonomy (NCBI): domain Eukaryota; kingdom Viridiplantae; phylum Streptophyta; class Magnoliopsida; order Alismatales; family Hydrocharitaceae; genus Ottelia; species Ottelia alismoides. The sequence continues at coordinate 471,659 of JAZKJV010001127.1, read as the reverse complement.
CTGTAAATTTATCAGAGAGCACATAATCTCTAGGTTCGGGATCCCCAAAATGATGATATCAGATGGGGGTAGCCACTTTGTGAATCGGGAGGTGAAGAAACTCCTGAAGGACTACGGCATCGAACACCGTGTCGCTAGTCCTTACCACCCACAAACCAATGGTATGGCTGAGGTGTCGAATAGGGAGGTGAAAACCATATTGCAAAAGCTCGTCCGCCCAGACAGGAAGGACTGGTCTCAGATCTTGGATCAAGTCCTCTGGGCATATAGGACGGCTTACAAGACTCCGTTAGGCACCTCCCCATTCCGAATGGTATTCGGAAAGCCGTGCCATTTGCCCGCAGAGTTAGTGCACAAATCAGAATGGGCAATAAAGAAGGTCAACTGGAACACACACCTAGGCCAGAAACAAAGAAACATGGATCTGAATGAGCTTGTGGAAGTCAGAAACCGAGCATACGACAACAGTGTGGTGTACAAGGACAAGGTAAAGCGTTGGCACGATAAATATATCAGACGAAAGACCTTTGTTCCTGGACAGAAGGTATGGTTGTTCAATGCCAGGCTGAAGACTTTCCAAGGCAAACTAAAGTCTAAGTGGACGGGACCATTCGTTGTCCGAACGGTGCATGATAGTGGATGTGTCGAGATCTCAGATCTCGCAGATGATGCACCGACATTCCTAGTAAATGGGCAGCTGTTGAAGCACTTCGTCGAATCCAATGAACAGTTAGTCCATGTGGAGGAGATTGTATTCATATGCGAGACAGATACAGCAGATACATCTCAAGCCGCGTATGAGACCTTGCAGCAATGAACTCCAGCCATCAGCAGCATCTTCAAAAGATTCAGACCGACTCAGCTGTATATATATCATTCTTCCTGTATATCCTATCCTTACCTTCACGATTCTAGTAACCCGTCCCCACATCATCGAATCATTATCTCGGACTGTACTTAGGATGACCAGATCCTAAGTATAAGGGGGAAGGGGTCACCCGAGTCGATTCACTGTACATTCTCCAGATCACATTGGTCCTTATACTCATTTCCAACCGATACTTAGGCTGACGTAAGCCTAAGTATAGGGGGGACCGATGTCCGCACTGATACTCCTCCATTTCTCCTCTTAACCTCGTCCGCCCCATTTCTGATCTTCTTCTACACTTAGGCTGCCAGAGCCTAAGTATAGGGGGGCGAGACGACTTCTATACTTCTGTTATTTTAGCTCTCCTACGCTTAGCCCGAGCTATGTCTTTTTAGTCGCTTTCGTGCTCTGAGGACATAGCACACGCTAAGTATAGGGGGGCGTGTATATATTACATATATACTTTACCCATAGCTCGTACTTTCGCGTATTTTCGCGCATTTTTGCAATAATTACGGGTGGGTAAAAATCGAAAAAAAAAAATTTTGTACACTTGTATAATATGTACTATATGTATAATACTTGTATAAAAAAGTTGTAAAATTTTTGTAAAACATACTTTTGTAAATAATTGTTGTATACCAAAAAAAAAATAAAACAAAAATAAAGGCTTCTTATTTACTCTTGCATATCATCCCTGCATAAAAAAAATCATAAAAAGAGTCCTGCATCTTCATAGCATGACATCTCATCTTATCTGCATATTTCTGCATATGCAAAGTGAAAAGCTAGTGGGTTCTGAACCAAGTTATGAGTAGATATTGAGGATGGACTTGATTTGACCTTAATCCACCTAATTTCAGAGGAACCTTATAGGAACTGGAGTTAAGATTTCTCAGGTCAAGAGACTTAATTCTTTGAGTCCGCAAGTCTATGTTCACATGTCATCTTGACTAGTCTAAGTAGAATATCTCGTGCATACGCAGGATTCTTTTAGATAATGACCTAACTTGGACAAACACTATGCACGTAGCTCTTCATTGATGAGGTGGTAAGGAGGTAGTTTCCTTCGACTTGGGGTAGCATATGAAGGTAGTACTTCTAGGCGGAACCTCTCTTCTTCTTATAGTGAAGGAAGTGCGTCTCAACTTGGTCTAGTGGTGATGAAGGCTAAGGACGGGATGCTGTGGGTTGCAATAATGCTTCAAAAGAGGGATAGTCTACTGGCTCAAGAGGAAAAACTCCTAATGTATATGCTGCACCTTGAATATAGTTCCAAAAAAAAAAATGCAAGAAAGAACTCCAAAAAAATCAGACAGGTCCAAGAAAAAGAATGATACCTGTCGGAGTATGTATATTAGCAAGGAAAATGCAGCTGGATGACTTGGCTACACTGGTCAGGCATCCCGGGATAGGTGGCTACACTGGCCACCGTCCATTCTTTTCTCTACCCCCTCCTCTTGAGTTGGTCGCACTTGAACTTAGAAGGGAATACCCCGCTCCTCGAGGAAAGAGTTACTGGACCAGGTTATTGAGTTACCTTGTTAGAGGAGGCTGGTTCCGAGTCATTTCTGATGTGGAGAGTTACATCTCACTTACACAGTACAAGTAAGAATCATAGTCATCAGAAATTTGCGTTTGAGGATTTGTTCTGACCTGACTATTAAGGCGTCTTGAATAGAAGACTTGTGGAACTTGAAGTCTGTTAGGTCTTAAGTTCAGGTCCAAATAAGGTTCCGCCACACAATTAATCCAAAGGTCGAGTCAGGCTCCATTTTCAACTTTTGCTCATGACCTTGGTATGGAACCCAAAATCATTTCACTCTTGCATTTCATTTAGTTGCTCGGGGACGAGCAAGGTTTAAGTATAGGGGGTTGATGAATCTGTGATTCATCACATCAAAAGACAAAAATAGAGCCTTGTTCCCGAGAAAATAGAAGCATATTTCCTTTTATCTTGCATAAATAACACTCATGCACGCATCCATAATTCATGCATTTTAGCAGCTCATCTGCATTTAAATAAGAAAGCCAGAAATCCCCTGTAAAATACTTCTTCATCAAATAACTTCCTCTCTATAATATATGTGTATACTCCTTAATAACATAGGGAAGAATGCCAAAAATCACCCTTGAAAAATAGCCCAAATATCCTGAGAACCCGTGTACATTAAAACACACATAAAGCCCGCATACAAACTCCTACTTAGGTCGACTCACTCTTAGAATACTACGTATTAAAAGACCTTCAAAATGAGACTAATTTCATTGAAATTGGAGCTTGTATGAGGAACTTGGGTTTTTGGGTCATTTTGTATACTACATATGTACATTTATGTATCCTTGTATTTATGTACCATATTTGACCTCATCTCCGTCTTTGGTCAACATGAAACTTGTAGATCTCATCAAGATCTACAACTTTCATGTTTTGAGTTTTTCCAAATTCGGCCTCCTCTTCTCTCTACACGTGTTTTCCCTTCCAGCCATTCACAGCAGGCCACGTGGCGCCCTCTGATTGCGCCACGCGGCCCGCTGCCCTTTGTCTGATCCGCCTTCGCCCCCCACCGTTGGATCGCGCCTCAGATCCAACGGTCCCTCTGTGACCACGTGCGCTCACTCCCTCAGCCGTCCGATTATCCCCTACTCCTCATCACCACCATCCGTTAGCGCCGCACTCTCAGCCCTCCACGTGGCGTCATCTACGCCGCTCGATCGCGCCCCCGATCCTCTCATCTCAGCCGCCCACCTTCCAGCGAGTCTCGACCATCAGATCGACTTTCCCCCTTTTTATCTGAACCATCCGCTCGCACCGCTCTACAACGCGCCACGTGGCCCCCGTCAGAACCCTTCATCTGGGCATCCTTGATCTAATCCCAGACGTCCCTTTGCACTTCGATCTGGCCGTTGGATCACGAGATCCAACGGCCAGGACCTCGTCTCCTACCTCTGGCAACCCTCTCTCCCACGATCTCCGCCTTGCGGGAGGGGCTGCCCCTTCCTATTCTTGGCCGCACTCTAGCCACCTTCTTCGACCACCATCACCTCCACGTTCATCGCCACTCATTCCTCTCCCTCGCCAGCTCCCTCAAACACCACCATCTCCGCCACACTCGCCCCACGACAGCCACCAACTTCGCCACTCACCCACTCTAGCCGTCACCTTCACCCTTTAAATACCCCCCCTCCGGCCACCTCCATCCGTATCCGCCACTCCAGGAGAAACCCCCGAGCTCAGAGCTCTCAATTGGTGACAGCAATTGGCCGTCTCTTCGAGCGAAGACAGGCGTCTTCTCCGGCGAGATCCACGGCATCTCCGTCGTGTCGCAGCTGCCTTCCGTGACGCTGCACGAGCTCGGGCGATCACCGGCCCTCGAGCGACGACCTGGACCTCAAGCAGGAGGCCCCATCCCCAGGTGAACCTCCCTCCATTCCTTCTCCGATCTTGTTCTTCTTTTTCCTCTATTTTCTCCGCTTTCATTCGCCGTCCACGGTCATCTCCGCGCCTCCTCGACACTCCGATGAGCTTCGCGATGAAGCTCTGATCTTCGCTGGCATCTTTACACCTTCAGATACCCTATTTCACCAGCCATCGACATAAAGCTCCACCACCTGGCCGGAGCTCCGACACCCGACCACCTTCCTTCGCCGCAGGCCTCTCCGATCACTCCCATCAACGTCACATTCACATAAGTGTATTTATGTAAAATAAAGAATTTTGTATTGATGCTTTGCTAAATTATATAGTGTTTTTTAATATCTATATTAAATCATAAACTTGTATGGATTTTTAAATAAATCATTATATATGTGTATATACTAATGTCAGATGCTTTAGAATCATCTCCCATGAAGTGTGCAGTTAATAAAATTCAACAAATACCAACAACTAAAATTACAAGTATGAATTGGGCAAGTAACATCTCAATGGTTTGCTCTCTGAAGTACAAAGCATTGGTTTTGCCCCGTGAAAGAAGCACTAGTCTTGAAATTAAAAACTCATGTCATACATCTTATTTGAATACCAATACTTAAAACTCCAAGGCATGTAATGAAGATTTAAAGTCTTGAAAACTCAAAAACGCGTCGAGAAAAAGTAGTGCCTCTTTTAGGAATATCTTGAATGATGATTTGTATAAAATTCTTTTGTCTGATCATTATCTTATGATTTCAGTATATTCTTGAAACAAAATAAAAAATAAGTCAAAATAAATCAGTCGACTAATTAGTTGACTGGTTTCTCCTTGAGTCGACTCCCGATTTTTCCAATCTGCTATCCTCGAAAATCGAAAATCAACATTATTAATTATATTTTTCGCAATATTTTTTCACCAGCTGACTTTTTCATTCATCAATCAATTACTTAAAACTCTCAATAACCTAAAATATGTTCTATTAAACATACTCCATATCCATATTTTTAAGGCTGATAAATTGAAATTCCAACCGAATATTTTTGCCTCAATTGACATTTTTTTATACGTTAATCTTGAAGTTTTAAGTCATTGAAGATTTTAACTTGGTAACTTTCTTAATGGTTAACTAATCTGAATTTTGGAACATTTACTATTTGTTCCAGTCGACTATTTTGTCCCAAGATTCATGTTTATATTCTAGCCCATGTTTACTTATATCTAACCCTGCTTAATGACCATGAATGGCTACTATATTGTTTCAAGCATGTAAATAAAAAGTCCCAAGTATGTTTACAATGTATATAATAACCGCTTAAGTTATTATTCTATCAATACATGTCTACAAGGAGTTAGGAGCAACTCTTTTTCAATTGCACGTGCAATTCACGAATAGATCATGCTCTCTTTAATATTTCTAGTGTTATCATGCTCTCATTCGTCTTCCCAAAGCATCTTGAGCATTGTTTTAGTTCACCTAAGCTAAAGTAATGTGACCCGAATTCGATTAACCAACTGAGTTGACCAAACTATAACTATATTTAGTACGAGAATCGAACAACCATTTTATTTTTAACTAATATGAAATGAGTAAAATTGATTTGATATTAAATAGATAAAATAGTGTAACTAGTTACCAATTTAAATAATATTGAAAAATCAAACAATGTCTAGTTGATTTAGAATGCTAGCTACATACTCATGTGAGTTTAATTAATTGGATAACGGTGAAGATAGATTATTGTACAATGATTAACATGTGTGAAATTCAATATATCAAAGAAGTTATAATTTGTATATTAAGAAACTAAGAGGAGACTAAAAAATAAAAGAAAACAAAGTTGAGGGTGATTAGGATGACCAATTCCTTCTCTTTGTGAGATGGTGGTGTTTATTGTTTATCCCAGGGATATTTTCAAATTTTACAACTCTCTTTACCACATCCTAAAACATCCATCTCCAAATCAATGGCATGAGACATTCGTAAAACCTCGAATACCTCATTTTGCGAGGGATGAGTCCTTTGTGTGACAACTTTTGGAGGCTCTTCGATCATAATACGGAGTATGTTTAAGTAAATCTATATCTTTAACTTGGATATTTATAGGTCTTCGACACCAGTCTGTTGTTTTTTCATCTCACCTTAACCATGAATCAATGCGCCCAATGCTTCTTCACATCTCTTTTTCATGTGTCTTGCACATTAGTATAAAGTCATGCACATTCATTGAAAAAATTTTGCCACTTTGTGTGATATATGTGGCCAAATAAGTATCCCGCCTCTATTTAGTTGTGTTAATTACAATATCAACATAAAACGATTAATCAAAAAACCCACACCTGACGCTTTGTACACAGAAGGTTGTCCATAGGGTAACTTTTTACTATGTGGATTCCAAGATCAAACACAAGAAGGTGGTGAAGAGATTATACAGGCAATTCACTCTCAAAATTGTGAGTTTAATTTGTATTTTTTTCTAATTTGTATATATTTTTTTCTTTCACTAAATGATGAAAATTTAATTTATTTTTTATAAATAAATAAAATAAAACTAATGTCAATTATTGATTATCTGAACGTGAAGTACACAATGTTATAAATTATAAAATGAGTGAGAAAATACAATAACAACAACAATAAAGCCTTTCCCCGCAATTAAGTAGGATCATCTACATGCATTTCTTCCTACATTTAAATATATCTTGGGTCATTCTCTTATTTAAATATAAATAATTGAGATTTCGTTTGATAGTCTCATTCTAACTCTTCTTGCCCCCCCCCACCCTCTCTTAACCAGCTCAACATCCCAAAACTCACATACTATTGAATCAACCAACCAACTTTGCAAATGACTGAATCTTCTGAAACAGATTTCTCTCATCTTATCCACCATTGGAGCTACTTCAACTTTCCTTTTGTTCGCATCATTACAAATACAAAAATTCCGTGTATGACCACACATCCACTTTTGCATTTTCATTTCTATTATTATCATTCTCTGCGCATGTCTATGGTTGAGATTTTCATTCTCTGCGCATGTCTATGGGTCTGTGAAGTTGAGATTTTGGCTTTTTATCATGAGTATAAAATGTACACTGTGTATCCTTTTTATACAAACTCAATTTTGTATTTTTATTTAAATTATTATCTACAACTTTCATGTACAAAGTTTCTTTATTTGATGAATAAATAATTCTATACAAATAGGTGTCAAAAATGTATAAATAAATGTATGAATAAATGAGGTATTTATTGTATACTTGGCCCTTATCTCCCCCTACTTTATTCCTTGTCGACCAATTCCATGCTGGCCTTGGTCTCGGGGTTAGGGTCATAAAATATTTGCAATATTTTATTCCTTTTTCTTTTCTTCCCTTTATTCTATAATTTTGGCATTAAAAACCTTATTTAATGTACAAGAAATATAATAAAGGATGGATGCTATTATGTACAAATTGATGCTATTTGCATGCATTTGCTGGGGTTTTTAAGGCCAAAATGATAGAATAAAGGTGATGACATGGAGATTCATCACCCCCTATACTTGCCTTTGATAGTCCCTAGCAAATACTTATGCAATAAGTACAAAAAGAATAAAAAATAAGAAGAAAAGAAAAGGCAAAAATAAAGAATGTAAAGAATAAATTGAATTGATCATGGTTATTAAACTCATCTGTACAAAATCAAAGTTTGGAGCTCAGGTTAGACCTTGATGTGAGAATGTGTGTGGAACCTAGTCGGAAACCAAATTTAAAACACAACAGCCTTCAAGAGTCACAGAACTTGGTTCAAATCACCTCAACAGCCATGTCAGAACCAGCCTACATCATACGCAAACCCTTATGACTATGAAGCTGACTTGTACAGTGTAAGTGATAGTGGCTCTCCCCAACTGAAATGACAAAGAGACTAGCTTCTCCAGAATGACAACCCAATGATTCCCTAATCCAGCCCTCTACCGTCGAGGAGCGGGGTATTCCCTTCTAAGTTCAAGTGGCAACCGGCTCAAGAAGAGGAGGAATAAGAAGTATAGAATTTTGGGAGCCCAACCGGTGTAGCTAAGTCTCCCGCTGCAAGCTTCATGAGATGTAACATTGATACCGTAAGCTTTTGCTTTATTGGACTATATACACTCCGGTGGAGTTATTAAATTTTCAATCCGACCCACCACTTTTTTGGAGTTCTCTTTGCATTTTTTTCAAGTGCTTCTGTACAACATATCTACATGGTGCAGCATATATACAAGAAATTTTCCTCTTGAGCCAGTAGACTATCCCTCTTTTGAAGCTTTATTGCAACCCACACTCTCCTGTCATTCGACTTCATTGAAACTGGACCAGGTTGGGGTGCACTTCCCTCCCTAGACGAGGACGAATGTTTCCACCCGTGTGCGTCTCAGACTGGCAAATCCAACCCCCTCACCACTCCAACTGAGTTGAGCCAAGTGAAAGGTGCAAGTGTCCAAGTTAGGTCATGGCCGACAAGAGTCATGCGTGTGTTTCGAAAAGTTCTAGTTAGTCCACTGAGGTGACTTGAACCTAGCCCTGATTTCTCAAAGAATTAAGTCTGAATAGACCTGAAGTACCTTAAACCTAGTTCCCATAAGGTTCCAGTGCAGTTAGGTGCGGTAAGGTCCAACCCAGCTCCAATCTTCGACTTTATTGGACTAGTTCAATTATCAAGCTCAATCAAAGGATATAAATGCCATGCAAATGCTATTTACAAATATGCAAAGAATAATGCAATTTTTGAAAGAATTTGAAAACAAAGAGAGAAATTTTTACACAATGAATTTATGAATAAAAGAATTTTGGCACTCAAAGAGATAAAATATATACAACTATATACACGGGCGTGCCGCTTTATTTTACAAGATTTAAAGAATTTAGAAAGTGATTTATTAAGGTGTATATTCAATTGATTAAAGAATTTAATGTATTTTATTTATGATTTATTTTTATTCATTTTATTTATGATTATTATGATGCTTTTATTCCTCAAATTATTTGAGAAATCATTTTGAAAATTATAGTACAAAATAATTTTTGCAAATATTTTCAAACATTTGAAAGCCATTTTGCAAAGATTTTGCAAACACTATATACACTTTGTTTTTCAAAATATTTTTACAATCATTTTCAAAATCATTTGCAAATAGGTTTTCAAATCCTTTATTTCACACAAAGAAAAGAATTTTTGTAATCAAAATATTTTTACAAAGATTGAAAACATTTCACAAAAAGTCTTCCAAATAGTTCACACCATTTTTCAAATCTTTTTGCAAAACTATTTTTAACCTAATTTATTATTCAGTATATACAAAAAGAATCCGAGGAATAAGAAGCATTATTAATTATATCTTATTTTTAGCCATATTTATAAATAATTATACGAAAGTACGAGTTATGGATGAAGTATATACATAGTATATACGACCCCCCTATACTTAGCTCGAGCTATGTCCTCGCAGATCGGAAAGAAGAAAGAGAAGACATAACTCGTACTGAGTATAGAAAAGTCTATACTACGACGACTAAAAGAATAAATGAAAGAATAACGAGATAAATGAATAAGAAAATGACCGCCCCCCCCCCCCCTATACTTAGGATCAACTAATCCTAAGTATAACAGACTGTACACAAGGGAGGGAGGGCCATGGGTGGGAATAAACAATTCAAAGAATTAACAAATCAGGAGTGCACCCCCCTATACTTAGGACAAAGTACGTCCTAAGTATAGAAGATTGTCTTCAAGGGGCGGCACCTTTTATTTAGATACAGAAGATAGAAAAGGAAAAGAAGAAAAGAAGAAAAGAGAGACATATACAGATAGAAGAAAAGATCATGGAGAATATACGCATCACTCCCCCTATACTTAGGGTGATATATCCCTAAGTATAAGCAACAACAGGAGTGACAAAACTAAACAACGAAAGAACAACGCGGTGTGTGCCCCCCTATACTTAGGATAAAGTACGTCCTAAGTATAGACACAAAGATACGGTGATAGATCTAGGGCACACATAACATGCGAGAGAAAGAATGAACGTGGAACACATATATACAAGTGGTGAAGAACTGGTGAAGTACAAGACGGTATCGGGTAAGCGAATACCGTGCTCACGTCGTCGTCTCCCTGTGAGAACGAGGACGCAGTCAGAAGGTGAAAGGACACCCGGATATGCAGTCAGGTGGGTGTCGGCTACCGGGGGCAAATAGATCAGAAAGTAAAGCGGAGACCGATAGCGTCAAGCAGTCAATCGGCTCGTAGGGTCAGCATGAGGGAACGGAGCCGATACCGTAAGACCGGGAGGAAGAAGGAGCAGTACAGAGCCCTCCGGTCAATCAGAGTCTCGATAAGGTATGGAAGATAGAGAATAGGAGACATCTTGGCATTCGGTGGTCATGAGGTCGGAAGATCGTAAGAGACACACACCCAATGCCGCAAGACATGGCTCATCCCTGCGAGGGTCGTCAAGGTGAGCAGGCTCAAAGGAGCCAGGATTCAGACCATAATCAGAAGACTTGGTCCCATGATCCGCAGGTCGGATACACAATCAGAGAGGGGACCAAGTACACAGCTCAGAAGACTCGGCTTCGTGGTCCACCAGACAGGAGACACCAGAAGTGAAACCGAGTATCAAGAAAATGAAGTACCCTCCCGCAGATAACCCTCGGGGAGTGGTACATGCTAATCAGAAGAAGACTCGGCCTTGCGAGGGTCGTCAAGGCGAGCGGACGCAAAGGCGTCAATGATCCATCAGACGGATCATCAGTAAATATGGTCTCGATAGACGACATATCGGCTATCAGCAGAAGAGACCAGAAAGTCTAAAGAATGTGGCAGTGTCCCACAGACAGCCCTCAGGGAACGTGCTGCCAGCTAGGCATGAAAAGATCAGATATCAGAGGCTCAGCCTTGCGAGGACCGTCGAGGCGAGCGGACTCAAAAAGTCAATCAGATGGATCCCATAATCCGCAGATCGGATAGACAACTCAGAATGGGATCAAAATCATATATATTAAACGACTCGGTTCCGTGCTCCGTAGATCGGAGACACGGTCAGCAGGGGGAACCGAGCGTAAAGAAAGTGTCGCATTCTCCCGCAGATAGTCCTCGGAGAGTACTGCGATCTAGGCAAGGAATAGTCAGAATGTGTATCTACCTTGCGAGGGTCGTCGAGGAGAGAGAAAGGCTCAACGGAGCCAGGTCCATCAGACGGACCCACATAATGGTCTCGGTGGTCGACAAATCGGCTACCATCAGAAGAGACCAATCAGATCTGAAATATGTCGTAGTCTCCCGCAGATAACCCTCGGGGAGCTACGAGCTAGTCAAAAAGAGATCTCATCCTTGCAAGGACCGTCAAGGAGAGCGGACTCAAAGGAGTCTCAGCAAGTCGGTCTCATGCCACAACAGATCGGGCGCATAAGCAGGAAGGGAGACCGAGCACACAAATCAGACGAATCGGCTTTGTGCCTTAACAGACGGAGGCACTTGAAGTGAATGAAGTCGATCGTAAAGAAAGTGTCACATCCTTCCGCAGATAGTCCTCGAGAAGTGATGTGAGCTACACAGTGAATAATCAGAGTACAACTCGTCCTTGCGAGGGTCGTCAAGGAGAGAGAGAGAGGCTCAAAGGAGCCGGATCAAGCAGACGGATCCACAGAGAGTCTGGTCTGGACAGACGACAGACCGTCTATTAGCGGAAGAGACCTGAATGGGATATAATGTGTCATAACATCTCACAGATAACCCTCGGAGAGCTATGAACTAGGCAGTGAGCAAATGGAATATCAAGGCTTGTCCTTGCGAGGACCGTCAAGGAGAGCCATCAGACGGTTGGCCCCATGTGCCGACAGATCGGACACACAATCACAGAGGGAGGCCAATCAGGCATATCATCTGACTCGATTCCGGGTCCAATCAAAATGGCGACCCAAGCAGTTGATGAAACCGTAGTCCTAGAAATTGTCGCATTCTCCCGCATATAGTCCTCGGGGAGGAATGCGAGCTAGATCAATGTAGGTCAAGGGAATGCTGGCTAGTCATCTCAGGTCCTCGAAATAGCAATCAATCATTAATCATTCGGAGAGCATAAGATCAGGAGAGGGAGTAAATAATCAGGTCATTCACAAGATGTCCCTCAGGTCAATCAAATCTGGCTGAGATGGCACAACAAATAGTCAGGAATCCTCTAAGTGCCAGGGTGGATTAGAGAGTCAGGAGATCAAGGATGGGTCAATCAGGAAGAGGAGAGATCATGTAGGATCCGCACACCTTTATCAGGAAGTCCGAATTAGAATAATCAGTTAATCCTCAAAATCAAGGTGGGTAGAACCTCAAGATAGGTAGATCAATCAATATTCATGAAATCTTCATTGAATCATCACATCATATCACATCTTAATTCGGTGTGCGAGAACTAAAATTCCTCGATAATGCGTCACACCTATGTTCTATGCATCAACAAAAATCCTCAAGTAGCTCATATGCTCGTATCAGAGATGAATCCATCAAATCAATCTCAGCAACCTCAACATCATGCCCGACTTACACAAATAATCTGTATAGACAATCCTCGATGCGGGCCTCATCAATATACACAGCATTCCTGGGTAAAAGGGAGAGATGACGCGGGGGACACGAGGAAGATGGATAAGAAGGGTACACAATGGGGTGGAGAAGCTGATTGAGCGTGTGTGCCAATATCATGGGAGCCAGAAGGGTGATACAGGGGAAACGAGGAGGGCGGGCGAGAAGATCGAGACACAGTCAAAATTGGGTGTTCCACACAGGGCGGGAACACCATCAAAATGGTGGTTCGAAAAGCAGGCTCTCCTCGAACCGGAGAAGATGGGGATGATACAGTGGCTACGAAGTAGATGGTGAAGAAGATGTCGGAACGAATGGTCTTGGCGAAGGAATGATTGAGCTCAAGCGCCAATATCACGACTCAATGCAAATGAAGAGGTATATGCATAAGAGAGGTAGAGAGACTCAAAGATGAAAAATGCATGACTCACACGGACGGGACCGATGACTCTAATAATGGATGAGAAACACAACAAACTCCAAGTCACAATCACTACACAAGGCAAACCCCCAATTCACCTACTCGACACGGGTGAAGACCGTCAGATGATGGTCATTTATCTTTTCGGTTTTAGAGTTAGGTGAGAACCACAAAGTTGTACAAACACTTAGGAGGCTTGAATGGGATTTTGTCTCTACTCCTTAGTGTGTACGTGAGCAATTTAAAACGCATACAATGAGGGGGTTGCTCTCCCCAAGACAAGGAAGTCCATTATGTGTTATTTTAAGTCCAATAGAGTTATTAAGTTGTCACTTTTTTGGGTATTTTTCAATGCACGTGCCTATCGAGGTTCCAATTTCCATTAAGCATCCTAGGTTGGGAAAAACAGAGGGAGAAGATCGAAAAAGCCGTGCAAGTCGGAAAACGATGATGTATGCCAAGTAAGAAGACTTACAGTGCCTCCCAGCTCTCTCCATGCGGGATGCATAACAGAATTGAAACATATGCTAAATGCAAATGCAAGCCGAAGAAATCGCCTTAGGATAGTAATTGCTATTATCGTGAAGCACCACAAGTCGGTCACTTATCCTTAACCTAAGAGTCCGGTCTTGGCTCACCCCTCCTCTTCTCGACACACTCGAGTTCAGGAGTAGCGCTTGATGGGGCTCGCTCACGGCACACGGGTCAAGAGATAAATGAGCAGACTGTTTAGATTTGACTAGATCCAAAACGCGCTATAGGTACATGCAAATATATTTAGGGTGTTTGGACCTAATCTATCGGTAAGCAATTCCTAAGCTAGGGCTCATTCACACAAAATAATAAAAATAAAAATAGAAAAGAAAAAGCGTCAAAACCGTCGAGGCCCCCAAGGGAACAATCCCTCAGGCAATGGACCTCGGGAGTCGGAGTGTACCTGTGAGAGTCCTGTATTATTACAAAATTCTAAGTGTCACTCTCTCACATGAATATACATAATAGAATAATATGCATAAAAATAGAGACTGTCTTCAAAAATTCTCTTTCTTCTCCCTTTGATGCGCTCTCCTGTTGGCTAGGCATAAAAGATCCAACTCCACCTTGCTTGGGTGCATAGGTCCTCCTAGGAGGTCCTCCTTCGCTTGGCGGTCCCTCGCATCAAAGACAAAGGAAAGAAATGGTCAGAGTAGTCAAAATAATATCAAATAGGAATAAAAATCACACAAATAAATAAATATATGGACATGAGCAAAGAATTAAATAAATGAACAAATAAGCTCACAAAATCATACAAAATCCGTTGCCTCCCCAGCAACGGCGCCATTTGATGACTGGGATCTTCCATCGGTCTAGAGTAATCCGCACAGGGCGGGATCACAATGTCACTGAGGCGACCGATAAAAGATCCCAAATCGATCAACAATTAACCCACAATAAATGTATGCAGTGAATATCCAAACTGAGTTAAAATTTATTATAACTCTACATGTAAATGTGTATAGGTGTAAGCACAGGTAGAGGTCGAACACTGGGAGGTGAAGGGAATGTATGTGATGAATAATTTATTCAATCATTCGTTCATGTCCAATTGTTTATTGTTTTTGTGGGTTTTTGATTTTATATATTTTTTGTTTTTTTTGTTTTTGTAATTTTTATTTGATTTTTATATTTTATATTTTTTTTATTTTTAATTATATAAATACAGATATATATATAATGTATAAAGAGATATATATATATAAGAAGAGAGAGAGAGAGGTAGTATAAGGTTATATAGACATATATATATATATATACTCACTATATTAAGCTTAATATATGTATATTTTTAGGCTTTTTGTATTTTTCTAATTTTTATGTTATTTTTCTGGAATTTTGCTAATTTTTATGTATTTTTAATTTCAAAAATGTCCCTAATATAGGACTAATTAAATAGATCGAAATTAATTTGAATTTAGAATTATATAATAAGTGTCAAAATTAACCCAAATTAATTTTAATACATAAATAATAATATATATATATACCTATAAAATAAGAAAACATATTTTTGGTATTTTTCTAGAGTTTTTATATTTTTTTGGGATTTTGGAGCTTCTTGAAATTTTTATATTTTTCTTTTTCTATTTTTTTGGGTTTTTCAATTTCTAGACTCAATATAGATAATTATACCATATATAAGTTTTTTGGAATTTTTCAAAAACAGTTTCTAATTTTTTGTATTTTTTAATTTAAACAGTACAAAATGGGCTTCTTTTTCATTTTTAATAATTAGGAAAAATGCAAAAAAATGCAGAATAAAATATGGGCGTGAAAATACAAGGCATGAAGCATTTAACCTAATTTTCCTAGATTTTTAGAAGCCTCGTAGCTATTTAAAAAAAATAGATAAATGCCACAAAAATAAAACAGCCTGGCAGGGGCATTTTTGCAAATAAAATAAGTCTAAGGGGCATCTGTGCAAAAATACCAGAAGATTATAACATGTTCTACAATTTTAAGGACTAAAATCAATTAAGCAAACCCGTCAGGGACCCCTTGCAATTTAGCCATCACGTGGGACTACACGTGATTCGCACCCACAGGGACCAAAATGCAATTTCCGAAAACATAGGGTCCTGGTTGCAATTTTTCACAAAAATAATACACTGGAAATTTTATTTTATGGACTAAAAATAAATACGCAAACAAATAAGGGGACTTATGTAATTTTACCACCTCACGTGGGACTACACGTGAGGTGACGTGGACTAGACCCAAGTGTAATATGAAAAACAATACAGGGGTTTCATGTAAAATTTCCACATTATTTACAACGTTATATTTTATTTACAATATTAAACATTAAATATACAAAAAGGCAGGGCTGGATATGCAATTTACCCCTAAAAGGCGCGCTGGCGAACGACTAGGATTCCTTCACTTGACACGCGTCGCACATCCAACGGCCGATACCGCTTCGCCGATGAGCGATTAGGATTAGATCACTCGCGTGATCTGACGGGCGTAGCATCGCTTCATCGGACGGCTGGCAATCGAACTGGGCCTTCGTCTTGATCCAACGGCTGGGAGCACACGTGCAAGAACAGGGAAGAAAGCTCGCCGGGGCGAGCTTCTTCCTCCTCGATCTCGCTCCCTCGCCGGTCTTCGCCGCACCTGAAGGTCCAAGATGCTTCCTGGAAGGTCTCTCTATCTGCTGGAGGTGGTAGGTCGGCCAGAGGAGCCCTGGAGCGGCGTCACGAGCTCGGTGAAGGAACGCGGCTCCAGGTACCTCCGCCCGCGTGCGAATCGACTCCTGGTGCTTGGTGGGGCACCTAACCTGCACAAGAAGGTAGAAGGGCTCGAGGGCGTCACCCTCGACCCGGGGTTTGAAGCTGAAAGCGCGGGGATGATGATGGGCGAGGAAGCTCCGGCGACGGGTGATAGAGGAGCTTCGATTCGCGGATTCAAATGGGAATCCGGTTGGGTAAGGTGGCTGGAAGGTGGAGAAGGCGTAGGAGAACGAAATGACAGTGAAAGGTAGTCGGGAAACGGTCGGAAACACAGTGAAGAAGTCGCCGGAGCGGAACTCCGACGAACTTCGAATTGACTAAAATAAGCTAATATATGAATCTAAATGAGAAATAAATGACAGGAATAAAATGCTGATATGAAAATCTACCTAAAAATGTAAAGGCGCAGCTCTTATACCTGGAGGGACTCCAGGGAGCAGGGCGGCTGCCGGAGCGCCGCCATGGGTGCAACCTCCGCCTCTCCTATCGATTCAAGGTGCTGGCGAGCTCCTCCTGTCACAAGGAACATCGCCGGGACCGAATGCGGGGAAGGGATTGGCTGAAAGCTGACCAAATTTTGCGGAGGAGGAGGAGGTTCCTTATTTATAAACGAACTGGGCACCCTTATTGACCGGGTTGTAGCTGGCGATACGAGTTATGTACAAAGGATCTAAATGATCGGCGGGGATCATGGATGAAGGGGGAGTAAATCTCGTGAAGTGATTGTTGTTGATTGATGACTGTAGCGAGCGGGAAAAATGCAAGAATATCAGGGAAAAGATGGTTCACGTCAAGTCAGGCGGCTGGAGGTCAAGTTGACTGGGGTCAACTCGCCGAGGGACCTGATTGGTCCACGTCGGCCGCTAAAAGACAAAACAGGAAATTTCTGGCCTAAATTGATTTATTTACAATAGTAAATGGTTTTATTAGAATTTTCTTAAAACATAAAAAATATGTATTTTTTATGTAGTATTTATTCGTGATTTTTATTGAATTTTTCGAAGTGTTTAATTATGGTTTTAATTTAATAATGTGTATATGTATGTATTTACATGTATTTTTGTGTATTTTATTTTTAATTTGTCTTATTTTCTTTTATTATTTTATTGGCTTATTATATATATTTATAATTTATTTTTGTGAGTATAAAGGTATTTTTATTTGGTTTTTAGGAGTTTATTTACATTTTAAATAAATAGGTATATGTATATGTAAGTATACTTGTAGATATTTTACCTATATATTATATACATTTTATTTATTTAATGAACTTTATTTATTTTTATTCTGGATTTGTATTTTTAATAAGTTATATAGAATATATACATTATTAGAAAATATAAATGAATAAAGAATTAAAATAATACAATCTCTTTTTATTTATATACATTCTTAACATAGGTATTTTGCCTATGTGATACATAGACTTATTTTATTTCACAAATTCTTTTTAGTTTTCTTTTAATCTCTATATGTACATGTAGTATATACATTATTTACAAAATTCTAAAAATATAAATTTGTGAAAATAATAGATATTGAATAAAATGAATATTTTAATTAGTATTATATACAAGGAGGGCCAAAAACCTAACTTCTACAGATGAGCTCCAAAAATTATGAAACTAATTTTATAAAATAGTTCATGGAATGCTATATACAATTAAAGGTGAGTTTGGGTGATTTGGAGTTTTTATTTGCAAGATATGGGTCTGTGAAGTTGAGATTTTGGCCTTTTATTCTGAGTATAAAATGTACACTGTGTATCCTTTTTATACAAACTCAATTTTGTATTTTTATTTACATTATTATCTACAACTTTCATGTACAAAGTTTCTTTATTTGATGAATAAATAATTCTATACAAAATAGGTGTCAAAAATGTATAAATAAATGTATGAATAAATGAGGTATTTATTGTATACTTGGCCCTTATCTCTCCCTACTTTATTCCTTGTCGACCAATTCCATGCTGGCCTTGGTCTCGGGGTTAGGGTCATAAAATATTTGCAATATTTTATTCCTTTTTCTTTTCTTCCCTTTATTCTATAATTTTGGCATTAAAAACCTTATTTAATTTACAAGAAATACAATAAAGGATGGTTGCTATTATGTACAAATTGATGCTATTTACATGCATTTACTGGGGTTTTTAAGGCCAAAATGATAGAATAAAGGTGATGACATGGAGATTCATCATTCACGTGCCTTCATTTTGATACATGCATTATGCGTGTAACATCTCCATCAAGTTCACCATCATGTTTTAGAATTGGTCCCGACTATATGAAAGAATCTTTTTTTTAAATGGCATAGTCTTCGATATTCACCTCAAGAAAATAAGAATATGAATAGAGTTAAAATATGAGTACAATAAAAATGGGATAAATAAAATAAACATAATATATTTCCATATTTTATTGGTGAAAATGTTTTTGAGTATTCGTGAAAGGGATTTTTACCCCACGAATCCTATAATCTTTATAAATTACCTTCTCATTCCTAGAAACGTCATTTTTATTCCCTCAACCTCATAAACTCGCTCCATCTTACCCCATAAACCCTCGTTCATGTTTTATGTTCTTCGTGACCCAACCAGAGTCATGTGTCTAACCCTAATATGGTCGGATCGCTAGAAGTGTGCCACGTATCCTAGCGGTAGATTTAGGCGTGAAGGCTCAAATATAGAGACATCCATCGTTGGGCCTTAGACCACTCCCAATCCTCTTTGAAGCCATCAATCTCTCCCTTCCCTCTTCAAACCCATCGTCATCTTTGTTTCTGCTCCGACCTTCCTTCCTACAATGACCATCCTTCAAAGCCATCCTCTTCATTTTTGATACATTATGCTCATCGATCTGGCTCCAAGAAACTCTTTTACCTCAACTGAATTGAATCTATATGGGTTTAGGGTTTCATGATTTTAGGGAACAAAGGTTAAATGGTTTAGGGTTTCTAACACATGTGTACTTTATTATTAGTTTCTAACATGTAGGTGCTGACGATGGGTTGGTTAGGTGGTCTTGAAGGAATCCTAACCGTGTTCGTTGGGCATAAAGGTTACTTCAAATGGACACAGGGAATTAAGGGAGAGAAGTATTTGTTAGCAGTGTAAGCTTGAGGTAAACCATTCTTACAATAAAATGTTATTGTAATGTTTGATGCGTCAATAAAACTTATTGATTTATTTTCATTTCTTGTATGAGGTTAGCTGAATGAATGCACTGTAAGGTTCCTTAGTACAATTAGGATTATGTGTCATGACTATTGATATACACGAATTATCGTAGGTCTAAAGAGTATGTCTCACACAAGGCGGAGACAACCGATGTCGATGCGGCGACCCACAATAAAGTGTATTTAATCAACAATTAACCCACACTACAGATCACGGAAATAGAAATAAATGTGGAGTTAAAATTTATTTTTAACTCCGCACAAATGGTGTATAGTGACAAGTATGCAGAGAGTTCGAACACAGGAAGCAAACAGGGCAATTCACAAGAGTGTGCACAAGTGTGTGTGTGTGTGTGATGTGTCTCTACTAAGCAAGCAAGCAAATACAATTTAGTGGGTTTTTAATTTTTTAAATTTTTTTCTTTATTTTTAATGTAATTTTTGATTTTGTATTTTGCTTTTTAATTTTCTGATTTTTATAATTTTATATTTTTTTATTTTCTTTTTTTTTCTTTTCTACATTGGAATTTATAAACAATGTAATACAAGATAAGATAAAATATTTATAAAACTGTGCAAAAATATCCAAAAATTCAGAAATAAAATCTTTTTGGTATTTTTGTGGTTTTCTACTGTTTTTGTGATTTTTGGGGATTTTTCAAGGTGTTTTTGATATTTTTAAATAGCAAAACAAGGCAAAACAGTGAAATATGTGCTGGCTGTGGGTAAAATGGGATTTAAAAATAGCAACCAGTACTCAAAATTTTTCACACTATTTTTCAAATAAAGAGAATAAAATAAAGAACAAACAGAAACTGAGTTTGTGATTTTTGGAGTTTTTCTTGACTTTTTAGATTTTTTTGAAATTTTTGAGTCTTTTCAAATTTTTAAGGTTTTTCTTTTGATATTTTTAATGATTTTTGGACTAACACTAAAATGGGTGAAAATAGACACTAGCTACTTTTTTTGGAATTTTTCAGAACGTTTTTATAATTTTTATGGGTTTTCTAATGCAAACAGTGAAATAAATGCATGTTTTTGATTTTTAATAAATGCGAAAATGCAATAAAAATGCAATGTGAAAATATGGCGTGCAAGTACAAGTTACCAGGAGCTTAAACCTATTTTTGTGGAATTTTTGGACTTAAAGTGATATTTTAAGTAATTACAACAAACATCCAAACATTAAACAGTCCTAGTAGGGATATAAACGCAATTTTCAAAACATCCAGGGCCCTACATGCAAATTTCCACAAAAGTTTGAACTGAATAGTCAATTTATAGCACCACAATCCAATTACAAAACCCGCATGGGTATCCTAATAATTTTCCCACCAGGGCGCGTGACTCGCACGCGCCTGGCGAGGACTAAAATGTAATAATCCAAAACCCTGGGGGCTTACATGCAAAATATCCAAAAATATAACACGAGATATCACAGTTTTGGTACTACAACAAAATGCGATAAAGACCGAGGGTCCTGGTGCAAAATTCCCACACCTCACGTGTACTGGTCACGTGAGGTGACGTGGCGAAGGACCTGGATGCAAATACTCAAAGTTCGGGGGTCTTTGTGCAAATAACCCAAAGTTTTTACGCTACAGACGAAAGTTTAAATACTAAATACTAAATACAAAAAGCGCGAGGGTGTAGATGCAAAATACCCTCGACGCGCGATCCAACGGCGATGAAGGAGCCACTTAGACACGTGGCGCTTGATGAACGACCGATGACGCTTCGCGGATGAGCGGCGACGATCAGATCTCCAGCGATGATCAACGGTCGAGGCTGGTGGAGATCCAACGGTAACTGCTCGATCTGGGACTCCACCCTTGATCGGACGGTAGCGAAGGCGGCTGGAAGAACGCGACGGAGCTCCGACTGGGCGAGGTTCCTCGAGCTCCTCCGGCCGACTCCGGTGGCTTCTGGGGTTCAAAATTGGGCTGGAGTCTCCTCTGGTCCTCCTCTGTCTCCTGGTGGCGTCAAAAAGCCACGACGGTGGCCGTGGCGCTCGCTAGTGGCTGGCGGAGCTGGAGAGCTTCGTTAGCTCCGGCGAGCCTCAAAATTCGCCTCCAGGTGTCTTCACTGCTGCTTGGACCTGCAGAAATGGTCAAAGAGTCCAGGGCAAACTGCCTGGACCCTTGGATACACTCGGGGATGCTTGGATCGAGATGGAGATGCACGGCCGGAGGTGCGCTCCGGCCAAGGTGCTTGATTTAGCGATTGGGTCGATTAAACTTCAAATTTTTTTGGGGTTTTCAAAGCTAAGGTTAACAGGAATAAAATGGACTGAATGAAAGGGCGGAGCGAGCCCTCAATGGTCGGGGCCAGAGGGAAGAAGGGTACCTCGACCGGCGACTTTGCGGGAGGTAGTGGAAGCACCTCCGACCTCAGGAGCCTTGGCTGAAGAGCCCACGACGGAGTTGTCACCTCCAGGTAGCTCTGGAGCACGAAAGAGGCCTGAGGGGTGGACCGAAGGGTGTTCAAAATTGGGCTCGAAGGTGGCGGGTCGGTTAAGTAGAAGATGGTGGCGTCTCCTTCAAGCAAGATCCACGCGCGCATCATGAGGATTTTGCGTGATCTGAAGATGCGTCGTGGGAGAGGGATGATCAGGGAAGAAGTTCCAAGAAGGATTCGCGGCGAGAAAATGGAAGGATCGGGCGCCAAAATTTCTTGAAAACGGGAGAAAATCAGGGTGTCAGAGGTGGCAGGCCTTGGTCAGGGAGTTGACCGAGGTCAACTCTAGACCGCACCTGGTTGGTCCACGTCTACCAACCAGGAAAAAGATTAAAAAAATGTTTTATTAATTCGTTTAAAAATAGAAAAAGGCCGAATTAATTTTTGGTTAAAGAATAAAAAATGTTTAAAATTTTATATAGTATTTTATTATGATTTTTAATTTATTTTATGGAGTATATTTTTACAAGTTGCTTTTATATCCCTATATGGGTATATTATTCTATATATTGTATTCTTTTACTTTTATTTTTATTTTATATTTTAATTTTTATTATTTTTATTTATGATTTTCTAAAATTATAAAATACTTTTATATACACAAATATATTTTTATTTTATTTTTCTGATTTGTTTTGTATATTTTATAAATTATATGAGTATATTACATAGGTATGTATATGAGTATTGTATCTATGTGTTCTATAAGTATTTTATTTTTATTTTTATTTTGGTTTTTATTCCACTTTTAATGTACATAATTATTATAAGTATATTCACAACATTATAAAAATATAAAATTATAAACCTAATAAATAAATAATAAATTGAATATTTTAATCTGTACAAGTATACAATGAGGGTCCAAAAGTCAACTTTCAAACCGTAGCTCCGCCAAATGCGAAACTACCGCCATTAATTAGCTTATTTTATTCTATATACAATTAAAGGTGAGTAGGCTGCATTTGAAGTTTTTATTGGTGAGATACGGGTCTGGGAAGTTGGCATTCTGGATTTTTATTCAGACCATAACTTTTTATCTGTACATTATTTTTCAGTGAAATCAATTTTGTAATTTTCTTTGTTAAATTATCTACAACTTTTATGTACAAAGTTTCTTTATTTGATATACAAAAAGAGGAACCAAAAATAGGTCCCAAAATGAATAAAGAATGAATAGAATGTATAGGTGTATTATCTGTATTTCTGACCTTATCTCCCCCTACTTTATTCCTTGTCGACCTATTCATCAAGATGCCTAGGTCTCGGGGGTTTTGGGTCATAAAATATTTACAATATTTTATTCTTTTTTCTTTTCTTTATTTATTCTATAATTTTGGCCTTAATTACAGTATTTTATACACTAATATAATGCACATGCATGGATGCTAAGATGATGATTTTAATGCTATTTACAGGCATTTGCTAGGGTTTTTGGTGCCAAAATGATAGAATAAAGATGATGAAATGTGGATTCATCAACTATCTTAACCAAGACATATGTCGTATATTGTCACAATATATACATTCATCCTCTGACCAGAGGCATATGTATTGAAATATGTCTGAGAATGTACATTTCGTAGACCAATAGATTCATGGCCTAATCGAGGTCCCTATACACCAACGAGCTGGTGTGCATATAAGGTCATATGGGTAATATGATCTCTCAAAGGATTCAGACATATTCGTTTGTGAACCAAAAGACATGATCTCACTCATGATGTATTGGGACAAATCAAATTCCGCACAGGGTCATCTTACTTTGGAAGCATGACATGAATTTGTAGGTATGATATATGCTTCTGGAAAGTATGTGAACGATACCAACTCCTAATGACCGAATGCGAAACTTATTGATAACATCCCGAAGATGACAATGTAAAATTGATCTATATCTCTGATTTTATTCTAGGTATTTCAATATGCAGGACGTACATGTATTAGGAATACCTGAGGGTGATGTGATCATGAATGATTGTATAATCACTTCATTCCGAGGGAGTGACGAAACACGTACGGATTTTAGTGACTACTCTCATGAGAGAAGTAACCTAATACTAATCCAAATGTTTGATACTGATATGAATGTGATTCAAATGCAATGAGAAGAATAGATTTACAACATTGATTCAATCAAGCATCTGTGAGAGGTCTCTGAGATATGGATTTGAGATATGATCTCAATATCCGAGTTACTATACGTGCAATATATCACCATATCCTTATCTCAAAGTATCTGCGGAGAAAGCACATTATGTTGAAAGAATTCAAGAATAATTCCATTGATAAATGAGTGTCCAAGCATTGAGAAATGGATAATTAAATGAGATTTAATTATCATGAATAATGTGAATTTGATTAACACTAGTTAGACGCGTGAGAATGTTGATCCAATATAATTAAATGCGATTAGTATCTTGGATATGAATAAGGTGGATAACACTGTCCATGTTAATCATATATATTAGGAATATTTACACACATAACCCTGATTAGTTTCGTAATTACCCCAGGAACCCTCGATGAGGATGAATTACACCAAAGACCATGAATAATGCTTAACCTTTACATGGTATAACTCTGTGTCAAGTTCCGTCTCAGTTCTCCATTAAGTCTAACGGAAAACATTATATATTGAGAATTTTACCCTTCAAAATACATAATATTTATAACACGATGCCATTATGTAGATCAAAGGTATTTTATATTTTACACCCTTTAAATTTTCGTTATTCAGAAATAAGCCAACTATCCCCTTCCTCCTCCCCCGTTTGATTTCTCCAGCACCCACCTCCAACGACCTCCTCCTCCCCTACCAACCACCTCCTCCGCCCCTTCCTCGCCCATCCCATGGCTACAAGCTCTCGTTCGAAGAACCCCTCCCATCCCCCTCCGCGGCCTCTGGTCGATGCCTCCCCTACTCCCAGTCGGCAAGGGAGACGACCTCCACCTGCAACTGCCTTCGCAAGTCGGTGCCTGCACCCCAAACCCCCCGCTTGCACCCCACCCCCTTCTCCACCTGCACCACCACCTCCCCCAAGCCATGAGGTCGCCTGTTAAACCCCAGTTCGGATCCCACAAGCCCCTCGGAGCACCCATTGCCCATCATCGCCTGCCTGCATCCCAGGATCGAGTCCGCAAGCCCCTCGGAACCCCCATTGCCCGTCTTCTTCCTCGTCACCCACCTTCTCCTTTCTTTCCTTTATTTTCCTTTTTTATTTTTGTTAATCCCAACCGTTAGGTCGTAGATTGGTTAGATTAACTCAGTCATCTGGTTGAGTTAATGAACCAAACTAATGGAAGGTCATGTGTGTAAAACAGAGCAACTATTCAGGGTATTCGTTGTAATTCGTGGTTATCAAGGGTTTTTGGGGTAATTGTGAAACTACTCTGGGTTATGGGTGGAAATATCCCTATATATTATAATGTGATTTATGATATGTAAGAGAGAGCTATTTGTAAACAACATTTACAATTTAAATGCTAGTGTGAATTGGATTCACACCGGATAATTAATTGAAAATGTAATTTATATTTAATTTTTTATTGTGAATATGATTAATAAATTTCTAATGGCATGAGTGATATTTCACAAAATGATTTGGAATTATTTTTGTGAAATAACTTACCATAAAAGTTTTTATAAAAGATTAAAGGATTATGTGACGTACATGATCTCACGTAAATAGGAAAAGGAGTTCCCCTTCCATATAAAGAGGATGGACGACCACCATTGAGTCCTATTTCAAGGTGCCCCCTTTATATTAAGAAGGATGTAGCCTCATTTCATAATCCTTTAATGCTCATTAATATGATTGAATTAAATTATATTGATAATTATTCAATATATTTCATTTATTTTAATTAATTATTATTGTATTTTTACAACAAAACTATGATCATTGAAAGAAATATAAATCAATCTCCACCATTGGATTTGTGTTGTCTATGGATTGAGATCTATGGCCTCCCAGATTATTACAAAAGAAGAGGCAATCATAACTCTTCTTTTACAACATATAATTCACAAGCTCTCTCTCTCTCTCCTTCTCATCATAATATACACCCCCTCTGTCTCTCCTAGTGGCCATCCACTTTGTATCATAGAGAGGATCGTCGTTGCCACCACGCCATCGTGCTATCGCTTTGACTGCTCATGGATCTCTATCTTACTCAGTGCTTATGACACATGAAGAAGACTTCAGATTTCATGTGACAAAATCAGGAGATATGTCGCTTGGATCAACATCTTGGATTGCAAGAAGGATGTGTTTCATCTACACACGCTCGCAAGCGTCTCCTCGATCGGGTCGGACTTGAGACAGGTGGTCTCTTCATCTAGAGACTTCAATCGCAACCACACATCAAGAGGTATTTCGATATCTACTTTGTGATATAGATGAAACGACCCGAGAAGTGTTCTTGGATCATGTGGTTTCATCACGTTAAAAAATCCGAATTCCGTTGCATGATGTCACGAATCATGCGAGGATCTAAAATGATATCCTCACGGAGAGTGAAGATAAAATGTCGTTGAGACGACCGCTTACGAGATCCGAGGTTAATCAACAATCAACCCCCACAAAGTAAAAATAAAATATTGCAAGCAAGTGTGAAACAAAATTTATTATGCCCTACAACAAATGTGCATAGTGACAAGTATGGTAAGGGTGAATATAGTGAGAATGGGGAATAGACAACAAAAAATGACTAGAAAAGAAAAAAAGTTTTTGGATTTTTACGAGTTTTTGAAATGTTGCGAGTTTTTAGTTATTTAATGTTTATGGATCCTTATTTTTTTAGATTTTAAATTTATAAATTTTATTTTATTTTCTTATGTTTTTCTATTTTTATTTTATAATATTTAATAATATTAAAATAAGTTTATATACATAAATGTGTATACAGAGAGCTTTTATATTTATGAATGTAGCTATAAGTACTCAAAATTTATAAAACAAAATATTTTTATCATTTTTATATTTTTCTCTGTCTTGGGTATATTTCTTGTGATGTTTACTTTTTTTTGAATTTTAAGTGAAATAATAAGGGGAAAAATAACTAAGATAAATAAACCGAATTATTTTGGAATTTAAAATAGATAAAAGCCTTAAAACTCTCCAAACCCGTTTTTTATGTATACTGAATATGGTAGACAAAATCAAAAAAATAGAAACAAGTATTTTTGAATTTTTTATATTTTTTATAATTTTTACATGTATTTTGCAGCTTTTTAATTTTAGTGTTTTTCTTTTTCTATTTTTAGCTTTTTTGGTCTGTATATTCAAAATAGCAGAATAAATAAAATATTTTTTAGAATTTCTCCAAATATTTTTATATTTTTTGTGTTTTTCTAAGCTAAATAGGGGGAAATAGCTCTATTTTTATTCTTAATAAATATAAAATAAACCTTAAATACCTAACCAAAAATACATATAATAGATATATAGGTTATAGGTCTAGTAGAAGACCTCCCGGGAAGTGTCTGGTTTGATAGAACCAGAAGTTATCAGATTGTCGAAGGTGGTAAAGATCCACTCCTTGCTTCAGTCAAAACGAGTCCCCGAGACCCCAAAAATCTTGGTCAAGGCAAGCATAAGCTGACATGAACACCTCATGAAGCCATCAACATAACACCTAGCATAGAGACCCAATCTTGAGTGAAGAAAATACAACGACTTCGATCTTTTAAAATATCATCATCGCGTAGTAAATCAATAAAACATAAAGTCATCTCATATCATGTACTTATGGTGATTTTCTATGAATTTTTAAAGGCATGGAGTTATTTCTAACAAAAAACAAATCAGAAACAAGAAAATACATTCTCGCAAGGGCGATTATGAAAATATTCAAAGTTTATAGACTAATCGCGTACCCTACAGAGAACAATAGATCCAAAATTGCAATTTTCTTAGATATTCACAATAATATATATATATATATACCTATAGGGGTATTTCTGCAATTGCCACAAAGTTCGAGAAGCCAGATGTAATTTTTCCAAAAAATATTATACTAATATTGCAAAAATAAGGACTCAAATAAAATACATAGATTACGAGGGCCTAGGAGCAGAATACCCAATCCCCTCACTCACGTGAGGTAACGTGGATTGGACCTAAATGCAAATATGTAAAGCACAGAGGCCTAATTGTCAATATTACAAAACATATCACACTATAGATGAAAGTTTGTGTACTAAAAAATAAAATACAAAATGTAGGGCATAGACTATGCAAAATACCCCACGTTGTGAGTGATCGGACGGTGGAGACGACATCAGTTATCCGTGTGGCGCGATCTGGTCGCAGATGGAGAGCCAGGATTAGATCGTGGCCTTAGATCTGATGGTTGTGAGGCTTCTCCTCGGACTGTAGCTGCTCTCCTGGAGTGTCGTTCTTGATCTGACGGTAGTGAGGACACCTAGAAGAACCGCCGAAGAAAACAAGCTAGCCGAGCTTCGATCGACTCCTCCTCACTCCTTCGGCCACCTGGGTTGCTGCAAGAAGGCACAGAATGCTACATTCACATCGATTTTAGGACTCAATGAGATCCGAGGCTTGTCGGAAGAACCCTAGATGGCTTCACAACATGGAGCTCTTATCATGGGTCAAAAAATGCCTTGAATGAGGCATTCGAGCTTGGAGAATGGTATGGTTATCTTGAACACACAAAAACGCAGGGTCCTGGATCGATTTGGGTCGAAAATGGATGAAGATGGAGGGCGGCAGAGCGCTCCGGCGATGCGATGGTGGTGGAGAGGCGTTCTCCTGATATGGCCAAGATCAGGGTGGATGGTGGTGCTTGGGGCGAAAAGCATGTGATGGGAGAGAAGGTGGAGGTGGTTTGGATCCGAGAGATGGTTGGAAATGGCAGAGCAAAGATCTAGACTTGGAGCTCCGACAGAGTTATTTTTGTCTAAATTTTAAGTTTTTAGAACGAAATCTAAATAAATAACAACTAGACTAAGCTACTGCTAACCTAACGAATTAAACGACATGAAAAACAAGGCTCGCCACACCTAGCGTGGCCGGGAGTAGAGCTCGTGGAGGCAGAGGCGACGGAGCTCAGATCTACCTCGATTCGACCCCTTCCTTGCTCATTAGACCTCCAAAGAGGAGCCTGATGTCACCAGGTTCTTCGATATGGGTTTCAGTTAGGGTTTTGGTTGGAGAAGAGGGATCACAAACAAAGAGTGGCGGAGAGGTTCCTTATGTACATGGCTTCTTCATCAGGAACATGCGCTCGACTCAGAAGTGCCTCGTCCAAGAAATGATGCAGGCATGAAAGGTGGATGAACAAGGAACAAAAGTTAAGATTAATTTGACCCCAAATACTGAAAGAATATCATGGAATAAATCGAGGAAGATGGGTCAAATGTGTTCTGACACGGCTAGACTAGAAGTAAGAAGAATTGACTCAGGTCAACGAAGGACAAGCCCTGATTGGGCCACATCATCCACAAAAAGACAAGCCAACAAATCAAAATTGTATACAATTCGAAATAGAACAGTAATTGATTTATTTAAGTTTTTTTTAAAACATATTTTATTATTATTTTATATAGTATTTTATTACGATTTTAGAGACATGGTTTAAAGGTCAAAATGAAAGAATAAAGGTGATGAAATGGAGATTCATCACTGCCCCGAGTAACTAGTACGACTAGTCGCTCCCGGTCGCATATGATGCAATCTTCACGCTTTTGTGATGCTCTTAAGGTTCTCTCCATAACCTTGAGTATTTCCTTGGAATAGAAGAGAGGATTGGGATTGATGTAGACACCACCTCATGGTTCGATCTTATTGAAGAAATCTCCGAGATCATATCTTGGTATCCTTGGTGTACAATCACTTTGAAATAAAAGATTTCTCACATAAGTGGAACCAACTATGCAGAGATTAAGCTTATTAAAGATATGTTGGAGATGTTTAATGCATGCATCAATGGAACAAAGATCGAGCTCGGGGTAGAGATTAGAGACATATAGCCCACGAGTTACATCAAAGTGAAGGAGTTTCCGAGAGAGAAAAATGCACGTGTAGAGGTCGATCCCGTAAAGGTTGTGGAGTAACCCTAGAGATATAGTGGATCTATAGCCTTAGTATGTTGAAGATGATCATGGTGTACTTGGAAGCTCTAATGTCACCTTAACGTTTACATATAATCATCTGGACTGTAATATGAGTGAGGAAGGAGTGGGTGAGAGGGTTTGGAATAGACTTAATTCTGAAGTAGGCAATAATGAGATTGGGACCGAGAGTGGGAATGTGGAAGATGGTGGGACTAAGGGTGTGTTGTTGGTGATGGTGGATTTAAAGGTGTGTCTGTGGGTGATGGTGGGACTGAGGGGGTGCCTTTGGGTTATGGAAAGATTGATGGTGTGCTCGTTAGCAATGGTGGAAATGAGGGTTGGGCCCGATGCTAGATACGAAGCAGGTGTAGTTGTAAAAGGTATGGGCGATGTTGCCGCAAAAGAAGGTGGCCCTAGTACTGGTGGGATTTCCATTGGAGAAGAAGGTTGAGCTTTCATTGGTGAAGAAGCACCTCATATGACCAGTAGAGGAGAAGTGTTTGTGGCTGAGGTAGGTGAATAGCATTTCAACAGTATGGGGAGCTATGGCGTAGGAGTTTTTGAGTTTGGGATAACTCCAGAGATTGAAGAACATACATATGTCGATCGTACAAATGTTGAGGGTCTCAAGAGTACTAAAAGAACGTAAGTATG
Source organism: Ottelia alismoides (assembly GCA_037367405.1). Taxonomy (NCBI): domain Eukaryota; kingdom Viridiplantae; phylum Streptophyta; class Magnoliopsida; order Alismatales; family Hydrocharitaceae; genus Ottelia; species Ottelia alismoides. Next base: position 440,721 of record JAZKJV010001127.1, on the reverse strand, counting down.
AAGAAAGATACACCCCGGTCCAGAAAACGTAGATGTACAAGATCAATGTGAAGAGGACCACTGAAGTCTACCAAACACCATCTAGTTATGATTCTTCTGACACCAATAATAACATTGTAGATGACGATGTGGAGGATATTGATGATTTAGATGACAAGGGTGGTCTTGTTTATGAGAATAAATATCATCGTCTTCTTGATTCTGACGTGAAGAATGGGAGCTATTACGAGCTCCTTGATATTGGAGCAGATTTGATTGCCCCATCATTTTGAAGCGGAGATTGAATTCAAAAGCCAAGAAATATTTTGATTTGCACTCATGTCTTATTGCATCACCAAGGTGTTTGCTGCCAAACATCTTAAGAGTGAGAGCAATAGAGGCAAAACAAAATGCAATGCGGAATGGTGTACTTGGAGTATACATGCCTCCTTGATACCAAACAACACCAGGTTCAAAGTGAAGACTTTTGTGGCCGACCATACTTGCGCTTCGAACAATCTGGTTGGAAACACCGTGGTTGTCCATGAGTAGGTAGCACACTAGATCTCAGCTTGGGTGGAGGAGAACCCCACAATCCCACAATCACGGTGACGCAGATTTCTGGTAGGATCAATGCGGCATTAAAATTTCACTTGCCTTATATGACCATATATAAGGGAAATAAGAGGGAATCCGATACGTTATTTTGGGAGTATTGAGGAGTTATATGCAAAGATCCCCTCCCTTATTGCAGAATTGAAGTGCTGCAACCCTACCAGTGTCATCCACTGCTTCTCGAAGGAGGATAACTCCTTTCTCGGATGTTTATTCTCGTTTGTGTCTAATGGAGATGGGTACATGTTTGGATGTAGATCTTTCTGGAGTTTGGATGAGTGCCACTCAAAGGGCAAATACATGTGAATGCTTTTGTATGTTAATGCGCTCGACACATCAAACAAGCTCTTTCCAGTTGCCTTTGCGATAGTGGAGAACGAGTCCAACGATACATCTGTGGTATTCTTACAAAGCAATCCACCTGTAGGCGATGGCATATCCATGGCTTGCCTTGCACACATGCTTGTGCAACCATTTCAAGCTTGCGGAGTGACTACTTGCCCAATTGCTACAACGTAAGACGATATCGAAGGACTTACGTAGAGTGCATCACCCCCTTACCTGACAAGTCGTGCTAGACACCCAATAATTTGTTGTACAAATGTGTTGCATCACCAATCTATGAAACCTATAGGAAGGCCCAAAAAGAAACGGATATGAGCAAGGGATGAGGCGAAGAAGTCCAAACAAAAGTACACGAGGTGTAGTTCTTTTGGTCATTACAAAAATAATTGCAAGAATCCGATAAACCCATGAACCAAAGGTAATCAGGATGCATCGTAAGATGCAACCCAAATAAGGGCATCCGTGGAGAATCTCACGGGGAGAGTGCATACTCAGTAGTCTTCTACTCTAAGAGAGAGAAAGTATGTCAATTTAGCATATTATGAAGGACTGCTTGTTCAAATTCGAGTCTTCTAATTTGGTGAATCCTTACTCCATGCAGTAGAGTAGCTACGAGAGCAGGAGCTTTTAAGAGGTCCACAACCATTTGTGGGGAGGTTGGTCCATGCGTCAATAAGTGGGACCGCACAAAGAAATCGTCTCAACTTTTCAAAGATAGCCTCAGCATTGCCAAATGAGGTAAAAATCTCAAAACATTACGAGTTGTCTTTATTGGATATTTTTACCAAGGTAAACAACAGTTACAATTGTTCAGAGCAAGGTGGTTCCCCATAAATCAAAGGATTTCCAATAAGCACTTTTTGGAAGGTCTGATTAGCCATTCCAAAATTGGAAGTTAACCATTCTATGTACACGAGTATACATATGACAAGTTGTCTTTGGATTGTCTTTGTTTACATGTAGAGGGATAATGATTTGAGAAAGCCTTTTTTGGGCAAATGTTTAATAAAGTGATCCATGTTATGGAGTTTTATGAAATATCCATGTATAAGCTAAAAATTTATGAAGTGCTCCTTATTTTTGGCAGAAATTTGATGAAGTGATCCATTTCTTCTTGACGCATAATTTGAGGATTTTTTGGATTATATATGTAATATAAACAATAGTATAAACTTACTTGTGGTATGGTCTAAAGGGAGATATTGAGTTGATGAAACTCTGTGAATGAATGTGTATGAATTGGGAAATTCTATTTTGGCTGCATTGTTGGCCATATTACATGCATGCAAGATTGGGTTCGACCCAACATGAGGAGTGTATGGATGAGAGCAAACATTCTGTTGGTATTGAGGTAATACATTCATTTCGTCTCGAGACATTTCACATGAGTTTAATAGTAAGGAATATAAGTGCACATATTGACATGAACTTCACTTGAAAGCATATATTTGTTTCCACTATTGTATTTGCAAAGTTCACAGTTCATCTTCCTCAATTCTTCATCCAACTTGCCTAATTCTTGCAAAATTTATAACTACACATAATTTCTTCTTGTGAGGTCTGATCGTTGGGTGTATTGTCATCGACCCAACAAAAAAAGTCACAACTTCGATCCGAACATGTGTAGAGCTTCCTTCCCTTATTCCATGGTCTCAAGTATGTCTTCATCGTGACGAAGCTTTAACATTCGCATCTCACTTGATCGTTGCCATAAACACTAGAGGCAGAGAGCTGCTCCATCTCATGTAACTTAGTAACCATGTCAAATAAAATTTTTATAATATAAACATTCATGTAATACTGCTTGAGAAACACTCTTTGCTCGGAAAAAAATCAAGACGGTTCTCTTCGTAATCTTCTCACATCGTGGACATGCATCATTTTTTTTCAAAAGATGGTCTTTCCAAGTACTCCCCAGATGCACTCAAGCCTCTAATGTATGATCTTTAAATAGGGTGTTTGAAGCTCAAATCGAGCCCTTGGGAAGTGAGGAACATAACAAGATATTTACTTCCAACGCTTTGCAGATTGTAGGTAAAATATGACATTCACTTGTGGTAAACGGTCGTCATTGGAAAAATAGACGGTTGTAAAACTGAGGCTCTGCTCAATAAGAGTTAGAAAGTTTACGAGGTCGAGGGAATGATAACGATATTTACAAGGTCGAGAAGGCAACTTACAAAGATCCTAGGTTCAATGGGTAAAAATCTCTTTTTGAAAATATGAGAGCCATAAAAATAAAAAAGTAAAATTTACAAGATATAAAATGCAAATTACGTTTCATGTTAAAAATGATTTTTTTTGGAATAGTCCTTATAAATAATGCTATCTTCTTTTTATTTCCCACTCTTCTTAACACTATCTCTTGTGATTTTAGAATATACATAACTTTTCGGGATATATGACCAAAGACATAATACACCCATCGATATTTCTTCTTGGTTGGGAGAATGTTCTCTTCCGCACAAGATATTATGGATAACACATGAGAATTCGTTCATTCATTCTTTCTCCTACTTTTTCCATTATTTATACTAAGAGGGGTATACATATTTTCTATTCTTTCTAGACTTCTTCACTAAAGACATGACGCTTATCATTTCCTCCACTTATTTCACTACTATCAAGCTTCTATATTGGCAGCCAATTTTATTCTCTCGTCATGTATTCAATCTAGGTGTTTATCACCAATGGCTATTAACATGGTTGTTTAATATACATCATGAAGATCATTAACATGAAGCTTCAAATTCGCCTAAATATTGTTACATTTCATTACAACACTAGAAGATATCAACTTATTTCAACGGTACAATCAACATAATTTCTACTGTGTATAAAAAGTATTTCGGTTCAAACTTCATTGAACACACTCACATCACATACAATACCTCTTGTTGCAAAATGAAATGAGATTGATGTATTTTAGATATATTTTAAATCGATTGTTTTTGTTAAGGAATTAAATGAAAATTTCTTGTTAAAATTAATGAAATGTCGGAGGCTCTCCTTGGTTAACACATGCTATGGATGGATATCTTTTTGATTGCAGGATCGTTCTCAACTCTAAGCAAGGTTTTGAAAATTGGGTCGAACATTGAACTGATCAGTCTTTGGTTTGGTCCATCCAGGTCGAATCAATGATGATGTCAACATGACATCATCATTCTTATCGACTCAAAAAAAAATAGACCGGACCGACTGGTCAAACCGATTTTTGAACCGAAATTCGGATACATATATGTAAATATGTATTTATATATCAATGAACTAATCGATTAAAATGGCAAATCTTTTAATAGAAACACATGATTGTCTATTTCGAGTAAAATTTTACAAAATGTAGTCACATTTTCTAACATTATACATGAATATAATATTGTGATAATTTATTTATAGTTGCTTCTAGAAAATTACTCTAAGAAAGTAGTGGCACAAGTTATATTCCAAAAAAGATAGGGACACAGCTGAAATTGCAAAAGTTAAGAAGGACATAAGTGATAAAACCCAATTATTTCATTATTTAGACCTTTATTTCTTGAAAATACACTAAACCATCAAAACTAGGTCAGTCTGGATCAACTTAGTCCTACCACCCGAGTCAACCCAGTTGTCGAACTCAATTTTTCATTTTTATTTTTTTAAAAATTAATTATATAAAAGTGACTGAATTGATCAGATAGAAATGGATTTCCGATTCAACCGATCTGTTTTACCGATTCGGTTTTTTAAACCCCGATTCTAAGTCATCCAAAATTCATTTTTGTGATCTTCCACGTCACATTACGACGAGCCAAATGCGCTTAGATATCCGTTCAGGATCCGACATCAGCCGGATTTGTATATGGATCCGGATCCAAATTTCCGGCAATCCTCGTCCGCCCATTCGGTCTCCTCCCTCCTCTCTCCGGGATCCGAGAAGGAAGAACCTGTCTGGCGGCGTTAGGGTCAGGGAATCGCCACTGATCATTTCTGCTCCATCCGATACCCCTGTGGGTTTTACATCGCCCCTTCCTCAGATACTGCATTGGTCGAGATGAGTGCGGCGGTGCGGAACAGGTCACCCATGCGCCATCCCTCCGATTCACCGCGGCGGAGGAGGAGCCCTCCTCGCAGAGACAGGTCCCCCGATCCCCGGAGAACTTCTTCACGGGCGAAATCTCCCGTCAGAAACATCACCTCTCATCGCTCCAGATCACCCGTAGACGCCGGACACGCGAAGGCAGCTCGCCGCAGGCTGTCCAGATCTCCGATAAGAGAGAGGCCGTCGCAGAGGACTCGTTCCCCCGTTCGTGCACAGTCGAGGTCTCCCGCGCGTACCGATAGTTCCCGGTCACCTTCTCCGAGAACGAAGCGGCTGAGACGTGCGCAGGCGAATAGAGATGACGGGAAACAATTGGGCAGTGATCACACCAGGGAAAGGGATACTATGTCTGCATTTACCCGAGAGAAGATCGATGGAAGGCCTCCCAAGACCTCGAGGCATGGTCCGTCTGTTTCGCCCAGTGAGAGGGACCGACAGAACAGAAGACGTAGCTCTGGCTCCCCTCCCAGAGCTTCCCGGGACAGGGCACGTGAAGAGGTGTCCGGTGATATCCTATTCTTGCTCCGTTTTGAGCTTTGCATCGATTTGAAAATGCCATAATCTGCTTCTTTTGGCGTACATTATTATCCCGATGCGATAAGCGGCCTATGATTAGAATTTAGTTGATTTTTGAGAATGTCATTTGAATATGCATGCGTTTTTTATGCCATTTTCTGATTGCATATACTGTTCAATCATTTGATCTGGTAGGCGGGGAGGATGCGTTATTTTGGTTGTCAATCTTTGGTTAACAGGGACAATGGTTGGTTTTTGGTTTTGAGGCTTGGGTCTGCTGATCCCGACTGATGCGTATCGTTAGTTTACACTTTACAGCCATTTTGGGAGGAAACTCTTCGAAGCATTTTGTTTGATTTCATACATTCTCCTTACAAATATCAAAAGAGCAGGATAAAAATTATTGGAAGCATGCATGGTTGTTCAAATGATCCGATACACAGACTATTTTCAGTTCAACCTTATATTGTATAACTGCTGAAGTCTCTAGTATTAGTTATCTTTCTTAAGTCACCTGGAGAACTTATTAAGTTTGTCATAATATGTAAATATTGTTTTCAATGCATCAGCTAACAAAGCATATGCTTTTTAGGTCAACAGCAGCAGAGGAGCTGAACGGTCCAGGTGAGCTTGATAAGAAGATACTCAATAAAGCCTCATACTAGCTTTTCATTAATAGATTTGATCACCATCACAATTTACAACGCCAGTTAGTACTCTTCTACTTGATATTGGTCAGGCGTTGCATTTTGCTTGTTTAATGTGGCATTCATGGCAGCACGAGTGCTCTATCTCATTATATGCATGATTTTACATTTTTTCCTATCGCCATTTTCACCACAGATATCATAAAACGTGTGATCCTTTTAGCCATATCCTGCTATGCAGGAGTTTTATGCTCCTGGCTGTTTGTTATCAGTCCCCTATAACAATTAATATTTTTTGGACCTCCTTTCCTTATTAATCATCTGAAAATCTTCAACGCTGGATACAGTTAGTTTGTTCCTCTGATGCAAGTAGATCGCAACTTGCAAGAAGGCTTAAAAAAGGAGAAAGATGGGAATCACTACATAATGAAGTTTGTTATTGATGCAAATGAAAAAAATTCAACAGTGGAAAAATAATTTTGGCGGTGAAACTTTGTGGCGGAGAGGAATTTTGAGGGTGGAAGAAGAGAATAACTCATCATATGCGGGGGATTTGGGGAATAGAACCGTGAAGATCATGTAGAGGGAGGAGAGAAGATGAGGGATATGAGATAATTATGAAATTTTGATTAACTTTGGAATGAATAAAACAAAGGCCTACCACCCCTTTTATATAGGAAGGGTGAGATTACAAAAATATAAATAGAATAAATTCAAATCCTAACTTATCCTAATTAATTTTAAATTGACTCTAACCAACTAATTATTGATTTGAGATCAAAACGATCTCTCCATTTAAATAAAGATAAAATTTACAATAGACTCAATTAACCGTAAAAATACTTTGACTCTAACTAACAGATGAAAATTAAACCCTAATTATTCGTTTTATGCTACATCATCTCTCAGCTACTTCGAAAAACTCATCTCCTAAAGAGTTGCTTTATCTTCAGGTGCGGTGCTGAAGAATTCTTGTTGAATTCGTTGAATAATTTGCTTCGATTTCATAACATTCATACTCGATTCAGCATTACACTTGTATTTTCTTTCCACTGCAGGGCGAAAATGCAAAATTTCTGCCCCTTCAAGTAGAAATATTATTCTCCTCGAGTGGCTCCCAGCTTTAGCCTTTAAATAAAGGTTTTTGGGGTGAGTAGGAGCTTTGCAATTTTCCCAAAAGATATTTTTACTCCATTTCTTATGGAACACGAATATGGCAACAACGTCGCTAGGGTTCGGGACCCCCAATCCCAAATGTGGCGGCGACTATCGCACCTCTGGTAAAGCTTGCGGCATCGACGTCAGTTGCTCCAATACATGTGGCAACAAACCTTATCGAGCGAGAGGTGGCCCTGCATAAAGGGAGGATCCGACGACAGTGAAGCATACCCATCGAGTAATGGTGACACAGGTGTTAGGAGATGGTGGCATTGGCAGTGGTAGGATGCGGAAGGGGTGGTGTGGTTCTAGGCGACTGAGTTGATGTCGAAGCTAGGGCTGACAGTGGCAAGGGTACTCGTGGTTTTGTGAGAGGTAGCGGCATGGCTGTCGAGCAAGTGGCGGTAGGGCTAGAGAGAAGATGTGGAATATGAGATATCTCTTAATATGGAATGCATAAAACAAAAGACTGCCATCCCCTTTATATAGGAGGGATGGGATTACAAAAATAGAAGTAGAATAAATTTAAACCCTAATTATTATAATTGACTCTAACCAACTAACTAATTTGATTTGAGATCACAAACGATCTCGTTATTTAAATAAAACAACAACAAAAAAAACCTTTCCCACATTAAGTAGGGTTGGCTTCATGGATTCTTCACTTCCATTTATATCTATCTTCGGTCATTCTCAGGCTTAGATCCAAAAAACTAAGATCCCTTTGGATAGTCTCATTCCAACTTCTCGGGCCTTCCTCGCCCTCTCTTAGCCGATTCAACACCCCAACACTCACATCTCCTAATTGGTGCATCACCTGGACTCCTTTACAAATGACCGAACCATCTTAAGTGGTTTTCTCGCATCTTATACTCGATCGGTGCCAGCTCACTTTATTTCCGATTGCATCATTCCGAATCCGATCTTTACGTGCATGTCCACACATCCACCTTATCATTTTCATTTCTGCATTTTTTTTATTTCTGCAACTGCGGTTCTCTGCACATGTCTATGGTTCACAGACTAACGTTCAGATCCATAGTGCATACCATGTCTCATAGCTGCTTTGTAAAACTTTCCTCTGTTTTTCATAGGAATTTTCTTGTCACATGGAACAACAAAGGCTCCTCTTCACTTGAGCCAACTTGCCTTTATTATATAAGTAACATCTCAATCCATTTCTTGTTACAAAATAGATCTCGTTATTTTAATAAACATAAACCTTATAACGAAGTTAATTATCTGTAAAAATAATTTGACTCTAATTATCGGACGAAAATTAAAGTATAATTCTTTGTTTGACACGTTGTCATAATATGATGCAGCATGATAACAATTTTTACGAACTTTTATGTTATTTATTTTATTTAGCATTTATTTTGTTTATGTGATTTTATTCCATTCTCATGTAAAAGGCTCATTATAAAAGGCCTCTTCTTATATTTTCCCTTTGATTTATTCTTCCCTAATTTTAGGGATTTGTTGCTTCTTTGAGGGGGAGTAGCCTCTATAAAGGGCTCCCTTGTATTAGGGTTTTTGGAATTAAGTTGAATTGAGTTTATTTCCTCACTTATCTCTCTCTCTCTACTCCTATCTCTCTCTCTAACCCCGTGCGCCTCTTCTCTCCCTCCCCGATTCCTCCTGCCTCTCCCTCGTAACCCTACTCCCTCTCCGCCGCCTCTTGTTCTCCTCTTCCCCCATCGCCGAATCCCCCCGCCGCTCTCTCATCTCGCCTCACCAGTTCCCCCGCACCGCCCGTCGCCGCCATCCTCTCCCTCCCCGCACGCCCCCCTGTACCGATCTCGCACCCTCCCCATCTCCTCTACTCCCGCCGGCGACCCCCCCCTTCCCAGCCGATCCTGCTCCGACCCCCAACGCCGCCATCAACAGCCGCCAACTCGCCCAGGCTTCATCGCCCAGTACCCCACTCCCCGCTCGTCTACGCCGCACCGCCCCACCTCCACTCCCTCGTCGCCTCGCCCAGTGCTGCCAACCCACTCGCCCTTCATCACCCTAACCCCCCCCGGCCAACCAAACTCGGCCAGCCACCCCCTACTACCCTCGCTTGTGCCGCAAGTCCATCCTCAGCCGAAGTGTTTTGACTTCAAAAAAAAAAAAAAGTCCATCCTCAGCCACGGCCGAAGTTCCAACTGGTGAAGATCAGCAGTCCCCACCGCAGTCCTGCGCCCTCGGCTATCGCACCCCGTACCGCAGCAAACCGCATAAGTTCCGAACGCCGACTATCGACCAGATCTGAAGCGCAATCTACGGACCCCTGCCGGTTGTGGTATGAGCGTTACCTTGCCCATTTTATTCCACCGCATAATATAGTTTTGTGGACTGTTATACTGTTGATTTGGTTTGGTGAATCGTTGAGACCCCACGACTTGCAAATATTGTGATAACTTTCTAAGGCTTCGAACTCATCCGTTTGTCCTAATTTGTGGATAGTAATCGGTGCTAAATCGCGAGTAACCGGACAATTATTGTTGCTGATTTTTGGCTTGTCGTGCGCCATTTATCTTGTTCGTCATTTTGTTTCAATAGTTCCATTGCCTGTTCGTCATTTAGGTTATTGAACATTTAGTTTGCATCATAATATAATGGGTTTTTACTGGTTATGCCCCTCCGATATATTGTAATTTCAGTTATGACCTTTTTTTTGGAATATTAGTTGTGTCCCCACCTTCTTGCCATTCTATCACTTGTGCCCATCGGGTTAGTTGTTGTCCCTCCTCAACGCAAGCATCCATTAACTTTGGGGATACAAGGGAAATTAAATTAGAAAGGAAGGGTTGAAAGGTCTGTCTTTCCCCCTCCTCCTCCCCCGACAACCTCCTTCCTCCTCTGACCTCCCTTCTCCTCTGCCCTCTCCACCTCCTTCCTCAGCATCCTTCCTCCTATGGCCTCCCACCGCAGCCAACACCCCCCTCCAACTCCTTCCTCGTTCGACCTCCCTTATCCTCCACCCTGACCCTCTCTTCAGCTCCTCTGTCCCCAACCCCATCCCCATCCCCTTCCTCCTTCGGCTTCCCTCCTCCGCGCTCACCCTTCCTCCAGCTCCTCCTTCATCCTCTACCCTCACCCCTTTTCCAGCTCCTTCACCCCTAACCCCTGCCCCTACCTCCTTTGACTTTCCTTTTCGCCCCACCCTTCCTTCAGCTCCTTCCTCTGACCTCCCTCATCCTCTGCCCCACCCCCTCCCAGCTCTTCCACCCCCAATCCAACCCCCTTTTCCTTCGGCTTCCCTCCTCTGTCCCCACCCTCCCTCCATCTCCTTCCTCATTTGTCCTCCATCATCCTATGCCCCCACCCCCTCCAGCTCCTCGCCCCCAACCCCAACCCTTCCTCCTCCACCCCACCTTTCCTCCGACGGAGGAGGATAGGCCAGAGGAGGAAGGTGGGTAGGAGGAGTGTTTGGACAATTACGCCCCTCTTAACCTCATCATGGTTTGAAAAAATCATGGTTAAGTTCAACTTATTAACAACTAAAATAACAGAGGGATGCATGTGATAGAACAACAAGAAATTGTGGGCAAAATTGATATTCCAAAAAAAGGAGGGGCATAATTGAAATTGCAATATCATTGGGACCAATCCTCTTTTGCGGGATCTGCCGCTCGTCGCTTTGCCCTTAAAATCTCTTCCTTGCACGCGGCTCTCGCGTCCTTCAAACGGGAGTCGCGACAGGCTCGTATTTATGATCGGGTGGAGGCTGAGGCTGTGATTTTGCGGTTTGACCTCCTCGAGAACGAAAGGGATTTGCCCCCGGGGGAGTTGGCTGAGCGCGCTGCCGCCGTTGCGACGGCCCGGCTGGAGGATCGAAAGCGTTCAATCGAATGGCGTCAACGATCTCGGGTGAGGTGGCTCAAGGAGGGGGACGCCAACTCTGCTTACTTCCACAGGGTGGCGAGTGGCCGTCGCCGCTCTAATTCTATTTCATCTATTTCCATCGGCGGTGCGCTTTTTGAGGGCGAGATTGATGTGGGGGTGGCCGTGGGGAACTATTTTCGTGCCGCGTTTGGTTCCTCGGCTTCGCGTCGGTGGCGGTGGTCGGGCCAGGGGGCTCCTGCTCTCCCTGCGTCTTCCGCGGAGGCGCTCGTGTTCCCGCTTTCTTTGGAGGAACTCAAAGGGGCCGTTTGGGACCTCAATTCTGATGCTGCGCCGGGGCCTGATGGCTTCCCGGTTTGTTTCTACAAGGACTTTTGGGATATTCTTGCGAACGATGTTCTGGCTGTGGCGCGGGACTTCTGCGAGGGGAACGATGGATTCGATATTCTCAATCGGTCTCATATTGTCCTTATTCCTAAATCTTCATCGGCTACTCGGATTGAGGACTTCCGGCCTATCTCCATCTCCAATGCGATCTACTTAATTATTGCCAAGGCCCTGGCGCGGCGCCTGGCACCGCTCCTCGACTCGCTCATTTCGCCTACGCAGGCCGCTTTCGTGCGTGGAAGGCAGATTTCAGATTGCTATGCGGTTGTTTCCGAGATTATTGCGGCATGGAGGAAGAATGCCACTAAGGGGATTCTCTGGAAGATTGATTTTGCGAAGGCCTATGATACTCTTGATTGGCGGTTCTTATGGTCCGTTCTTTGGAGAAGGGGGTTCCCTTCAACATGGATTACGTGGATGCGGCGTTGTGTGTCAACGGCATCACTTTCTCTTTTGATCAATGGTCGTTCGGTTGGGGGCTCTTTCAAACCTAGGAGGGGGATTCATCAGGGCTGCCCCCTTGCTCCTCTACTTTTCGTTTTGGCGGTTGATGTTTTGCCGCGCATGATCGAGGGTGTTGTGGCAGCTGGGCTGTCTCGCGGCTGCTCTTTTGGCCCTTACCACGTCCCGCTTGTTCAATTGCTGATGATACAATTTGCTTCATCGAGGGTGATCCTTCGAATGTTTCCCCTATGGCTACTACTCTTCAACTTTTCAGCGAGCTCTCGGGTCTTCAAATCAATGGCAACAAATCTAAGGCGGTCCCTTTCTCCATGTCCACGGCGGAGGAGGCGGAGTGCTCGCGTTTGCTGGGCTGTCTTGCCTCCGATCTCCCTTTTGATTACTTGGGTTTACCTCTGACGGTGGGTCGCACGCGCACTCGTGATTGGAAGTCGATCGTCGAAAAGGTGGAGCATCGCTTGGCTGGGTGGCGCGCGGCTATTCTCTCTCGTGGTGGGCGGTTAGTGCTTCTTAAAACGGTTTTATCTTCCATCCCTATATACTTTCTCTCGGTGCGGGGGATGCCAAAGGGGGTTCGTTTGCGTCTGGAGAAGTGTATGCGGGGCTTTTTGTGGGGGAAGAAGGGGGGAGGGGGGAAGGGTGTGCACCTCGTGGCCTGGGATGAGGTCACACGACCTAAGAAGAAGGGCGGGCTGGGCGTGAGGCGCCTGTCGTCGGTGAACGATGCTCTATTGCTCAAATGAGCGGCGAGAATTTGGGGTAGGGAGGACAATTTCTTGTTAAACTGCTTGAGGGTTGCGGCTGGGGATGGCTTTCTTTTTGCCTTTCGTGGTGATTATCAGGGTCAGGTATCAACTTTTTGGCGAGGGGTGATGGGCGCTCTTATCAGAAATCGCTCCTTTTTTCAATTAAGCTCGGTGATGGTAATTTGATTCGCTTCTGGGAGGATGACTGGACGGGAAGGGGGCCCTTACGGATCCTATTCTCCCGCCTTTACGCCTTGGTGCCCAACAAAGATGTAACGGTGGCCTGCTGCTGGGATGGGCGTGCTTGGTGCCCTCCAATTTCTGAGTTTTTGTCGGATCAGCGGATGCACGATTATATCGCTCTCATTTCCTTTCTTGTTGATGCCCCCGTGCCTTCTTGGGGCCGTGACTATTTGGCCTGGAAGAATGGGTCTTTCTCTATCAGTGACGCTTATAAGGCCATCTTGCCCATCTTCGATGGGGCGGATGACATATTCTTGAGAGATTGCAGATTCTTGTGGGGGCTCAAGCTTCCTGAGCGAGTTGGTATTTTCCTTTGGCTTCTCCGTCAGGGAAGATTGCTAACTTGTGATCGTTGTGCTCGAATGTTTCCAAATTCTTCGCCTCTCTGTGGACTCTGTAACATGGAAACGGAAAGTATTGATCACCTATTTCTACATTGCAGCTGTGTTTGTGCTCTATGGGCCGACTTAGGTTGGCTGGATCTGTCATCTTTCGCTCCTTTCTGTCATAGCTTGTTCTGTGGTAGGGGGCGGCCACGGCTTGCGCTGCTGGATCCAATTTCGCGGCTTTGGAGCCTTTGGCTGGGACGAAATGAAGCTATCTTTGCTCGGCAGCGGTTCTATTTGGAGAATATTCGCTCCACGGCCTCGGGCTTCCTTCGTGACTGGACCTCATTGTAATATGTTTTTTGTTGCGGGGGTAACGCTCTTTGTTTACCCCCTGTACCTTGTTTTGTACTTTCTGCTCTTCCATTCCCATTGTAAGTATTTCTTCCTCTTTTTAATGCATTGGGGTGAGCACCTTTGCGTGTGTCCCCTTTTTTCAGCCTCAAAAAAAAATCTCAAAAGGGCGCAACTGATGAAAACCCTAATATAATTTGTACATCATGAGACGCTTTTTCTGGTTATCTAAGGGCCTAAGGGGCAATCCAATGGCTTCCCCTTGGTGGACTAGAGGATGGTGTCTTTCGCGAAGGAGGATGGTGGCCTCGGTATGCAGAGCCTGGAAGAGATGAGCACGACTATGTTAGATAAATGGGTTTCTTGATTTGGGGAGAGTGTGATAGTCTGGTGTGCGACCTTGTTCGGACGATTTACGAGACTGGTCTCTCTTTCCCAAGCGTTGGGGACCTGGGGTTTGCGCCCTCCTTTTTTTGGAGGGACATTTGTTGTGTGGCGCATGAGATACAACCTTTTTTATGGCCTATGATGGGTGATGGCACTAGATTTCAGTTCTGGACGGACGACTGGAGCGAGGCAAGGGCATTGGACATTAGGTTCATGAGGTTGAGAGCTTTGACGAAAAATCTGGACTGCTCGGTGGTAGAGGCCTGGGATGGGCATACTTTCTTTCATCATTTCAGACTGACCTCTCCAAGCGACAGGTGGAGGAGCTTTTTACCATGCAGACGGAGCTAGATTATGCTGTTGGCTCCACATATGTGACAGATTGCTGGGTGCGACAGGATGGTACTTTTCTGTTGGGAAGGTGTACAGGGCGCTAAGGGGCCCCGTGATCTTCGATCCTGGGGGCTATGAGATGGATTGTTGGAGGATCTGGAAATGAACGATTCCCACACGGGTGAAAGTTTTCATGTGGTTATTTAGAAGAGGAAGATTGTTAACAAAAGATTCACATGCTTCATTCTATGGGCCGATCCGAGTTGCCCAAGATGTGAGATGGTGTAGAGGAGGTTGAGCACCTTTTTTTCACTTGCAGTATCTCTATAGAGGTGTGGGATCTTTTTGGAAATGGGACCGGTGAATACTGAAAACGTGATTGGTTTATGGAGTTCCATTGGTACGAAAATACGAATTGGACTGGCACAAAGAAGGAAAGATCGAGATGGGCTGCGGTGGTTTGGGCCCAGAAATAGTGTGATTTTGAGTGATAGTTGGAACATGTAACCACACGATTTATCTTCTGTCATGTAGATTGTAATAATTTTTGGACGATAAATGAAGTTTTTGGGCATACACATATACGGCGCATGCCCCTTTTTTTCTTATATATATATATTACTTGTTTTAAATGCCACAACATGTAATATATATCAGCTATGTATTCATAAGTAACAGACTTATAGATTAAATTGCTTACATCCAACTAATCTTTATGCTTACTAGTACATAAGCTTAACATGTATGTAAATAAACAATGGGAACTTGTTGAGTATGTTGTGTGAAGCACAACTGCCTTTGAGGATTATGTATGATCGGGGTGCTAATTAAGGCACGAATCGTAGACTATAAAAAGAATTAAATTAGGTTTCTTTTATCCTCATCCACGCTCAACTCCATGCTCTGCCAGCTTCAATAAAATTATCTGTAAATAGACGCGACCTTGATATGCTTTCAAGCTTCTTGAATTTCTTAACACGTTAAAGGAGATGGGGTTGATACATTAAATGTCCCTTGCTTGATGTGGACCCCATGTGAAATATTGATAAAGCAAAGGGGTATAGTGGGAAATATGAGCTTGGGAAGGGATGATAAATTAGTACATCAGGAATGGCATGGCCAAAGATATCACCATTGGTATTGTACGGTATTACAGGATTATAATTACCTGCATTATGTTTGGTTATAAAATTGAAGTGAAGAAGGATGGTGATGAACGTATGATGTTACATATCTATTTGATTTTAGGAGGGACAGTGAAATGGCAACACTTGATTGGACATTGAAAGAATACGTTGTCAGAATGGGGCATATGCTGTAACTGGAGTAATTGAAGGTAACGAGGACCCTTGATTTGGCATGAAAAGTAGCAGTTAGTTCATGTTGATCTCTGAAAATATCTTCTGATATGACTTATAATCCAGCCCATCATGTGGCATGGCCTTTTTTGCATCTCAATTTTCACCATGGGAAATCTCATTTGTTATGGTTGGGCTAACCTGGGAAAGGTGATAGTGTATTCAAAAGGCCTTGGGATTTCTGCAACAGCTTATTCAAGTACTTTTTGTGATGTGCTCAAAGGACTATCAGGGTGAGAGATTGGTGCTTGTTGGGTGACTAAGGTCAGGTGGATACTTTTGGCCTTGCAAGGATAGAAGTATATGACTCGTTGTTAAGTAAAGCGATGGTGGTTACAAATTCTTTTGCAAGCAGGTGGGATCTGTAGGTTTCAAGATGTGCGTTGTGTGGGGATGCTGAAGAGGAAACATGCTTCCTTTTTTTACCTATTTATTTGCCAGGGTTGGACAGTGGGTAATATGTGCAGCCATATCAACTTAAACACAATTGTTTTGGGAAGATTTTCCAAAGATATACGGACAAATTGAGGATTTATTATGCAATTACGAAATGGAGGGCCTATGTGGAGAATGTGGTGTTGGAGAGGCCTCTAGCATATTTTCAGGGAGCTTTTTGTAATGGAATAGGCACGAGACTTTATTTTTCTCCCATTGCAAAATGGATGGCTATGGACCATCCCTTATTCTTTTTCGTCTTTGAAAAGTAGTTCATTGTTTTTTTTACTTTAATTGATGGCAATTTCTGCCATGTATTTCCACAAGAATGTTTCTTTACAAAATTAGGAGCAATTTCTTGGAATTGGGGATGTCATTTGCTATTCTTGTTTTTTATTGCCAATTTGAGGAACTATATAGTTGACAACAAAATCATACAGTTGCCTTTGGGGTTGATCTGATTTGGTATCATGAATGCATATAGGAAAAGCTCTTTCCCCTTTAATCGAGAATCGGTCTTTCTAAAAATCTTTCCGGAACTCTGTTATGATGTTTGGTAAGGATAGAGATTTCAAGTCCTTGGTTCATTTTAATATGTACAAGCAATACTTCTACATCATATTTAAAATTGTGAATTAATGTTGGAAATAATAGGATTTAGGATTTTAGCAGATTGGCTTATTAATTATTTCTAATTGATCAGAAGAAACTATTGAAGTTCAGACTGGATTCACACATTTTGTATTGTTAAAGTAACATAATTAAGCTAGTAATTGATTCTTTCTTCGTTACTATTTATCTCTTGTTTGCTATCATATTGCTTCAGGATGGAACTCGTGAGAATCGATGAATCTAGTAGTACTACAATTGGTACTTGTGAAGAATGATACGAAATTCGATTTCATGGGGTCCCTTTTCTCGAGAAGTAGGTCAATCATTTTTGTCTAAATAATCATTTGCAAAGGAGACCGAGTGATGCACCAGTTAGGGGATGCGAGTGTTGGGATGTTGAGCCGACTAAGAGAGGGTGAGGAAGGCCCAAGAAGTGTTGGAATGAAACTATCCGAAGGGATCGTAGTTTTCTGGATCTAAGCCTGAGAATGACCCAAGATAGATTTGAATGTAGGCAAATAATCCATATAGACAACACTACTTAATGTGGGAAAAGGATTTTTTGTTGTTATTGTTGTTAGGTCAATCATTTTGCCTATCGCTCGAATTGCTTTATTTAAAACCCAAAGGATGCGGACAGGTGCCTTTCGGGCACGCGGAGCATTTTGCAGATGGGCTGGCGGTGGTCTTGGCTTCTGCACGCGTTGCCTTGCCTATTGATTACCTAGGCATGCCTCTGGCTCTGGGGAGAACAAGGCTCCGTGATTGGTTCCTGTACTGCCGGTGCGTGTGGTGTGATGTAGCTTTTTTTCTCCCCTGTTGTTACTTTTGTTATTTTGGAATAAATTGTGATGGGGCGGACACCATCGAGTGTTTCCCCCTACCTTTCAGACTTAAAAAAAACCCAAAGGATGATTACCCATGGTTGCTAGTTATACCAAATCCCTTAATCAAATAATCATTTTTAGCGATAATGACAAAAGTATAGTTGACCTCAACCAACATGATATCAACCCAACAGACATCTTGACCATGCCATACAACACACACTTGAGGTTAAACTTGTCGCATTGAGGACCTTTGAGTTCCGCTGCTTCCATATCGATTACATGATAAATGATGTTAGACCTATCAAAATACTTGTTATTATTCATGTCACATTCTTAGTGTTTTTATGCTTGTATTGTTGTGATCTATCCATTCTTATTTTTTAACATGACATTGATGCATAACGATTTTAAGGGTTTTGTGTCTCTAATTTTATGTTTGATTTCAAATTGGTTAAAAAATGCACATAGTTTGTGAGTTCCATTTGGAAGATTGTGCTATGATTATGTATGACAAGATCTATGAATCTCACGGGGTAGTATGCGGCAAGGAAGCATTGCAAATGAAGCAACAAAAACATTATGCAATTGTATAGTATAACATACGTTCATGATGTGCCACATTATGGTTACGTGACATATGTAGGGTTGTGTGATGTGACATGATGGGCATTGATGCAATATAAGTGGTGTTGGAGCCTAAGGCGATATGGTGGTATCATTGCAAGGGATGAAACTATGCAATATATGAGTAGATTGCTTTGGTGATGCTGACAAACATGAGGGATGAGAACCGCACGAAGCAACAAGGTGATGTTGGAGGTTGCACGACAAACCAATCTTTAGCAATGCTTCGTTGTGGAACGAGGAAGCTTGTGCATACAACGAGAGCAATGATTATCACTGTAAATGTGGTGAGGTGTGATGATGATTACGAATGGCTACGATAAGCATCTAGATTTGGGTTCTCTTGAACTTTAGCGAGGGAACAACCTATATGGACTTTTGGCACAATTTATTTAATTTATTTATAGCATTTTATACCTTAATAGGTCTATTAAATGATAAAAAGGAGGATAAATGTGAAAAAGGAAAAAAGAGGGAGAAGACAAGAATAGAAAAATGTACAAGGATAAAAGAGATTATATAAAAAGGAAAAAAATGGAGGAGAAAAGAAAATGGATTTCTTTACACTTGTACCCTTTCGAGTTTTTGCAATAACACATATACCTTCTACCATATTTGCATTAACACTTGCGCCCCTATATTCTTGCACTATTAACAATTGTGTGGCGTCCCCCTGTTTTGTTGTTCATTCTCCTCCCAAACATATATTAAAGACATGTTTGAAGTGTAATTTGACTCATCCATCTTCTTCTCTTTCTTCCTCACCCTCTTTAGACCCTTCTTTTTGGATTTGGTAAGAATACAAGGGTATAAATGTTATTGTAAAAAGTGTGCGAGGAATGAAAACATCTTCCGTGGACAACATTTTTATACAGGTAATGTATAGGGTCACTATTCAGCCCATTTTCGGCTTGGCTTCGTGTGTAATTTTGTCTTCTCTTAATGTATCAATGATACTCCTGTGGTGAGTCCCAACTCGGGACCTCACCCTCTTCTTCTTTTTAAGTGTTATTGCAAAAAGGTAAGGATATAACTGTAAATGCAAAATCTTGGAGGGTACAAATGTAAATAACCCAAATTAAAACCCTAACGCATAATTAATTACTATTATTTTTAAAATTTGCATTATTACAAACCGCGTAAACCACATATGCTCATGTAGACTCCTGCACATCCACTTAGTTGCTTTCGACCTCTTGACCGAATGAATACCACATACCGTATTTCTAATCCTTGGTGTGGATTGGCAATTTATTTGAGCGCCACCAAGTGGGGGGGGGGTCTTCCAACCTCAACGCGACATGTGCCAAGAGTGCCATTTAGTTTCGCTTCGCTTTGTCATTGTGGTAGATGCACTTTCCTAAGATAGTCTGTTATGCGGTGGGTGGCTAGTTCTGTGAGCATATATGTGCCAATTCTTTGGTATGCACATGACACCATCTTTTTTATTAGATGAGATGTCAAGGCGACGGAGGGGGTTGCGGTGGTCTAGGTCCCATTTGGGGAGGTTTCGAGCTGGTGGATTAATGGTAGCTTGCTATGTTTGTTCCATTCGAGATGGATGGGGTCGAGAATGTGGCTTGTGCTAATGCTCTTAGGACTCAAAGGGGGTCTCTTCTGATCATGTATCTAAGTCTTCTGCTGATTGGTGGGTGGTTGAACCATCATGATTGGGGTTTGGGGTTGAGAAGATGGGACAAATGTGTCGGATGTGGAAAGTCTTGACTCTTGTCTCGGAGGGATGTCTTGTGCTCCTGAAGGCAGTTTTATGGGTGATCTTGGTATTTTTCTTTTCTATTAGGCTGCCCCCTGTTGATGTTTGTGGGAAGTTGGAGGGTTTGATGCAAATGTTCATCTGTTCTAGTAGTGGTGAAGGTTGGAGGATGCCATTGGTGGATTGGAAGACCGTGATGCTGGGGAAGGAGGATGGTTGCTGTTGAAGGCAAAAGGGTAAGAATGGTATTTTGCCCTGTAATGGTGTATTCCCTCTGTAAACCCTAACCTTAAATCCTCTCTATAAAAGGAGGATTAAGGGGACTAATGATATATGGAAAACCTAATTGCCTCTGTCTACATGGTATCAGAGCCCTAGGTCTCATCCTAGGGATCTGCGCCGCCTTTGGCCACCCGTCTCCCTCCTCCCTCTCTCGGTTGCCGCCATCGCCCAACCTCTGCCGTCCCAACCTCGCCCAGCTTCCTCTCGCCCAACATCGCCCTCGCCCAGCCTCACACCGCCCAACCTCGCCTGCGCCCAACCTCTCCCTCGCCCTCCTTCACCATCTTCCTGCCGCCATCGCCATCGCCATCACACGTCCCATCATCTTCCTGCCGCCATCGCAACGCCCAACCTCGCCCTCGCCACTCGCCCTCCTCTCGCCCTCGCCCCTGCCTCGCCTCATCTCCAACTGACCCGACCACCGCCATCGCCCTTGCCCTCGCCCAGGACCAACCTAGGCCTCGCCATCGCCCTCGCCCAGGCCTCGCCATCGCCCTCGCCCGCGACCGCGACCGCCATCGCCCTCGCCCTCGCCCAGGACCCGCCGCCATCGCCTCGCCCGAGAACCAACCTAGACCTCGCCCTCGCCCTCGCCAGACCCGACCTCCCATAGCCCGACCTCGTCTCGCCAGACCTCCATTCGCCTAGACAGCATCCTCCTACTCCGGCTACTCGTTCATACACCATTGGCCTAGACGCTCGACTCGCCGATCTACGGTGGCATACGAAGACATATTCGTCGGACGCTCGATTCGCCATACGGCATTCAAGGCTGCCAGCCAAGGCGCGGTCCGTCCCCCGTGATGTGAAGCTTCTTTCTCGGCCTTCTCAGAATCACCATACGCATCTGCTCAAGGCATTGCAGTGCCTATTCCGCCATTTTTTTTGTTGTTATCTTTTCTCTCTGCTCTATGTTGTAATCTGTACAATGCATATGTAATGAAATGAAAATATAGAGAGAGAGAGTGAGAGAGAGCCGCATAATCACCTAGGTGGCAGCGTAAGAAGATTACGATCTCCTAAAGGCTACGGCAGGCGCTCACATGGCATCCGGGGTACCTACATCAGAGATGGATGGCGGCGGTCACTCAAAAATGCCATCCTTTAGATCCATACCAAAATTCGATGCCACGAACTACTCCATGTGGTCACGGCTTTTTCTGATGATTGTTCGAGGATACGATAAAGAACATATCCTCCTCGAAGAAGAACCAACTAATAAGGTGGACAAATACGCTACATGGGTTAAAGACAATGCCATGGTTAGCTCGTGGATTATGGTTAGCGTCATTGACCGGATCGCTCAGGAGTTAGTCTACTATGAAAGTGCCCACGATATGTGGAAGTCACTGTTAGCCACCTATGGGCAAGATAAAAACTCTACCAAGATGTATCAATCGTTTCATGATCTGATGCATATGCGTCAGAATGGTCGCCCTCTGTCGGAATATTTTTCCGCACTCAAATCCCTGGTGGCAAGCTACAACGTATGTGCCCCTCTCTGCACATGCCCCACTCAACGGCAACATCGACAGAATATGGCGACTATGATCTTCCTTGGCGGATTGGATCAGAACTTCGCAGCCCCTCGGGATCAGATGATCACCTCTCATACCCTTCCGACCATGGAAGAAGCATACAACACATTGTGTCGGCTACCGAATGCATCGGCCCCTCCTTCAGACACTATGAGTCAAACAACGACGCTCGCAGCATCCGGGCGGAATTTCAGAGGCGGCTACAGAGGCAGAGGACGCGGTCGTCCACTTCACGGACGAGGACGATCACACATATAGTGCACCTTCTGTCATAAATTAGGACATACCGAAGATGTGTGCTACAGCAAACATGGACGTCCTGGACCATCGGCTCGGGTTGCGACTACCGAGGTTGACAGAGGATCTATCGAAATCCCACGAAAGGATTTTGAAGATCTTATGCAACGACTGTCAGATATGAACCCTAATGAGGCGACCGCTTCCGGAAATATCGCCGCAATCGCCCAGACAGGTACGGTCTTTGCTTCAGCTAGCCATCACAGACACTCACAATGGCTTATTGATACGGGGGCCTCCACCCACTTGTGTGGAAACCCTCGTCTCTTCCGGAAACTCAGAACATCCCAAAAAGGGAAAACTGTTCAAGTTGCCGATGGACGATCGTCACCGGTTACAGGAATTGGGGATGTGCACCTTACCCCTACAATTCAGCTGCATAATGTTCTACTAGTCCCAGACTTCCCGCTTAGTTTACTCTCGGTTAGCCAGATATGTAAAGAACTTCGCTGCCAAGCAATCTTTGACGCTTCTACCTGTGTTTTTCAGGACATACTGACTGGGAGGACGATTGGTACGGGCCGTGAAGAAGGAGGCGTCTACCACCTTGACAACCCATCTGCAATGGTCGCCTATTCAAAAACTTCTGTCAACCAGTCTATTCTTTGGCATCAGCGTTTAGGTCATCCGTCTGTACACAAACTGCATCGGCTTATCCCTCAAATGTCCTCCATGAGAACTATCACCTGCGAGTCCTGTCAAGTTGGGAAACATCACCGAGCT
This sequence comes from Ottelia alismoides, assembly GCA_037367405.1. NCBI lineage: Eukaryota > Viridiplantae > Streptophyta > Magnoliopsida > Alismatales > Hydrocharitaceae > Ottelia > Ottelia alismoides. Next base: position 417,895 of record JAZKJV010001127.1, on the reverse strand, counting down.
ACTTTTCCCTCCTCCGATACCCAGCATTCTACTGAAATTTTTGATTTAGTTCACATGGATATTTGGGGACCTAGTCGGTATCCTGACCGACTAGGTCATCGTTACTACCTTGTCCTCATCGATGACTTCTCTCGCGTAGCATGGGTGTTCCTTTTGAAAAACAAATCGGATGCTACTAGCATCATCATTCAATACATCACAAAAATCAAAACTCAATTCGGACGAACTATCAAAGCCTTTCGCTCCGATAATGGACAAGAATTCCTTTCCCATAACTTGGAAAGTCTGCTTCTTAAGCAAGGTATTGTACACCAAACCACATGTCCCTACACTTCTCAACAAAACGGTGTTGCTGAACGTAAACACTGTCATATACTAGACACCGCATGCACCTTACTCCTTGCTTATAATGTCCCTTCTTTCTATTGGGGAGACGCAATCTTGACTGCAACATTTCTTATCAATAGACTGCCATCGACAACTCTAAAAGAACAAATACCAATTGAGGTTCTTTTTCCAGGAAAGCCCATCTTTCCTATTCAACCACGAGTTTTTGGATGCACTGCGTTTGTCCATATTCATGCACCAGGCAGGGATAAGCTTGCTGCAAGAGCTGTCAAGTGTATCTTTCTAGGGTACGCTGCAAGTCAGAAAGGGTATCGATGCTTTGACACCCGGTCACGTAAACATTTTGTGAGTGTTAATGTCACCTTCTTCGAGTCCATACCATATTTTTCTCCTCCAACTAATTTTCGATCCTCAAAACCCTCCGTCGAAAACAGCACCCTTCCAGTACCAGTTCCAACTCCCCAAACTCCCACGTCTCCTTCTGAGCCAGTGCCCCCTCCTCAGGTATGCTCCCCAACTCAGGATTTGGAAACTAATATAGTTGCAGAGAATCAGATGGAGCTCCCTATAGCTCAACGCCGCCAAGCCCGATAATGTCCGTCTGTCTATCGGACTAAACACCCGATCAATGCTGCAGTATCTCTCGACAAACTTACTCCGGCCTATAAGAACTTTGCGCAGGCTGTCTCAGATACTGTTATTCCAAAGAACCACATTGACGCGTTACAAGAACCCCATTGGACTCAAGCAATGCAAGAAGAGATGTCAGCTTTGGAGTCCAGAAATACCTGGACACTAGTGGATTTGCCGGCCAATAGCCACGTCGTTGGCTCCAAGTGGGTATTCACTGTCAAGTACAACCCAGATGGTTCCGTTGCACGCTACAAAGCTCGTTTGGTTGTCAAAGGGTTTACCCAAACCTATGGCATTGATTTCTTCGACACTTTTTCCCCAGTTGCTCGTCTGTCGACGGTACGTATTCTTATTGCAGTTGCCGTTCAGCTAGATTGGCCATTACATCAACTAGATGTCAAAAATACCTTCCTCTATGGTGATCTTCATGAAGTGGTCTATATGCAACAACCACCTGGATTCGAGCGACAAGGGGAGTGTCAGAAGGTATGTCTTCTACGCAAGGCAATTTATGGATTGAAACAAAGTCCGCGCGCCTGGTTTTACAAGTTGTCAGAAGCATTACATGTGATTGGATTCAAAAGATCGTCTTCTGATCATTCCTTGTTCACGAAGAGGACTCCGAAGGGCACAATAGCGATGCTGGTATATGTTGATGCCATCATTCTTACAGGAGATGACTATGAAGAAATTGCCAGAGTAAAAATGCATCTTGCAGAACAGTTCGTTATTAAGGATCTGGGACGTTTACGATATTTCTTAGGGATTGAAATAGCTAGATCAAGGCATGGGTTGATAATGTCTCAACGAAAATATGCCATTGATCTATTGACAGAAACAGGGATGCTTGGTTGTAAGCCAGCACATATCCCTATGGATCCTAAAGGGCAGATCTTCGATGAAGCAGCACCAGAGGATGCTAGCAGATACAGACGCCTAGTGGGTAAATTGCTCTATCTCACTATTACTCGTCCCGATATCACTATGGCAGTTGGAAGACTTAGCCAGTTTATGGACTCTCCCACTATTAATCACTTTGAGGCATGCATGATGGTTCTTCGATACATCAAGCAATCTCCTGGGAAAGGATTATTATTTCGTCAAGACGGCAACCTCAACCTTGTGGGCTACTCTGATGCAGACTATGGAGGATGCTTGCAAGATAGAAAATCCACCACAGGATTTTGCACATACCTGGGGGGAAACCTAATCACATGGAAAAGCAAGAAGCAAGCGGTGGTGTCACGATCTAGTGCTGAGAGCGAATATAGAGCCATGGCACAAGCAGCAGCTGAACTTGTGTGGGTCAAATCCGTGCTAACTGACCTCCATGTCAAGACCAATGATATTATGGAACTAAGATGTGATAACCAGGCAGCAGTTTACATAGCAAACAACCCCATGTTTCATGAACGTACGAAACATGTGGAGATCGATTGTCATTACACAAGAGATCTCATCCAAAAAGGACAATTACGCACACAGGGTGTTACATCCACAGAACAGACGGCAGATATATTTACAAAGCCATTAGCAAGGATCCTGTTCGAGAAATGCTGTAACATGCTGAGCATGCATGACTTATATGCTCCAGCTTGAAGGGGAGTGTTGAAGGCAAAAGGGTAGGAATGGTATTTTGCCCTGTAATGGTGTATTCCCTCTGTAAACCCTAACCCTAAATCCTCTCTATAAAAGGAGGATTAAGGGGACTAATGATATATGGAAAACCTAATTGCCTCTGTCTACAGTTGCCTTGGGGCGAGGAGCTTAGAGGAGATCGGTATGGCCTTGCCGACGAAGTGGGTGGCTCATATTTGGGGAAATGGGTATGATTTGCTTGTTCAGTTGCTGGTCCTTTTGGATGTTCTTCTGGCATTGGAGGGCCATCCTGGACATCACCTTCACTGACTACTGGAGTTAGTATCTGAAGATAGAAGATCCTGTTGTGGGTCAAGGTGTTCTTGTGGTTAGAGTAGCGTGAAAGGCTAATGACGTGGGCTGGTATGGTCAGGCTCTTTCAGCGAGTAGGTGTGTGTTGTCATTGCTGCTTGGAGAGGAATGAAGACATATACCACATGTTCTTTTGTGCGTCATAACTAGAGAGGTGTCGTATGTTGCCAATTTGGACTCATTATCAATCAACCATGCCGCTACTTTATGAAACTCTGTAACCTAGCATATTGCTGGCTTGGGCTCAATTTTCACCTGGGTTGCGGCTATATTCTGGGAATTGTGGCCGACCAGGAACGGGGTGATCTTTCATGGCGAAAGAGTATGCTGAGAATGTAAATGAACATGCTGTGAGTCTTTGTAATTGGGATACTTTAAATTCTGAATATAAAGTTTTTCTGTGGGCCCCTTCTCAACGTGTCACACTTTTCTTTGAACTAAGATTTTTATGTTCATGTATATTTTTTTAAAATCTTATGTATTTTTTACCAATGGATGGTTTGACTCTAACGATGCATCACTTTAAACATAACCACTATATAACCACCATATAAAACTCATTCAAATGGGTGTTTACATTTGTCTGGAGAAGAACACGATATGGGTTTTTACAGCCATTGGTTTTTATTCCCTTTTCCTTGTGATTTTCTTTCTTTACCTTTACCCTCAAATCCCCTTCTCAATCTCATTTCTTCTTCCTCACTCAGCTTGACATCTACTCCTTGTTATTGTGTATCCCGATTCCTATTTTTCTGAAACCTACAAAACTGACGTGTTTTCACTCTCTCTTACCATCTATCGCTTTCCCTACCCTTTTTTTACTTTTGAAAGTTTGTGTTAAGTTTGTTGATTGAGTCATCATACATTGTTTCCACGATATGCCGATCCTCACCTACCTAGCCCACCTATCTTTCATATGACGAATGAAGGTCAATGCCTCGATTTGGTATTATATTATGAATACCCTTTACATCACTCCATCACCTATAGTATCCATCCATTGTTACCTCGAGTCTCCAACTTTGCTGAACCTCCATTTCTTATCTCATCCCCCTCCCTACCCATCAACAACCCTAGGCTTTCTGTCAACAACCCTAGTCTTGTGATCATCCTCCTGACCACCTTCAACCATCACCCGCTCAAGTTCTTCTGTGCCCTCACCGTGCTGCTAACAATAACCCTCATTTCACACCAATCCAACAACTGGGCCGCAATTTATTTTTTATCCTTTTCCCTTTATTAACTTTGCTGGCTTGACCACCTCCTAAGCCACAACCAGGAAGTGCAGTGCTCTTATTTTTTTTAACCAAAGAATGCTTTGATTCACAAAGGTACAAAACTTCAACATATAACCGCCATCTAGAACTCTGGTTAAAGGGGAGTTAAAATGATGTTGCAGACATAATAAAATGAGATTTTGATAGCCAGTATTTCTTATCAATATACCTTGTTTTTAGTAGTTTTTATCCCTCTGTCTTGTTTTTTCCCTTCTCATCTACCCTCTGATCCCTTTCTTATCTCCATCTCCCTCACGTAGCTTGGTTTGTACACACTCCTTGTTCCATGTACTTTGACAATTTCTCATCTAATACCCCGTGCAACTGGCACATTTTCCCATCCTTCCTTTTTTTACTCACACGCTTTCCCAACTCCAATTATTCGCCTGTAATTCAATATGTAAGATGGTTTGATCTGATTTTGAATGGGAGATTTATTCCATGGTGTTGATATGGTAGCACGTACTTGAACTAAATATGCGCAACTTTTGATTTTTCTCTGTTTCTTTAAAATGCATATTTAACTTGTTTATTACCAAGTAGTGAGCAGTACTAATTTTTGGCTTCACTTGCATTGGTTTGCAATATGCTGATCGATTATTATCTTTACTTATTCGGTTTCTATGTCCTATATGACATGGTCTTTACACTTTCTCTTCAGGGACTACGGTGATGATTCCGTTTCAAAGATGAAAGCTGCAGAGGAAGCACTAGAAGCAAAGCAGAAGGTAATAATGTCATACTGCAATTCTACAACAGACATGGGTTGCTAACATCCATCATATTTTTTTGGCAGGCTTCTCAAATTGTTATTTAGATGGATTGCAACCAAAAACTGTCGTTCTTTATCATTTGAATATTGTCTGTTAGTTATTATAGCACCTTACATAATTACATTTCCTTTAGCTAGATTATGTTACCAAATAATCATTACTTTTATGCAGCAAAAACCCTCATTTGAACTTTCTGGGAAGCTTGCAGAGGAGACGAATCGGGTTCGTGGTAAGACAATGTTTACTCTGTTATTTGTAGCATTGTATGTTATTAGGATGATAAGTAACTGGTTAGTTATCCTTATGACACAATTTGAGCTATCTTTTAAATACTTTATTACCTCGTGTTGTTGGTTCATTTGGGATGCATGCAGTTTCATGATATTGGTGCATAGATTGTGTTTTGAATGCTGTGTTGCATTGCGATAAAATAAACAAGAGGTATAGAATCAGCCAATGTGTTTGTGTTGCATTGTGATAAAATAAACGAGAGGTATAGAATCAGCCAGCGTGTTTGTGTTGCATTGTGATAAAATAAACGAGTAAGTAGATAAATTAGGAAAAGTAAAGCTTTACACATGCTAGAGCCTAGGAAAAATTCGAGTCGCCTGTGTACAACTGAGAAGAACATCCAGGACCACTTTTGATAGAAATTGTTTTATAGAGAGAGGGAGAATTGTTTCCCATGACAATTTTTCATGATGAAGTGACTGAAAATGGTTATAGGAGACTCAATTTTACAAGAAATGTATTAAAACTACACTTGGAATTAGGCTCCTATTTGGTGATTTCTTCTACATATGTTTGTTTTGTTTATTTCTAAGTGCATTTGAGCACTGAAAGAAGAGAATGTGCTGGACGACACTGGAGTAGTATTTTGTTTGATATAAATATACATTTAGATATGCTTACATACTTACGTATTTATTCGACTAGAAGTATATATTTAATTATTTGGAAAAGTCAATATTTGGAAATTTATGAGTTAACCCCATTATTAAGGTTTCACTAGGAAGTTAGGAGCTAGGAAATGGATGGGAGATTTGATATCTTTTAGAGTTTGGTTGGGATGTTATTACACTGGCGCACAAACTCTCTGAGGTTAACATATAAGGTTTGCCTGGGAGTACATGCTTTCTTCCTTTCTTCTAAAGGTCTCTATTGCAGAAAAGGAGGATCGCAAGCTCACTGCCCATGTTTATACGAAGTATCATATTGGACAAGTGCCTTGGTAATATGATAGACGATGCGTTAATTTGACGCCCAAAATCATTCTGTGGACAGTACATGGGCTTATGGAGTTTTCAATGATTTTGGAGATTCTTCACATCCGCAGAGATCTAGTAGACAAGGGTCTTTGTGAAAAGTGCATATACACAAAGTATATGACCTGAAAATTGGAGCTTCATCCGGTCTTTCTAAAGGGATTCTCAAAGTTCTGCGTTTTATGGAGGATGATGCCATGTATATTTAGGCACAAAAAGGAATCAAGCACTAGCACAACCCACATACTTACAAGGTTACTCGAAACTGGTCTGTTTGTCAGATGCAGCAAATCATTCTTCACCTATGGAGAAATATGCACATAAATTACCTGATGGAGGTTGATCTACATTCTAATCCTAGGTTTAATAAGCCTACTTAGCAACTTCCAATTACGAAAGGATCCATGGAAGCAATTCTATTACAGATGTTGCATGCGTACACACACACTCTAGTGAAGGGGTTCTGCTGCACACATTTCCACAACTTCACTGGGAGTATCTGACGGATCAGGATTAAGGTATCTTAGTAGTTCATGTTAGACTTTAGTTTCACTTCTTTATATATGACATGGCTTACTTCTTGGAGGAATCAATAGTCCACGCTCTTGTTTTTTGCGAAGAAAAGACAGTTGAAGTTTCCTTGGTGAAAAGTTTAATTTCATGTCTACTTCATGCAGACATGGAGAGAAGCATACATTTCTCAAGGTGGTAATATATTTTATTTTATTTATGCTGTACTGGGTTGTAACTAACAGTCTGCCTCCCGCTTATTTTGTTGAGTGGAACCAGGTAATGGGACGTCTAATAACGTATTATAGGAATGAATTCCAATCAATTTAGAGAAAGGTGTACACTAGTTCTGTATAACTCTGCCTTTTCTTCATTACCTACTTTTTCATGTCCTTTTTGGGCTTGTAAAAAATGAAAAAGTGGATCATTGAGTTGGGCCTGCATCCAGGGCAGATGAATTTCTAATGCTGGGCAAATCCTGTTACAGCTTATTTGGATGATTACTTACATGGAAATGAAGATGCTGTGGGATCCTGCATTGTTAGTGCAATTAATGATACCAAGATTTAATGGATAATAGAAATTGTGGGTGCCAAAAAATATTTTTGTGGAGATATTTACATTTTTCTATATTCTATACGTATCTTTTCTTATTTTTATCTCTGTTTCCATCTTCTGTAATTTACCCATAGGCCTTTCCTCTATATAAGAGAACCTAGGGTTCTCAGAAATTATAACGCACTCATTTCTTCCAACATGGTATTAGAGCGGCGGTCCTAGACCAGAGCTCGAATACCCTAACCCTAATCCCCACCCGCCAACCACTTCTCATCTCGGCACCGCCTGGCCTCATGATCATCACCACCTGTTGCCGGTGGCGCCGCCCGCTGCCAGCACCGCCAGTCCTCATCCCCGCCTGCTGCCAGTGCTGCCTTCCCTCCTGCCAGTGTCGCCAGCGCCGCCTTCTCTCCTGCTGGCCTGCCCTAGCACCGCCAACTAAGTCTCTCCGCCCGCCACCCAACGTCAGCGCCTAGGGCTTCTTCTTCGCCATTCTCTTTTTTCATTTTGGTATGGATTTGATTGCATAAGTCTACATATGCAATCAAATCCCTACATGTCCTTGTAGACATCTCTCTATCGGTCTACGAATCCCCTGTGCTCTTCATCTAGCATCATGTCAGAGAACAAAGTCGATGTACTCGCCATGAGTGCCTTCAGAGGTCCAGCACCAATTGTCAAGATGGACAAGACGAACTACGAGCTCTGGGTTATGCAGTTCATGAGCCTGATGAAGTCTAATGGTAAGAAGCATATTCTTACCGATGATAAACCGATGGAGAAAACATGGATTCACGCCTCGTGGGAGGCAGACGACGCATATGCCAAAGTCTGGTTGTCAGGAATATTGACGATAGAGATCGCCAATGACGTGTTGCATTAACCCACTGTCAAGGCAATGTGGGATGTTCTCGTTGCTACCTATTCTCAGGCACGAAATGAGACAAAGATACTTCAACTTCAGCATGATATTTTCACAGTGAAACAGAACGGACGACATCTTCACTCATTGCACACATCTTTGCGCGGAATGTTTGAGAAGCTCCACAACTTCATGCTCTGACCGCTACTCCTGAGCAACAACAAACTTATAGGAATGTCACCATGGTGGGTATTTTCCTAGCAGCTCTTGATCCTGAGTATGAGGCTGCTCGATCTCAGATTCTTGCAGATGCTACTATTCATCCTATGGAGGAAGCTTTCCGTCGACTTAGTCGGATAACTGTCCCGAGCTCTTCTACTAGCTAGACGTCTTCGGCAATGGCCGCTTCTAGGGGAAGAGGCGGGTCATCTACCTTTCGTGGATGTGGACCCCATGGTTGAGGGTGTCGGATTCGGCAGCCCTGCACTTATTGTCATCGTCCTGGCCACTTTGAGGATACATGCTATTCTAAGCATGGCTTCCCAGCATCAACACATGTAGCAGAACAAGTTGAATCTCCTGCACCTTTTACTTCGGATTAGAGATTCGATGACCTCGTTGCCAGACTGAGGGATATCATGCCCCCTGCCACAACTTCAGGATGCCATTCAGATGTAGCTGCCTCTGCATCTGCCAGTACATCTGCTACGGCCAGTACCTCAGGTAGTACGTACGCCTTTCCATCTTGTTATGTGTCAGAGATTGCAGAATGGATTATGGATTCTGGGGCTACACATCATTTATGCGGAGACAAGGGTCAATTCAAGCATACAAGTAGGTTGCTCCTGGTAGAATCATGATGATAGCTGATGGGACTCATTCCCCAATCACAGGACAGGGGGAGATTACTCTGATACCTTCGATGCGATTGCAGAACGTCTTACATGCCCTTGATTTTTCTATGAATTTGCTATCTATCAGTCAGATTACCAAAGATTTGCATTGTAGAGCTATTTTTGACCCATCATCGCTTGTTTTTCAAGACATTCTTACGGACAAGGTGATTGGCTGTGGCCGTGAGTAGGGCGGTCTTTATCGACTGGTCCGGACTCCTTATGCAGGCACATCCTCTATCTCTACTGGACCAGTATCTCCATTCACTTGGCATCTTCTCTTTGGTCATCTCCCTCTTCCGAAGATGTGTCGTATCTTGCCTCAGATCTCTCCAGGGTCTTCGTTTCAGTGTGAAGCATATCAGTTAGGGAAGCAACATCGATCTCCTTTCCCGAGTCGTCCGAGTCGGAGTACTACCTCCCCTTTTGAGTTATTTCATGTTGACATTTGGGGTCCGAGTCGTGTTCCTGATCATTAGGGATACATGTTTTATCTTGTTGCTGTTGATGATTATTCTCGTTTGTCATGGATTTTATTGAAAAATAAATCTGAAGCAGGGGTATGATCAAAACAGTTATCAATGAAGTTCAAAATGTTATCTTATTCAGTGAAATATGTGAGGACATATAATGCCTTGGAATTTTGTACACATGCTTTATCTCATTTTTTTCCTCCCGTGGCATCATTCATCAAACCACATGTTCGTACACTTCTCAACAAAATGATATTGTAGAGCAAAAACCTCACCATTTACTTGATATCACTCGGACACTTCTTATTCAGAATAGGGCCCCACATTCATTTTGGGGTGATGCTATCCTTATGGCATGTTACCTAGTGAATCGCATGCCTTCGTCTATTCTTGGTGAGAAAACTCCTTTCTCCATTGTCTTTCCTGATAAAGAATTATTCTCACTCACTCGTCGTGTTTTTGGTTCTGTTGCATTTGTTCATCAGTTAACTCCAGGTCTTGACAAGCTCTCTCCTAGGGCTGTCAAATGTGTATTTGTTGGGTACTCCAGGACCCAAAAGGGATATCGATGTTATGATCCTTTACGCATGAAATATTACATCAGCGCCGATGTGACGTTTTTCGAGTCTGTGATGTTTTTCTCTCCTACAGGAGACAGGGTTGGCGGCATCGGATTCTAATGATGAGGTATACATGCCACCTCCTCCTACGTCTTTGTCTTCTCCTCAGACTGTGCCTACGCCGCCACCACCACCACCACCACCATCTTCAACACAGTCTTACATTGTTCCACCCTACCAAAATTCTATACCCATCGACCTAGCTGTGTTCATGGTTATCGCCCGTCATCCAACACGCCTCAGGTTTGTTCTGATAACATGATTTCTAATGACGGGCTTGAAGATATTTCTGCGCAGGAGTCCTTGTAGGAGACTAATCCACATATGGTTGTTGCTACGGATGACCTGGATGTACCCATTGCGTTACGGAAGCCGAAGCGTACCTGTGCTACTTATCCACTTGCGTCCCAAGTATCTTTTCATCGTCTGGCAGGGGACTTTCAAAGATTTGCAGTTGCTCTATCTGCTGTGGGTGTGTCTATTCCACGGAATTACTAGGAGGCCCTGAAGGATAGTCACTGACGTCTTGCTATGGAGGAAGAAATGGCTGCACTGCAATCACGTGGTACCTGGACTTTGGTGTCTGCTCCTCCTGGAGCCTCTGTTGTCAGTTGCAAGTGGGTGTTTACTGTTAAACACCACACAGATGGGAGCCTTGATCGTTACAAGGAAAGATTGGTTGCCCGTGGTTTTACGCAGACTTATGGTGCCGATTATACGGACACGTTCTCTCCTGTTGCTCGTCACTCCACGTTACGCATTCTTTCAGTTGCTGTGGTACGTGACTGGCCATTATTTTAACTTGATGTTAAAAATGCATTCTTGTATGGAGATCTACAGGAGGAGATCTACATGCAGCAGCCTCCGGGGTTTGCTGCTGAGGGGGAATGTCAACAGGTTTGCAGGCTCCATAAGACAATATATCGCCTTAAACAAAGCCCAAAGGCATGGTTTCAAAAGCTCTCAGATTTGATCGAACGACAGGGTTTCAAGAGGTCAAATGCAAATCATTCTTTATTCGTGCAGAGAACACCTAGAGGTACATTTGTTATCATGATTTATGTTGATGACATAGTTGTTACAGGAGATGATGAGCAGGGAATCAATAGGGCAAAGAATTTCTGGGTAATCAGTTTGTGACTAAGGATCTGGGTACCCTAAGGTATTTCTTAGGGTTGGAATTTGCTAGGAATGCGCAAGGTCTTGTGATGACCCAGAGAAAATATGTTACATACATGCTTCTTGAGACGGGCATGATTGGGTGTCGACCTTCCACTACTCCTATGGATCCTAGCATGAAGTTATATGATGATGATACAGATGAAGTTGATAAAAGGAGATACAGAGAGATGGTGGGAAAGTCCTCTATGTTACTATTACCAGACTGGATACCGCTTTTGCTGTGAGTCGAGTGAGTCAGTTCATGGAGCAACCTCGACAAGTACATATGGATGCTATATATATGATATTGAGATATCTAAAATCTTCTCCAGGTGCGGGACTATTTTTCAAGATAGGAGAAACTATCTCTGTATCTGCGTGTGCTGATGCAGACTATGCAAGGTGTCCTAAGGATAGAAAATCTACTTCAGACTTTGCAGTATTTGTTGGCAGCTCTCTTGTTTCTTGGAGAAGCAAGAAACAAACAGTTGTGGCGAGATCAAGTGCCGAATCTGAATATATGGCTATGGCGCAAGCAAGTGCAGAGATGATGTGGGTTCCAACAGTGCTAGTGGATTTGTATATAGATGTTTCTCTACCCATGCAGTTACATGTGATAATCAGGCTGCCCTATTCATTGCAAATAACCCTGCGTTCCATGAGAGGACAAAACACATTGAGGTAGATTGCCACTACACTAGAGCAAGGTCTTAAAAGTCGGATTTCGGTTTCGTTTCGGTGAGGGACCGAAACGAAATTTCGGCCGAATTTCGGTCGAAATTCGACCGAAATTTCGGTCATTTCGGTGGTTTTTTGGACTAGACCCCCCCAAATTTCGACCGATATAGCCATTTCGGTCGAATTTCGGTCACCTACCGAAACCGAAATTCGACCGAAATTCGGCCGAATTTCGGCGAAATTTAAGGCCATGCACTAGAGATATGATTCATAAGGGCCTGATTTCTACCTCTCATATCAGTTCAGGAGAGCAAATAGCAGACATCTTTACCAAGCCATTGCTCAGAGGACCATTCCAGAAGTGTTCATCCAAGCTGAGCATGATTGACATCTATGCTCCATCTTGAGGGGTAATGTGGAGATATTTACATATTTCTATATTCTATATGTATCGTTTCTTATTTTATTTCTCTGTTGCCATCTTATATAATTTATCCATAGATCTCTCCTCTATATAAGAGAGCCTAGGATTCTCAGAAATTATAACGCACTCATTTCTTCCAACAATTTTTGGATAAAAGACTTCAGTAGGTACACTTTTTTTTGAAAAGGACTGTGGTAAGTACTTTTGGCAAAAGCTTAATTGTGACGAAAGGATATTTATTTGCCATTGAAGGTGTGTGTTCCTTTTATATTGGGTTTAGTTAGATGATAAGTTGGATTTCTCATTGTTTCTGAGTATTGTGTCAAATTCATTTTTCAGGTTTGACTTCTGATTTCATTTAGGTTTACTTGCGTGCTTTCCTGATCTCTTTGCAGTTGAAGATTTGTCTTCAGATATTAGTTTCATCCACGGGGCCTCTTGCAGGATATTTTATTCCCATGTTTCATCTCCCCGTCCCGTTGAATGTATGTTATAGTTGGACTGATGTTTGTGGATCTTTTTGAGTAGAGTGCATCTGACTTATGTGAGTAGAGCGCAATAGATTTGTCTTCCGAGTTCCTACATGTTTAGTAGATCCTACTTTTTTAAAGTTATCGGTTTATCTGGAGTTAGGTTTCCTTGAATGTAACTTCTCCATGTGGCATTTACAAGGAATGGTGGTCCTTACTGTTATTTTACTGAGGCAAGATTCTCGTTGCAAGTGTGTGTTGCTTTTTGCCATAAAGAGGAAAGGATTGGCTGCCTATGCATTTATGAGCGTCCATTTGCTTGGAAAGTTCGAGAAGATTACAGACGACTGCGAAAGTTTGTAGCTGCAAACTTCTTTTGGGTCACCTTTTCTCATGGGCAAGCATCTTCAAGGCTTGTCTTTTTCTTCTGTTTTTTGAACTGCAAGAGATGTACGTATTTGAAGATGATGAATGAACTTGGCTCCACCGTGGGGCCTTCCACCAAACCAAGGATGTGGATTTTAAAGTAAAAAAAGGCCTATAGGGCCTTGTCTGCTCCCATGGCGTTTGATCCTGGTGATTTGCAGCGGGGTTGTAAATTGATTTGCATCTCTAAAGCACCTCAATGACTAAAGGTGTTGATGTGGCTGTTGAGGCATGACCATATTGCGACGAAGACTCACATAGTAAAATTTTCCCATTACACTTGGGTGGCCTGCCCATTATATGATGAAAATCCTGATAATATTTGAATACTTGTTCCTTATGTGCGATTATGTTCAGACTTCAGAGAACCCAGGGAAGCATCTATTGGTTGGCTTGATTTCTCATCTTTAGAGAGCTTCTGGGCTTCCCTCGATGTTCATGTCATATATGGAGCAGACGAGGTCATTCTCGTTTGTGTAGGCCATTTGGCTGGTTCATAATGATGCTATTTTTTATTATGAGAATTATGATGTTATTTTTCACAATGAGATATTTTATGTCGAAAATGTTGTGCACCATTCAGGGGTTCTTGTGTCATAGACTTTGTAAACTGGAATGTTATTATTATTAATATATTTTTTGGGTGGGCATCGGTCTTTAGGCGTGCCCTTAAAAAGAAAAAAAAACATATTGCCATCCTTGTTCACTTTGCGGTATGACTAGAGGAAACTGTAATTTTCTTTGGGAGAGAAACCTTATGGATACAATAGGGCGTGGGGGTGCACAAAAGCTTTGATTGTGGTGCTAATATCCTGGAGCTGGTGTGTGGATGTGCACTCCTTGGGGTTTCGGGTGAGGGAGGAGAGCTTTGATGGAGGGGTATGCTTTCTCTCTTGATTATCAGTTTACTGATTTTACTACCTTTTAAGGTTGTCATCTATCATCTCAAAATATACGAACGAGAATTCCACTTCGATTCTGGAGTTAGTTTTAAGGTTGGTTCTAACATGGTCACTGATGCATTTGTCGAGTTGTTTTTCCTTGATTTGCAGCTACTGCGATGATCTAAATCATCTGTTTATGTCATGTCACCCTTACCCAACTGAATGCGTCCCTTTTATATATTCACTTGCATTACTACATTTTTTGATACCTACGTTCCCTTCATTTTTTCGCAAAAAGGAGATGCATGCATGATTCTTGAAGGCATTTTAGGTGAAGTACTAGTCTTGTCAGGAGGGTGTACGTTCATTTCAATACGTGCATGGGATGTGGCATTTTTACTTATTCCAGAAATTAAATTACATTCTCTTTTAAAGGAAAAAATACCCAAGAGACTTTCTCTCAAATTGTTTACTGGGAAATGTGGTTGCATAGTTTATGATAATTTTGAGATGTTCGAAGAATTCTAAAAAATAGATTCTTCCTGGATGACTACAACAAAAGTATCTTGTTCTTTATCAAATGAAAAGAAGCAATTTCCAAGTAAGGTGAAATTATAGCCATCCTGCTTATTTGTTACTGAGTTAAGCCTTAGCTTTTATGACACTGTGCCCATTTGGATTGTAATTGGTGAAAAATTATAATCTGGTTGAGTTACATGGACAGAGATTGGGCTTGCATGAAGTTGATATAATGAATCTAGAGAACCCATACATGATGCAGGAGTTGGTCAAGTTCAGTTATTTGTGAGAAAAGTAATGTCCCGGAAACCTTTTTCCTTCCAAATAATGTACTAGGACGATAAGGCCAATTGCCATGTCCTATGAGTGAGGTAAATGCCTGAAAACTTTAATTAAACGGAACTTGAAAGAAATACATCCTCGTACGCTTGTAATCTTAATTGGGAAGCTCTTTTAAAATTCTTGGTGATCTTGATGAAACTTTGCTTGCACCAAAAAGATGGAAGTTCTTTAACATTCCAATGCATGGAAATTTGCAGCTCCGATGCATCCTCTTATCCCCTTCATCACTATTTATTGGATCCATGTCTGAGAAAACGAAGTCCCTCATAAGTAGAATTTTCTATCCTGCCTTTTATGAACATATTTTGAGCTCCGCGTATTATTTGTGCATTTCATTTAATGCACCACATCTTCGGTTGATTTCCATTGATATTATTCTTAGGTGTGGCTTTGTTATTCACCGAGCCACCGGATGCTCGCAAGCCGGATGTAAGATGGCGACTCTGTGTTCAAGGCTGGTGAAGTACTTAATGGTATTTTCCCCCTCTTGTTTCTCTTTGCTACATATTGCTGCTCAAAGCTCAACTTTTGGTGTTAATTTCTGCATATCTTGTCATTCAGACACCAAGTGCATGTACAAACAAAAGGACCACTTTGATACAAGTTGGAGTATGATTATAAATTCCTTAAAGTAAATAGAAATTATTCTTTTTAGGATATTGTCATCATGTCCTTTATTCACTTAAAATAATTTAATCCATGCCATTTGTGGAGATCTTCAAATTATTCTGTTTAGAAGAAACTGGCACAGTCATAATTAAACAGGTATTCTGAAGGTTAAAAATGTCAATGCAAGCTTGTTTATTACTATGACTTTTATATAAACAATATTTATACACGAGGTCATCCTCTTTTGTTTAGTGGCATGGAACTTATGTAATCTTTAGAAATGAAGTTGGCAATATTTGATTCCAAAATTCTGCTTATCTAATAAGAGAACTTGTATTATACAGAGCCCCTCTATTTGCATCGTCAGAGTTCGTATCTTTTTGGGAGAGAACGGAGGGTGGCTGATGTTCCTACAGATCACCCTTCCTGCAGCAAGCAGCATGCAGTTATCCAATATAGGTGGATTATTAACCATTTACTCTATTTCAGAGATTTCTTTGTAGATTACAGGCACAGCTTGTGAATAATGTCTTCTCTCTTTGCAGACTCGTGGAGAAAGAACAGCCTGATGGGCTCATGAAAAAACAAGTGAGGTAAAAAGATACCTATAGTGATCACCGCACGCTGATTTTGGATTTTGATCTTGATTCTCTACATGATTTGCTGTTTTACTCATACATTTTTAATTATTCAGGCCTTATCTGATGGATCTTGGTAGTACTAATGGGACTTTCATTAATGTACGTTTGTCTTAATCTTCTTTTGTCCTTTATTTTTTTAAAGATATTTTGTCTTTTATTGTTAATTTAGAGAATTAAATGCACCATTGCAATATTGTCGTGCCCTTTTTAGTCCATCACGTATATATTTCGTTAATTAAGTGTCTAAAGTTCTTTAATTTAAAATGTTTTAAAGTTCTGATGGTCTTATTGATTAACACAGAAACCGATGAGCCTTTCTCTTTCATGACTATTTTCGTCTATCTTGTTCTGTTCTGTTGGCCAGATAATGACAGTGGGACATGAATGTTGTGCATATCACATCACATGCATTTGGGTTTTGATTGGGGCATGTTTTTCTTTGTACCTTAATGACCTTAAACAAAACTGACCCTTTTACTGGGGACATCTATGTAATATACTGGAGGCTAAAATGTCTTCAGATTTGTTGTTTTTGTGTATTTGCTTGTCTTGTCTTTCAGTCTCACTATTTTTTTGGAAATTTCTGAATACAGGATAATCGTATTGAAGCACAGCGCTACTACGAGCTCTTTGAAAAAGACACCATTAAATTTGGAAATAGTAGGTAATACTTACCACCTTTCTTGTCGAAATTAAAGCATTTTGATTTTGTGTTTTTAGCATTCTTTCCTAATTACAACTTTGCCATTTAGAATATTAGAAAGTCTTGCTTTCAGTTTTAGTGTTGAATTTTTTTAATTTTCGTATAAATTTCGTATGCCTTACAAAATTAATTTCTTGATGTCAGAGATTATCATCCCTCTGGATTAGGAGTGAATAGCTTGCTCAATAAATATCTTTGATGTTATAGTCGGTATTTTGTATTGAAGGCCATGCCATAGGATGCGATCTAAGGGAAAAGGGAAATATGTGATATGATGCATACCAACTCATTCCTAAAGGGATATAAACTATGGTTTTCGTGTATATGTAGATTCACATGATTAGGTGTAGCAATTGGCAACAAAGCTCCTTGCCCTCCATTGTATGCTGTGAAGGCTCAACCCCATTCTCATGGTTTTAGTATCCCAGACGTGGTGGGTGGTAACAACCTCAAGTGTCATCTCCTGGATTAGATTCTTTGTTTGCAATGTTGGAAGTTTTTGTTGGAGTTCGGATTGCTTGTTGTAGAAGTTATTATGGAGAGATGAGAAGTTGGACATATTCTCCCTTTCCTTCTAACACATGATTCACCCTTGAGACATGACTATATGTCGATCTCACTTTCCAATGCTGTTTATCATATATTGCGAAGGCCCTCGCATCGGGACTATAACAAGTCATGGATGATATGGTGAACCTGTTTCGATCATTTTTCCGGTAGAGATTTGATGAATAATTGTGTTCGACGCATGGGATGATTTTGACGTAGGAGAGAAATGAGAAGAGCTCCCAATGGAAGGTGGATTTCGCCAGTGTTCTAGTTGGCATGGATGAAGAGTTGCGTTATGAATCTTATGATTGTACCTTTCTCTGTGTTAGTGAATGAGTGGTGGAGGCATGGTAGGGGTGTGAAGCAGGGCTGTCATTGGTGCCTATGCTCTGTCTGGGTAACAATACTGACATTTGGAAAGTTTTTGAGTTTGCTAGAGGGGATTGTTCTGCGGATTCTTAAAAGCATATCTCTATGAAACTGCTTATGTTGTTAAAGGGGCAAAACATGAAGTGTATCGGGTAATGGCACCAGTGGAGATCTTCAATGAGGTTCTGGGCTTATACAGTTTGCTTTTGTGACATTCAACATGAATGATGAGAATATCGTTGGTCTTCTGTTCTTGCTGGGCTTGGTTCTTTTAGCTTCCCTATTGTTTTACATGTATATCTCCAGGTTGCCTGTAAATATGGAGAAATATATTATGCGATCATACGAAGATTCTTTTGGAAGAGGGGACTTGCAGGCAAGGGAGGGTTTGAGTTGATCTTTGGGGTAAACCTCTAGACTTGGTGCACATGGATCGAATTAAATCCGTATTCTAATCAAATTCGTTGTCATCAGATTGGATCAGTTTGGATTTATAAGTCTAATTGTTTGGATGAGATTGAAATTTTACAAATCCTTTCATTTATGTATCGGATCAGATTATTGTCAAAATTCAGTTCATTAATATATATATAAATAAATAATATATAGTAATTCATTGGCTACCGTTAACGCATATTATATATTTAATTTTATTTGAAAGGTACATGAAAATATGTGAGTTACTCTCTTTATAGTTTAAACCCATTCCAACTCAAGCTTTACCCCGCCCTACTTGTTGGAAACCCCCTTACCTCATCCCACTGGTTGGTTTAAAAAAGGTAATATCTATCTGCATCACCCTTTGATCCTTCCAATTTTTCAAAAGAAATACCTTTCTTAAAAAATACCTAAATCTAAACCCTCTTTGACCCCTTCAAAATGAAATACCTGACTGTGTCACATACTCTCCACCCTTGGGTGCACACATCTACACTAGTTATCACCCCCCAGCCATGCGCACCGCAACCTGACCTCCCTAGGGCACGCGCAACCTGACCTCCCTTACGGATGCAGAATGAGACTTCGTCCTCGGCTCTCCCAGACCTTCCTCGCGCAAGAGCAACTAGACCTCCGTGCCGTCACTCTCCCGGATCACCATCACATACACGCAGCCAGGTACCTCTGGTACCTCCCTCCCGCACCTGTGCAGTCATGCACGATCCTTGTCCCAGACCTCCTTCGCGCACAACTATCCTTGCTCCGTGCAACCAAGCTAGTTAGTTGCATGTTAGTTGTAGTTCCTATTTGATATATCAAACTTGCAATTTTATACAGATGAACTTGATGCTTCTACAGTTTCTATGGAATACAATTATGCTATTTATATTTAGTTATACAATAATTGGTCCTAATAAATCCATAACAAGCATATATTCTTTGGTCTTCAAAAATTAACAATCCTTTTCTTTACATTTATCCGTACTCTCAATTTTACAACCATAATTCAAATGTCGAGGTATAGTGTGCTAGAAACTTAAACATAGCTTATGAAGTGACAATATGTGAGCATTAAAAATTCAATCCAATCCGATCCAATATGTAATCCCGTGGATTCGATTGGATTTGATTTACATGTTTAATGGATCAGTTTGGATTGGAAAAATAAAAAATCCATGTGTCGATTGGATGCTAATTAAGCCAAAATCCGATCCATGTGAACCTCTTTGCCATAACCGAGTTTTATGCTTGAATGGGAGGGGATTTTTTTGGCTGTAGAAGATCTGTTTTTGTAAGGGACTGATGCTCATTTTACCTAATGTGACATGGCACATCTAGTGTGATTGTTGAGATGTAAGGAAGACTTAAGGTTTTGGACGGATGACTAGTTTGGAATGGCATTGTTGATGGACATGTTCCCATGGTTGTTACCTGTTATCAACGACATAGGACATTATTGGTGGTGGAGTGCTGGGATGAGGTATGGTTTCCTACTTTGTGAGTGGACTATGGAATTTTGTGCGCTTGTCATACTACTACTAGTTGTGATGCTGCCATGCTGATAGACATGAGCCTGGATACATGAATTTGGGCTAGTGAAAACTTTCTTGGTTGCTTGGTGACACGAGATGCTAAAAGAGCATGCACCTATGCTGGAGATGGGCTTTGCCTTGGATTGAAAATTACCTCGGAATTGAAGGTTAGATTATGTGCATGGCTAACATGGCAGAGGATGGTTGCTTGGTTGCTCGGAAAAGCATGCCGAGAATCAACCAGTGTTGTCAAAGGCGTAAGGCGCTTTAAGGCGCTAGGAGTCCAAAACGCCTGAGGCGCTAGGCGCTTGATTAGGCGCTCGCCTGAGACAATCGAGGCGCTATATATATTACATATATTTATGTAAATATATTCTTATGTACCTATACATACATATATGTATGTATTTATATGTACATGCATGTATGTTTTCAAAAAAATATTTCACACATACACATACACACACCTAAATTACAATCTAATATCGATCCAATATACATGTAAGCGTATGTACATTTATTTGTATATGCATATATATGCGTACGTACGTATATATCATGTCTGCAATTATAGTACTTAAAACTAATATAAATGTAATGTGTAAATGGAACTTCGAACTAACATGTATAAATGTACTTGCATATGTAGAACTAAGGACTAACATGTACGTGTATATGTAGAATTATAGAATTAAGGACTAATATGTATGTGTATATGAAGAATTAATTATTAACATGTATAAATTACATCTAATATCAATCCAATGTATATGTAAGTACATGTATATTTATATATGTAGTACTTAAAACTAATATAAATGTAACTTGTAAATAGAATTTAGAACTACCATGTATAAATGTATGTGTATATGTATAATTAAGGACTGACATGTATGTGTATAAATTACATCTAATATCAATCCAATATATATGCAAGTACATGTATATTTATATATGTAGTACTTAAAACTAATATAAATGTAACTTGTAAATAGAATTTAGAACTAACATGTATAAATGTATGTGTATATGTATAATTAAGGACTAACTTGTATGTGTTTATGCATAAATATTTATAAGTAAATGTATATTACATGTATATTTGTGTAGTGCATGTAAATACGTGTACATGTGTATACATGTACATGTGTACATATGTGTATGCATGGATATGCATGCATATACATATGCTTACATGTATGTGTATATGCCTATATATACATATATGAGTTTGTATGTATGTGTGTATTATGTTTTAAATTATAATACTTATAATTAATGTGCATGTGTAAATGTATGTGTGTATGTAGAGCTTAGTGTGTATATGTATGTGTATTTCAAGTGTATGTATAATTGACGCATGTATTTGTATGCATATATATATATATATGTGTATACTAACATGTCAAAATATTACTTAGAACTAATATTTATCCAACTTTAAATTTTAAAAAAGAAAAAAATACAAATAATTCAGCAAAAAGCCCCAGTTTTGCTTCAGGCGCTCGCCTCAAGCGCCTGGCGCCTTAGGCCAAGCGCTCGCCTAGGCAGCGCCTGAGGCAAAACGCCTCGCCTGAAGCAAGGCAAGGCGCCTAGGGCTCGCCTCGCCTCGCCTTAGCGCCTAGGCGAGCGCCTCGAGCGCCTTTGACAACACTGGAATCAACATGGGCAATACATGTCCGATTGGTGATGTAGGAGAGAAGATGTGGACCACATTATAATCCTGTGTCCAAGCATTGTTTCACTGTATAAAATGATGGAGGTTGAGAGGATAGATGCACGTAACCCAATCTCCTCTTGGAGGAACTTCAGTTAACAAAGGGTTCTAGATGCGATCAAGCACACAAATAGAATCAAGATTGAAGTAAACCTTTGGTGGTAGTTTAGGTTACGTGTAATGAGAGAAATGCAGTTGTTTTCCATGATAAAAGACATGCAATATGCAGAAGATATAATGGACAATGTGAGTGCTTTTCATGAGATGTTGGCATCCTTGTGTCGTTAATGGGGATCTAATTAATGGTCGATGTTGTAGATGAGTTTTTTTACTCTTTTACAGTTAGCAATAAATTATCTTGGATGACATATCATGTAAAATGCTTCATTAGTAGGATTTTTGAAGAAAAAACATATTAGACTCTTCAAATTCGATTTCACAATTAAAGTTTGTTGAAAAACGACACATGCTTGCAAAATAGATGGTATTAGATAGTGAATAACAGCCATCTGATGGGATTTGCAATGTCCATATGCTATAACAAACCCTGCACTTACACCCCCTCTAACTGGAGACTTAAACACTACTTTGATGTGGTGCCCTCTGATCACAAGTCTTTGCCAGCTTTAGATTACACGAAAATTGCATCTGTTTTGGGTTGCATAGTGTCTCTTCTCGAAACTAGGTAATTTTTTGGTTACCATCTGTAAAAATAAATAAAAGAGTTTATGCGGAATTAAAACATGGAAAACACGATTTTATGTGGAATCTTACTCCCTATGGAACGAGATGAAAGCACTAGAGAAAGCCTCAAAATGTTAGCTATTGCATTATATTAATCGAGGTTTTACAAGGGGCATGATACTCTTTATATAGCCCCACAAACATTCCAACGTCTCATCAATAGGTGGTATGGGACTAAATACAGTATTAATAGTGTAGTCAGATCTTGGAGAGAGATCCCACTACCCATCTGAAACATATTTTAAACATTCTTCAAGCTGGAGTTGAAGAAGCTGCAGCTTGTTACAAAAGAAAATACTCATCTTCACTTGATGCATCTTCTAAGGAGTTGGGAGGAGACTCGCCGAAGTAGTTGCTTTTGGGAGAACCCCGTGCAGAGGAGATAGCACTGGGAGGAGACCTATGCTTGGACTAGATGCTCCATAAAGAAAGATGTCATGTAGGCCGTAGTTGATATTCATGCAAAGTTGATTGGCAATAGTAGTATAAGATGATCCCAAATAGCAACTGAAATTTCATTCGAAATAGTTGATGTCGAGAATCAAATGTAGAATGCTCATCCCCTATACGAAGATCTCGAGAGTGAACCTCTCTTGTAAGGAGACTTTGAGATGTAACCCTTGCCATACATGTGGGGACCTCAAAGAGTGAGTTTCTCTTATATAAGGGCCTGAAATTCTGCCAGTGCGGCGCCATCTCTGTATTTGATGGTAAGCTCGCCTTGACGAGTGTATGGCGTCGATTGTGAATGACGACTGAATTCAAATTTAGGTTTCTCTAATTTGGATATTCTACTGTCAAAATTAAAAAGATGGTAATGGCTGTGCAGAACCGTAGATCACGATGTACAAGGCCAGCTAGAATGATTTTGTGATCTTATGTGATTGATGGTCACTTAAAAACACTTCAAAGCAACACAAATAAATTCATGTTTTTAGTTTGATTTGTTCTCACGAAAAAAATTAGGTTATGACAACAACTGACTGGAAAATAGTTGCCATATCTTTTGATGCTAATTGCTGACGTTTTCAATCAATGTTGTACTAATCAATGCTAATTTAGCAATAGTTCAAGAAAATATAGTAGATGATCATATGATCTACTGCTAGCAATATAACAATGAATACAATATTTTTTCTAAATTAGAAGATTGCATCATCAAATGTTATCCATTGTAATAAATATAACATTGTTATTGCAATAAATAATAAATGAATATTTGCCTTTGGGCAAATTAACTTATTTCTTCCGATGTTAAATATAGGAATATTTACACCCATAATACTGAATAGTTGTGTATTTATGTATGTAACTATTGATAATCATAAATTAAATGAGAAACTCCAAATAATTTCTCCGTCTCACACCACTAATCCTCTGTTAGTTTTGTCTGTTAGTGCAACCGGATCATTGAGTTAATTTAACATCTGGTCTATCTGATTGCCATTAGAAAATTTCAAAAAAAAATCCTAACCCCATCCTCATCCAGTGCCCTACCCTCTCTCTAGCCCATTCGCTCGTACACTGCCCCAACTACCCTCCCAGTTAGGGCTTAAAAAAACGGACCAGTCGGTCATACCGGTTGGATCGGAAACCGACATGATTCAGTTGATTCGGTTGGTTTTATGAATTATTTTTTAAAAAAAATAAAAAAATTGGATCTGACCGATGGTCGGATTGAGTTGACCCAGATTGACATAGTTTTAATGGTTGGTATATTTTCAAAAAATAAAGGTTTAAATAATGAAATAATATGCTTTTTTTATCACTTGTGCCCTTCTTAACTTATGCAATTTCAGTTATGTCCCTCTCTTTTTTGGAATATAACTTGTGCCACTACTTTTTTAGAGTAATTTTCTAGAAGCAACTATAAATAAATTATTATAATATTATATCCACATATAATGTTAGAAAATGTAGCTATATTTTGTAAAGTTTTTCTCGAAATAGACAATCATGTTATTCTATTGAAAATTTCGTTAAAAATTAAGATGTTGATGAATTTATATCCACTATATACTCTACGTTCAACTGGTAATATTTACATCTCGTGTTAGTACTTCATCCACCCGCTACCCTTCTGCACTCACTTGCAGGCCAAAATGAAGCTCGAGCCATTAAACACACCTTCAGAACAAGAGCGCCCAAAATGAAGCTCGTTGCCATCAATCCATGGAGGAAAGAGCAATGGATTGCATCTAGGGACGGGACCAGGAATTTCATCAAGGAGGGGTCGAGTATACAACTATTATGTATGCTCAAAAATAGAAAAATCTATGTATTTTCGAACGATATTTTTAAATAGAATTAATATTTTTAAATGGACATATTTTAATCTTGATAAACGTAGAATTTAAATCTATTATTAATGTTAGAATTTCAAATAGATTGGTATTTTCAGTGGTTATTTTTAAAATTGGACAAATATAATAATTTAAGCTTATCTAAATCTATCCTAAAAAAGCAAAATTATCAAGTGTAAAACAAAAAATCATGGTTAAAAGGAAACAGTAAAATTCATTTTATTTACAAAGAGTACTAAAAACAATGGGAGAGATAAATAAACTCGAATACAATTTTATATCAAATTATTTTGATACTTTAGAAATGATTGGATAAACTATATAAAAGGAAATAAAATTAATGGAGATAAGATTTGAACCCTAGTCACCAAAGTAGTGGCCATGCCACTCTAGCACTTGACCATTAAAAGATTCTACATATTTCTTCTAACAATATTAATTATAATATAATTAAGGAGGGGCTGTATTAGAAACTTAATATATTGTACAAGTGACGAATAATAATCATGGGGGGCATGGCCTTCCCCATAATATATACTAGTTCCGCCCTTGTTTGCATCCTTTGAAATGTGATTGAATTCAAGAGGAAAAATGATATAAAATCATCAGATTCCATATTTGGCATGTAAGGGTTAACAACTATTCGAGATTTCTTATGTAATTTGCGATTATCGAATGTTACATACGTAAACACGAAACTAGACAGTGTTATAGGTGTAAATATTCCTTAAATATATAACAATTTAGAGTATTCGTTGTAAAACTACCTTTTTTTTCTTATTATAATTAGCAATGTGTCACATTCAGAAGGTTGAAGTAGTGACGATTTATCAGCTGAATTTAACAATAATCAGAGTAAAAAGTCAATAGATAACAGTTGTGATATGCTTCGTTGATAGGAATGTAACAACGAATACATTATTTGTTGTAAATTAAACGAATTCAGATACAAATAACATTTGTTAAATTATATTTAACTTAACTTGCACTATACAAAAACTTTTAATCATTCCTAGTCCTTACTGACTTCATATTCTTGTATTATGAAACTTTTAAGTCATATAGACTCATAGGGTTTTGAGCAAAAAAAACGCCCCTACAGCCACCACAACGATCAAGAGGAAGTATTTCAGTCAGGATTTAAAAAACCGGACCGAACCGGGCGGTCAGACCGGGAACCGGTTCCGACCCGGTCGGTTTGGCCGGTTTTGTATAATTAATTTCAAAAAAAATTTAAAAATTAAAAATTAGGTTGGACCAGTGGTCAGACCGGGTCGACCCGGATGGTCGGACCGGGTGGACCCAATTTTGATGGTTTGATAAATGCCAAAAACAAAGGTTAAATAATGAAATAATGGGATTTCTATCACTTGTGCCCTTCGTAACTTCTACGATATAAGTTATGTCCCTCTCTCTTTTGGAATATACGTTCTGCCAATACTTTTTTAGAGTAATTTTCTAAAAGCAAATATAAATAAATGATTACAATATTATATTCATATATAATTCTAGAAAATGTGACTAACTTTTGTAGAGTTTTACTCGAAATAGACGATCATGTTATTCTATTGAAAGATTGGACATTTTAAACATTTATTTCATTGATATATAAATACATACTTATATATATGTATCCGGTTTTATCGGTTCAAAAAACCTGTTTGACAATTAAATTAAGCTCGGTTTGATTTTTTCCAAGTCGATAGGAATGATGACGTCATGCTAACATCATCACCGGTCCGACCAGTTTGGACCGACGGTCCGACCCGATTTAACCAAACCGAAAACAAACCGGTTCAATGTCCGATCCAGTTTTCAAAACCTCGATTTCAGTGATCGTTAATTAGCATCCAATTTTTCTCCATATTTGGATTGATTGTTAAGTTGATTGAGACTTTCTTTTCGCATTTATAACAGAGATATATAGTTTTTATTCACAGCGAGTTAAAATGGGTCTGATCAGATTTTACGAAATTGCGGTGTGCTTATGTACTAATAACAGCATAGCAGAAAACTCTTCCAAAAACGGTCAGTAATTATCACAGTCATCATATAAATAAGACACAAATAAAAGCGATAAGTGTTGATTAACAAGTTGCAAAATTTAAATTCTGCGATTTTCATGGGATGCAAGAAACGAAGATTTGACCACCGACATCCAATAGTCCCAATTTCTCAATCTGATTTCAGATTCTATCTTCATTCCTTCTCCTAATCCAAATAGGACTTAGATTAATTCGACTCTCTCTAATCTCTATATAAGATGACCCGCTACGGTTCGTTCCCTCCTCAACACAAACCAAATCCTGATTTCTTTCCTCTCGGCAATCGTTATACTTCCATCATGATCACCCTCCGAAGCAACGATGCCATGGTGTTAAAGGTGGCGGAGGAAGTAGCCTTCCAGTCGAAGGTCCTCCAGCAACTCGTGGAGGGCGTCGACTGTGCGGCCGCCGCAGCGATCCCGCTGCATAACGTCTCAGGTAAGATCCTCGAGAAGGTTGTCGAATACTGCGAGAAGCATGCTGAGAAAACCGGCATGGGGGAAGGGAATCTCAAGAAGTGGGACGAGGAGTTCATAAAGAAGATCGATAGGGATACCCTTTATGATTTGATACTAGCTGCCAACTACTTGGAGGTGAGAGGACTGCTCGATCTCGCGTGCCAAACCGTGGCGGACATGATAAAGGGTAAGATGCCGGAGGAGATACGGAAGATGTTCGACATCGAGAACGACTTCATCCCCGAAGAGGAAGAGGAGATCCGCAGTCAGAATCCCTGGGCGTTTGCCTGATGAGAGCATTACGACATACATATTATGTTTAGGATTTAATCTGGCCTTTAGTTTCTGCATGGTTCTTCGTCTGGGTAGAGATTGGTTGGTCTGCCTGGGGTTTTATTATCTCCAGTAATTCCATAATATACTAATTCTGACATTTTTGGGGAATCATTTTTGTAATTTTGCTTTGTGATTCTGGAGTTTATATTCTTATGTTGTTATTTTGGAGCTGCAGGAGAATCCATAAATGCTTGATTGATCTATGAGAACAAAAAAACTTTACAACAATTAAGATTATGGTTTTTTTTCTGATTTTGCGCATGAATACTGCATGCGATCTTTACATTTAAAATTTAATTATTGGCATGAATCATCAGTCATTAAAGATATCCATAGTGAGTATAGGAAAATTAATTGAATTAGAGAAGTTATTAGGATCCTAAAACTACGGCAAAGAAAAAACAAAAGAAATAAAGGGGAAAAGAAGCTGCCTCGATGGCTGGAGGCCAGAGAGAAGTGTACCTCAACACCGGCGATGGGCGGAGGTGGTGGAGCCTCCTCGGGCTTCGCTCTACCAGCATGACAGTCTCTACAGGGAGCTGTCACCTTCCTGGAGCTTCGAGGCGCAAGAAATGGGAGCTAAACCTAAAATGACTAAAATGGGAGCTAAATCTAAAATGAGGGCGCAAGAAATGGGAGCTAAAATGAGGTTAAAATTCGAATCGAAGTCGGAGGCCATGTTATATGGGGTTGACGAACAGGCGAGGAGATCAAGGTGTCTTGAGCGCTGTGATGATCCACTGCCCGAAAAAATCCTTGGGCGTGATTCATGTATAGATGGTGAACAAAAGTCGTCAAGGCTTTGGCCTGATTTGGTGAAAGAGGCGTCCTAGAAAAATCGTCAAAGATAGGCGAAACCCAAGGTCTGACAGACGCACAAGGGGGAAGGACGCCTAGTTGACCGGGGTCAACTAGGGTTTGCGCCTTGTTGACCAGGAAAAATCCCTAGAAAATGCCTTGTAAAATCAATTTAAAATGGTTAATGATTTTATTATTTTTAGGTTATAAAGTAAAAAATGTTTATAATTTTATGAATTATTTTATTATGATTTTTAATTATTTTTATGAGGTATAATTTTACAAGTTGTCTTTTTAGACCTATATAGGTACATTATATGTATATTTGACTATTCTATTTTTATTTTGTACACTTAATTTTATTATTTTTGGTTATTAATTTATAAATTTATAAAGTATTTTTATACACTTAAAAATATTTTTATTTTATTTTTCTGAAGTATTTTGTACACTTAATAATATAAAAATATGGTTTATATAGGTTTACTTATAGGTCTTATACCTATGTATTATCTACAGGTATTTTATTTTATGTTTCTTTTATGTTTTTATTTTGATTTTAATGTACATATATATTATAAGTAATATTTAAAAAATTATAAAAATATAAAAATATAAAAATAATGAATAAATAATAAAATGAAAATTTTAATCTGTACAAGTATACTAGTGGGGTCCAAAACTCAACTTCCAAACCGTAACTCCGAAAAATACGAAACCCCACTGCCATTAAATAGTTTATTTTAAACTATATACAATTAAAGGTGAGTTTGGTGTGTTTCGAGTTTTTATTTACAGGATACAGGTCTGGGAAGTTGGCATTCTGGAATCTTATTTAGATCATAACTTTTTATCTGTACATGAGTGAAATCAATTTTGTATTTTTCTATACGTAATTATCTACAACTTTCATGTTCAAAGTTTCTTTATTTGAGGTATAAAAAGTGGAACCAAAAATAGGTCCCAAAATGAATAAAGAATGAATTAAGATAAAAGGTATTTTTATTGTATTTTGAGCCTTATCTCCCCCTACTTTATTCCTTGTCAACCTATTCATCAAGATGCCTAGGTCTCAGGGTTTCGGGTCATAAAATATTTACAATATTTTATTTTTTTTCTTTTCTTTTATTTATTCTAGGCTTTAAATACAGTATTTTATACACTATTTACATGTACATGCATGAATGCTAAGATGCAGAAATTAAGGGTATTTACATGCATTTGCTAGGGTTTTTGATGCCAAAATGATAGAATAAAGATGATGAAATGTGGATTCATCATCCTCATATACTTTACCTTTGCTAGTCCCTAGCAAACACTTATGCAATAAGTGCAGAAAGAAAAACGAAGAAAAGAAAAAGAAGAAGGTGGATTAAGTTTAATTATCAAACTTGTCTTTACAAAATCAAAGTTTAGAGCTTAAGTCGGACCTTTGAAATTTTAGTGCGAGCGGAACCTTAATGAGAACCGGACTTGAAATCCAACAGCCTTCGAGAATCCCAAAACTCTGCTCAAGTCTTCTTAATAGCCAGGTCAGAAGTACGTCAACTCATACGCAAACCCTTACGACTATGAATCTGACTCGTACAGTGTAAGTGATGGTGGCACTTCCCCAACTGAACTGACAAAGAGACTGACTTCTCCGATATCACAACCCAATGATTCCCCAATCCAACAACTCATTCCTTAAGGAGCAGGGTATTCCCTTCTAAGTTCAAGTGGCAACCAGCTCAAGAGGAAGGGGTGAAGAGAAGAATGGACGGTAGCCAGTGTAGCTACCTGTCCTGGGATGCAAGACCAGTGTAGTCAAGTCATCCAACTGCAGGCTTACATAATTTGACTTTGAAGCTCAAGCTTGCTTATTGACTTTACACATATGTACACTCCGGTAGGCATTTTTATTTTTGTACAGGCCTGTCCATTTTTTTGGAGTTTTTGCTTTTTGCCTTTTTTTAATACTATATAGCAGCATTTACATAGGGAGTTTTTCCTCTTGAGCCAGTAGACTATCCCTCTTTTGAAGCTTTATCGCAACCCACGATCTCCTATCCTCGAAACTCATCATCACTGGACGGGTTGGGATGCACTTCCCTCCCTAGAGGAGGACAAGTGTTTCCACCTATGTACGTCTCATACTAGCAAATCCAACCTCCTCACCACTCCAACTGAGTTGAGCCAAGTGAAAGGTGCAGGTGTCCAAGTTAGGTCATTTTCAACAAGAGTCGTGCGTGTGCTCCGAAATACTCTACTTAGGCATTCAAGAATCCATTGAACCAAGTCTCGTGATCCTCAAAGAATTAAGTCAACTAGACCTGAAGTACCTCAATTCCAGCTCCTATAAGGTTCCTGTTAATTAGGTAGATTTTAAGGTCCAACCAAGCTCCAATCTTCAGATTTTACTTAGATTCATTCAACTATCAAACTCAATCCGAAAAAATGCTCATGCCATGCAAATGCACAAAAATTTTTGTGATGCAATTTTAAAGATTTTGAATTTTTTATGGGTTTTTGAAAAGATGATGCATATGCATTTTTTGTATTTTTCAAAAAGATTTTTCAAATGTTTTTGGATTTTAATTTTGCAAATGTTTTTGGTATTTTTGAAAACAAAAGATTTTGGCTAAAAACTAGGTACAAATATTTACACGGGAGTGCATCTTATATTTACAAGAAATGGATTTTAATAATTTACAAGGGTAAGTGATCGATTTTATAGGTGTATATATAATGGTTTTTGGTGTGATGTATATATTCCTCAAACTTATTTGACACAGGTTTTTCAAACAATTTTGAAAACTATAGTCCAAAATAATTTTTACAAAAAAGTTTTTACAAACATGTACACTCATTTGAAAATCATTTTGCAAAGGTTTTCCAAGCAGTATATATAGGTTTTTCAAATATTTTTGCAACCATTTTTCAAACCATTTACAAATCATTTTTCAAATATTTTATTTCACACAAAGAAAATACTTTTGCAATCAAAATGTTTTCACAAAGGTTGAAAACATGTAACAAAACGTTTTCCAAATAGTTTTCAAAAGATTTTCAAACTATTTTTCAAACATTTTGCAAAAAATATTTTCACCTGATTTATTAATCAGTAGATATAAAAAGAATCTGAGGAATAATCACGTTTTTTAGTAAGGTTTTTAACGAATTTTACAAGTATAAATAGCCATAGTTATTAAAAATATGAAAGTACGAGTTATGGCTAAAGTATATACGTAGTATATACGACCCCCCTATACTTAGCTTGAGCTATGTCCTCATAGATCGGAGAGAAAAGAGAAGACATAACCCATACTGAGTATAGAAAAGTCTAAAGAATAAAGGGATAAGATAGAATGAATAAACCAATGAGAAGTTGACCGTTCCCCCTATACTTAGGATCAAATAATCCTAAGTATAGCAGACTGCACACAAAGCAGGGAGGATCAAGGGTGGGAATGAACAGATCATACTCAGACTTTCTCCCCCTATACTTAGGGTAAGATATCCCTAAGTATAGACAAGGAGAGGAGACAGTAGAGAGGATCAAAGAATAGAATCAACTCGGGGTGCACACCCCCCTATACTTAGGATAAAGTACGTCCTAAGTATAGAAAACTGTCTACAAGGGGTGACACCTTTTTGATAGATAAAGAAGATAGAAGAGGAAAAGAAGAAAAGAAGAACAGATGGATCTATACAACGGAAGATGGAAGTGATAACCATGTATGAGATGCAAATGATCAGAGTCGAAGAACACATCTCATACCAGAAGGATGGGGGCAACGTCAACGGTCAGTGGATCATGATTTAGATATAACTTCAGGCGCTGACCGCTAACACGGAAGGTAGAGGAAGATGACGGCTTGGATATATCAATGCTACCATTGTCATGTACCTTCCTGACCACATACGGACCTTTCCACTTACTCTGTAATTTCCCTGGAAATAACTTCAGCCTGTAATCAAACAACCATACACGCTGATCGGGCTCGAACTGTTTATGGCTGATATGAGAATCATGACATGTCTTCACTTTTTCCTTATACTGTAGGCTACTAGAAAAGGTTGTATCTCTCAACTTCTTCAGGGCTTCCAACTCTGCTCTCCTCTGTTCTCCTATACCCTCGGGATCTAACAGTAACTCAGTGACTGCCCAAAATGATTTATGCTTGATTTCCATGGGCAGATGGCACGGCTTGCCATAGACGAGGCGAAAGGGAGATGTCCCTAATGGATTTTTGAAGGAGGTCCGATAGGCCCACAAGACTGAGTACAAAAGCTGTGACCAATCCTTTCAGTCTGGACGGACAACCTTATGTAAGATCGTCTTGATCTCCCTATTCGATACTTCGACAAGACCATTAGTATGAGGGTGGTACGACGTGGCAACACGATGGTCAATGTCGAACTCGTCTGCAAGGGCCCTGACTTTATCATCAATGAAATGAGATCCCCCGTCTGAAATCAAAACTCTGGGTACCCCGAACCGTGAAATGATATTTTTCCTCAAAAATCAACACACTGTCTTAGCATCTGCGGTTCGGGCGGGGATGGCCTCAACCCAACGGCTAACATAATCTACAGCGAGCAAAATGTGCTCAAACCCCTGACTCTTAGGAAATGGGCCCATGAAATCAATCCCCCGTGCATCAAAAACCTCACAAAAGTGAATAGGCTGCATAGGCATCATGTCTCTCTGTCCGCAGGTACCCATTTTCTGACAGTCAGTACATCTCTTCACAAATTCATCTGAATCCTTGAAGAGAGTAGGCCACCAAAGGCCGGATTGGAGCACCTTCTGTGTTGTCCTTCTCCCAGAATGATGTTCTCCTGCCTCAAGCTTGTGGCAGTAAGTGAGGACGCTATGCTGCTCTTCTTGAGGAATGCACCTTCTCCAGATGCTATCCCCTCCTTCATAATAAAAGACAGGATCCTCCCAATGGTAAAACTTGGCCTTAGCTAGGAAGGTCTCAAGTTTCTGTCTGGGCCAACCCTGGAGAACCGTCTTGGCAACAAGATAGTTTACAAAGTCGGCATACCATGGGAGCGAAGAGATCGCCAAGATCGCCTCATCCAGAAATGTCTCTGTGATAGGTGCGCTGGGCTCAGATTCCTCAAGGTTCTCTAAGCGGGAGAGATGATCCGCCACCACATTCTTAACTCCAGGCTTGTCCTTAATCTCAATATCAAATTCCTGGAGCAGAAGGATCCATCTGGTAAGGCATGCTTTGGCATCCTTCTTGGCCATTAAGTACCAGATGGTGGTGTGATCTGTAAAAATAGTCACTCTAGATCTGAGAATATATGATCGATACTTATCCAAAGCAAAGACTACGACCAACATCTCTTTCTCAGTCACAGTGTAATTCCGCTGAGCGGCATCCAAAGTCCGGCTGGCGTAGTGAATGGCATACGGCAATCCATCCCTCCTCTGTCCAAGCACAGCCCCTACGGCAAAATCAGAGGCGTCCGTCATGATCTCGAATGGGAGAGACCAATCGGGTGGCTGAAGGACAGGAGCCGTGACAACCATACTCTTGAGAGTCTCAAGGGATGCAAGACACTTATCATCTACAATGAACTCGGTGTCTTTTGTCAGCAAATCAGTAAGCGGTCGGGCAATTCGACTGAAGTCATCAATAAACCGTCGGTAGAAACCGACATGCCCCAGAAAAGACCGCAATTGACGCAGATTGGACGGTGGATTGAGTTTTTTAATGATGTCCACCTTAGCCGGATCAACCTCCATGCCCCTATCGGAGATGATATGACCAAGGACCGTCCCTTGAGTCACCATGAAGTGACTCTTCTCCCAAGAAAAGACAAGATTGACCTCTATGCAACGCTGAAGCACACAGTCTAGGCAGTCAAGACAAGCATCAAACCCATCGCCATAGACCGAGAAGTCATCCATGAAGACCTCTAAGCAATCTCCCACCATGTCCGAAAAAATGGACAACATGCACCTTTGGAATGTCGCGGGGGCATTACATAGACCAAAGGGCATCCGTCTGAAAGCATAAGTCCCAAATGGACAGGTGAATGTCGTTTTCTCCTGGTCTTCGGGCGCAATGGCCTCTTGATTATAACCGGAGTACCCGTCAAGAAAACAGTAGTGACTCTTCCCAACTAGCCTCTCGATAATCTGATCAATGAATGGTAGTGGGAAATGATCCTTCTTGGTGGCCTGATTCAATCGTATGTAGTCCACACAGACCCTCCAAGAAGTTGGTACCTGGGTAGCTATCTCCTCTCCGGACTCATTCACAACTGTAGTGATACCCGTCTTCTTGGGTACCACTTGTAAAGGACTAACCCACTTGGAGTCGGAGATGGGGTAGATAAAATCGATGTTCTACCACCTTGATATTTCTTTCATGACCACATCTAGAAGATTCGGGTTCAGCCGTCGCTGGAACTCACGCGAAGGCATAGCGTCCTCCTCAAGATAGATGTGGTGGGAGCACAAAGCCGGACTAATCCCCTGGAGATCATCTATACTCCATCCTATCACCTTGGGGTTTCTTTCAAGAACCTCCATCAGGCGAGACTCTTGTTCTCCAGTCAAACCTTTTGAGATAATGACTGGGTGCATATCTGGCTCATCCGCAAGGAATCTATACTTCAACGACTGCGACAAGGGTTTCAACTCTGGACAACTGGGAGGTGGCAGATCCGGCTTCTGATATGTCTGTGTAAAGGCTACCAGGTCTGCATGAGATAACTCTCGCTGCGCATGAGAAACTGACGAAGGGAACCCTGCGGAATCATCAATAAACTGTACTGGCTACTCCGTCATGGCTGTCGGCTCAGAAGGAATCAGACACGGCAAATAATAATCAAAATCATCCCAATCAATGTCTGAATCCGAGAGATTAGAACTAGATGAACATGAATGGAATTCTGTCGTACCACTCGTCACAGAACTGTCAGCCTCAAAGGTATCCTCGTTCAGGGGTGTGCTCTCCAGGCTCTCAACTGCCATCAACTGTAAATACGGTGAATCTGCAGGCAAGGCGAGGGTCTGTGCTACGGGATCTGTCCAAATTGATTCATCATCTGTCATCACAAAATCACACTCCTGGTGGATGTCTAGCTTGGCTTCTGTCATCTGCTCAATATCACTGGACTGCTCTGAGCATGCTAGTTCTCTCGCTCTGGTCTCGTCGATTGTCTCTATTTGTATGCTCTCGCCCTCTACGCGAAAGCACACCGTCTTACTGTCATGGTCGGATACCGCCTTGGCAGTGACCAAGAATGGACGTCCAAGTATGATGAGGGCATCGGTTACCGACTCAGGGATTTCCATGTCCAATACAACAAAGTTCACGGGGAATTTCAGGCCCTGAATGGTAACGACCACGTCTCTCAACAACCCCTTCGGCCTCTTAATCGACCTATCGGCAAACTGAAGGACCGTCCTGCTCCAAAGAAGAGGACCAAACTCGAATCGATCGAGTAAGGCTGTCGGAAGGAGGTTGATCGAAGATCCGCTGTCTAATAGAGTACGATCGAACCGTTGCTCCTGAATCTCTCATCTGACATAGGGAGCTCCTGCATCAGGTCTCTTGGCTGGCATTCGGTTCTGAATGGTGCAACAAGTGTAATGGGTGAGCACATGGATCTGATCATGGTGGTTCCTCCTCTTGCTGCGGAATGTAATCTTCTCTTTCAAGTTCTTTTGGAATAAGGGAATGTGCTCAAATGCCTCTCGTAGAGTCAGCTGAATCTGTAATCTATCAATCATCTGGTTGCTGAACTCTACATGTTGCGTCTTTTTTGGATTTTTTTTCTTTTTTATTCCCCTTCGCCCAGCAGAGTGCTTAAGGGAAGGGGATGGAAGAGGCCTCCGCAGATGGAGGACTAGGAATAGGTCCATGTGCCTGTGAAGGAATAGAATCCATACCATGATCATCATTGAACACATATGGATCTGAAGTGCAAACAGAAACCTTTCCTTTATTCATTTTTTTGTTCTTTTTTTTACATATGGATCTGAAGTGCAAACAGAAACCTTTCCTTTATTCATTTTTTTGTTCTTTTTGTTACCACAGTCTTGAGATACAAAAGGTGACAACACTACATGTGGGAGCTCAACAAAAGTAGAAGTGGTGGCTTCGGTATCACCAACGACATCTGACTTTGCGGCATCAACACCACGCTCTGGCACATCATCAAAAGTGGTGGCATCACCACCACCATCTGCATCTAGTATCACGACGGCCTCAGCACCGTCATCTGGATCTCCATCCTTGGTGGCATCAGTACCACCATCATCAACATCATCAGCGGCATCAGCATCGCTACTCTGCTCATCTGGCGCTCGTGGTTCCTCGTGTGGTTGTCACTCAGATGAGGCGCCGCCAGCTGGCATCCTACCGCTCCTAGAAGTCACAAAATAAGCATCATTCAAAGAAGACATGTCACTCAAATTATCACTAGGATAGGTATCCTCTATAAACTGTACCTGCTCAGACTTTCTTTTTAGATTGTTCGGATTGGGCTCGATCTGAGCGGGTATGGCAACTTTGCCCTTGATGATATCCCTCATTTCCTGCCGGAACTCATCCATCCTGCCGGATGGATGCTCGATGTTCTGAAAGCAATCGGGCGAGGTCATCTAATGTTGGGTTCTCGAAGGCAGGTGCCTGAGAACCGGAAGTGTTCCCTTGATGGAAATGAGGTTGCTGCTGAGAGGAGAAATGCTCACGAGGCTGGGGGTATGACTGGTGGGGCTGCTGACGTTGTCGCCACTGCTGTCCCTGATAGGTGGGACGAGGACCATGCTGGTATTGCTGTTGGGCATACTGGGGCTGCTGCTGCTGTTGGTTGTTCTGCTGTCTTGGAGCGGGAGGCTACTGCTGGGAGGAGGTGCCACCAATTGTCCAACGGAATCCGAGGTGATCGCGATGAATCCCGGGCTGCTTTGGGTACCGGTCGTACCATATCCCATTGACTTCCATCAATGGCTCCTGCTCGAAGGATGGTGGGGGAAGAACTGCCAGTGGCTGATCTGGCTGATAGACCACCATCTGAGTGTCCTGAGATGGTGGCTGAGACGGGTAGTACTGTAGCTGCTGGACCGGCTCTGCCTGAATGTGGTTGACCTGACGGTGTGAGGCAGAGGAATGGGTGGAACCGCTACTGCTGGGATCAACCCGTGACCTGGGAGGCTGCTGAGTAGACATTTGTGCCTCCTGGATGCAAAGAATCTGCGTCTTCAGGTCACTCATGGTCTTGGTAATCTGGTCCATCTGGGCCAGTCCTTGCATCTGCTTTTTCTTGAGGATCTCGAGACGGTCCAACTTCTCATTAATGATGTCCATGTCGGCTGCGGCTGATTCGGCTTGGGCTGCAGCTGCCGACGGAGTATGAGGACCGGCATCGATGCGGGCGATCCTCTGAAATGATCCTGCTCCTTGGGGGGTTTCTGCTGTGTGTAGACTCGGGCTTGGGCCATGACTGTCGAGTTTCCTGCCATCCCTTCATAGATGACCCAAACGTCATCTTCACCCTTGGAAAAATAGGACCCACCACAAGAGGCATTTACAAGCCCCTGCAGCTCCGGTGTCAGCCCACAGAAGAAACTCTGAACCAGATTGGGCTTGGATATATCATGGTGTAGACATCGGTCAATGAGCTCTCTGAATCGATCCCAAGCTTCATGGAATTGTTCATTAGGGATCATTATGAAATTGCTGATCATGCCTCGTGCTACGTTGGTCCGGCCGAGAGGATAATAGTTGTTCAGATACACGGTCCGGAGTTGTGCCCAAGTGTCGACGAACTTTCTCAAATGTTTCAGCCAGTAAGCGGCTCTATCAACAAAAGAGAATGGGAAGGCTATCATCTTAATGGTGTCCTCAGTCACCAGCCTGTCATGGATTGTGCTGCAGATCATTTCAAATTCCTGCAGATGGAGGTGTGGCTCTTCGGTCGCCAGCCCATGGAATTTAGGCAGTAACCGAATAGTATGGGGGCGAAACTCGAAATCTCCATGAACGGGAGGAAGTCAGATCCATCGATGAGTGAGGGATGCGGCAGGATTGTGCAATTCCCTCATGATTGTCTGTGGCGGTCTCTCAGCGTTAAGATCTCCTCCTTCTGCATTCGGTATGTCTCCTCCACCACCTGCAGCTATGTTCTCTCTATCGGCTCTCATCTGCATCGGCTCCCGCATGACGTCACCCATGAATGCTCCCTTGTCTCTGATCTGTCTCTGCATTGTCTCCAGGGAGGCTAGAAGTAAATTGTTGATGGCACCTTGGTCATATAGAAATGGGGGGTGCTCCTTCTCATCTGGGTGTTCTCCTCTGTCTGCCATGGTTGGGTTCTCTGAAAAGGCAAAAGAACCCATCTCAGGTGCCGTCAAATGATCTGAGCTCTGTGTTGCACTAAATTCTGAAACTGCTGGATTGATGGAGGAAGAAGGGTGGTCGAGGGGGAACGGGGTGGAAGTGAACTCAGGTTCAGAGAGTGGGTCTTGACTTCCCGAAACTGTCCTAGATGAATAGGGAGGAGTGCTGGATAGCGGTGCCGACAGAGACGGCCTAAGAGACCTCCTTCCCATCATCGTGATTATTGAGAAGAGAAAGGTTGAGAAATGAAGAAGAGGGGGGCAAAATTGTGCACAATTGTGCAGTGTTTTTGATCTTGACCTAGATCCAACTAATCAATCAAATACCATGCAAGGGGTTCACCAACTCAACACGTGAAGCCGTAAAGGTTCAGCTATTATCTTTGTAGTTTTTAGATGAATTCAGGTATTTATCTTTGAACGAGTCCTTAGAGAGCTACGCCTATAAGAGAGAGAGTACTGCCGAAAGAATATCCCGTACTTATCCTCCTCCTGTGTAACATGTAGTCTGCACTTTTTGAGGTTCTTGTAACCCTTCCTGGATCCCTACTCAACCAAAGAAATACAGAAAGGAAGACAATAGGTGAAACCGATACTTCGGAACTCGCTCGCAACGGAATCACCCGTGAGCGTATAAGAACCTACTCGGACGCAAGACGATGAGACAGACACCCCCGTGAAGGCGTGGCCTAGGCTCGATACTTCGAACAAGGTCGATGCTCTACACAATAGAGAGTCATCAATGGTGACCAAGCCCTACTCGTCCACGTACGATAGAAGCACCAATACTTCGGTAATCCAGGCGATACACAAGGCAGCCACAGACTGGGTTTTTGGCTCTAATCCTTACGAAGCCGCTCTCTCACTTGGAGGGAGACCTTCCCATGCAACCTGAATACAAGTGAGGGTATTACTCACCCCAAGCAATGAATCCAATTAACCAATTTTATTTAGGTCAAGTTTTCTTTAGCAGTCCATTTTTTAATTTTTTGGTGTTATCACTTATTTTGAGTCAATTCAACACAAGCGCCTAACGTTTTTGTATTTTTATTTGATTTCTATTTGTTCTAAAAACAGAGGGAGAAGAGTCAAAAAAGCCAATTCAAGTCGGCACTAAGAAGGAAATCTCATCTTAGTGCCTAAATGATGGATGCTAAGATAAAAGACTTACAGTGATTCCCAGCTCTCTCCATGCGGGATGCAAAATAGGAATTTTAAACCAATACTAAATGCCGATATACACACGGAAATCGTCCTAAGCAGGAAATTACTAGTGTGAAGCACCACAAGTCGGTTACCGATCTTCAATCCAGGAGTCCGGTCTAGGCTCACCCCTCATCTTCTCGACACATCGAGTTCAGGAGTAGCGCTTGACAGGGTGGGCTCGCGGCATGTAGGCTTGAAGATGATGAGGCGACTGTTTAATTTAAACTAAGTCCAAAACGCACTATAGGTACATGCAATGGTTATAAGGGTGTTTGGACCAAATTTACTCGATCAAGAAAGCCTATAAAAGTTAAGGGCTCATTCCACAAAAGAAAGGAAAAATAAAACAAAACCGAAAAATGACAGCGGTGAAAACACGATGAAAACCGCGGTAAGCCCCCAGGTGAACAATCACTTGGAAATTAGGCCCGAGTGTCTGAAGTGTCCAAGTACCTGTATTATTACAAATTAATCAAATATCTCTCTCACCAAAAATAAACTAACTAGCTCTCTCTCTAATCCTCTTGCTCTCTCCTGCCGGCTAAGCTAGAATAGCCGACTCCACCTCCCAAGGATGCACCGTATCCCCTAAGTGATCATCCTCGATCCACGGTCCCTCACAAGAAGACAAGAAAGATAAATGGTCAGATAGCTAAAAAATAGATAACAAAAATGAGAGATCAAATGAGCAATAATGTAAGCAAATAATCACAATCACAAAATAATGATCTAAACACTATTGCTCCCTAGCAACGTCACCATTTGATTTAGCCGGATTTCGGTGGTCTTAAGTTCCACACAAGGCGGGAACTCATTCGATGTGTCGACCACTTGGTAATCTGAACTAAAGTCAACAATGAAACCATAATATAATAAATCAAGCAATGAAGAAAATATGTGGAGTCAAATTTATTTTAACTCTACAAGAAATGTGTATAGTGCAAGTATTTGTAGAGTGTCGAAGACAGGGAGCAAACAAGATAGATCAGGCAATGATGCACAAGAATGTGATGTGATTAAATGTCTACAATTATGCAATTTTTTGTGGGGTTTTAATTTTATATTTTATATTTTATTTTTAATTTTGTATTTTGGTTTTTGATTTTTTGATTTTATATTTTCTTTTTGTATTTTATATTTTTGTATTTCTTTTTCTATAATAGAATATATATATATATATACAATATAAGAAAATATAAGATGTGGGATTTGTAAAAATAGATAAAAATACTCAAAAATCAGAAAAATGAGTGTTTTTGGTCTTTTTATGATTTTATAACGTTTTTGTGATTTTTGAAGATTTTTTTGAATGTCTTTGGTATTTTTAAAAGTTGAAATACAAGAAAATAGTGAATTAAGCTACTGGCTGAAATCAAAATGAGGTTGAAAAATACTAAAAAGTACCCAAAATTCCTCAAGTTAATTTTAAAATAAAGAAAATAAAATAAATAAACTACAGAAACTGAGTTTATATTTTTAGGATTTTTCTAGATTTTTTTAGATTTTTATGAAGTTTTTAGGAGTTTTCTAATTTTTTAGGTTTTTGTTTTGAAATTTTTAATTATTTTTAGACTGACACTAATAGATTATAAAACACACAAAATATAATTTTTTTGGAATTTTTCAAAACGTTTTACTAATTTTTCTGCATTTTCTAATGCAAACAATGCTGAAAATGCATGTTATTGATTTTTAACAATTAAATGCAATACAAAAATATGGCGTAAAAGAGCAAGCAAACAGGAGCCTATGGTATTTTTTTAGGAATTTTTCAAGTTAAAATGATGTGTGAACTAAATAGGGAAAGCATACAAACATACAAGGCCTGACAGGGGTATAAATGTAAATAGACAAACATCCAAGGGCCAAATTGCAATTTTTACAAAAGATTACAACTGATAAAAGAAGTTCCTGGATTAATTACAAATACCCAAAGTCTCAAGGGCTTAACTGCAAAATTACCAAGCCCACGTGTAGAAACGCGTGACCTGGCAGGGCAATATTACAAAATTCCAGGGGTGTACATGAAATTTATCTAAAAATATTACACGTGATGTTAAAGTTCTTGGACTAAAGCTAAATAGCAGAACCCGTAAGGGTTCCTTTGCAAAATGCCCCGCGCCTCACGTGAACTGGTCACGTGAGGTGAAATGGTTGAGGACCTAAGTGCAAATAGTAGAAGTTCGGGGGTCTATATATAATTATTTCAAAAAATTTTTAACTACCACTGAAAGTTTATGGGCTAACTAGTAAATACAAAAATGCGCGGGGTAAGGATGCAAAATACCCCACTCGGGCGTGATCCAACGGTGTGGCTAAAGCCACTTATCCACGTGTCAGCTTTAGGGCGCACGATGTTGCTTCGCCACGGACGGCTCCGATTAGATGATGAAGGTGGCGATTTATGGCTGATGATCCTCAAGATCAGACGGCGGCTGGCAATTCTCCCACCAAGGCCCGATCGAACGGCCGTGGACCTCCCTGGAAGAACATGGAAGAACACGGCCGATGGCGAGCTTCGATCGTCGATCTGGCGGTGCTCCGGCCGTCTCCTTCGATGCTGCAAGGCTCAAACTACTCCTGGAAGGTCCTTCAATCCGACGGCGAGGCCAGAATGGCTCAATGAGCCTCGATGCGTCGTGGACAAGTCGGAGAAGACGAGTGGGTCCAGGTACCTCGATTGCTTCAAAATTGACCCACCAAGGGCCCTTTTAGCTCCTGCGTCTTGCCAAAAATGGTTAATGGAGGTGAGGGCAAAATGCCTCAACCTCCAGTGGGCTCTCACGAGGGATGAACGGCGATATGGATGCTCGACCGGAAGAGCACTCCGGCGAGGTGGAATGGTTGGATGATTGGATCGATGAAGCGAAAGAGTAACGATGGGAAACAGATCCTAAAACTACGACAAAGAAAAAGCAAAAGAAATAAAGGGGAAAAGAAGCTGCCTCGATGGCCGGAGGCCAGAGGGAAGTGTAGCTCAACACCGGCGATGGGCGGAGGTGGTGGAGCCTCCTCGGGCTTCGTTCTACCAGCCTGACGTTCTCTACAGGGAGCTGTCACCTTCCTGGAGCTTCGAGGCGCAAGAAATGGGAGCTAAACCTAAAATGAGGGGTTCAAATTCGAATCGAAGTCGGATCCCACATTATATGGGGTTGATGAACGGGCGAGGAGATCAAGGTGTCTTGAGCGTTGTGATGATCCACTGCCCGAAAAAATTTTTGGGCGTGATTCATGGATAGATGGTGAACAAAAGTCTTCAAGGCTTTGGCCTGATTTGGTGAAAGAGGCGTCCTAGAAAAATCGTCAAAGATAGGCGAAACCCAGTGTCTGACAGACGTACATGGGGG
Organism: Ottelia alismoides; assembly: GCA_037367405.1. NCBI lineage: Eukaryota > Viridiplantae > Streptophyta > Magnoliopsida > Alismatales > Hydrocharitaceae > Ottelia > Ottelia alismoides. The sequence continues at coordinate 374,683 of JAZKJV010001127.1, read as the reverse complement.
AAGGATGCCTAGTTGACCGGGGTCAGCTAGGGTTTGCGCCTGGTTGGTCCACGTGGACCAACCACGAAAAACCCCTGGAAAATGCCTTGTAAAATCAATTTAAAATAGTTAATGATTATATTATTTTTAGGTTATAAAATAAAAAATGTTTATAATTTTATGAATTATTTTATTATGATTTTTAATTATTTTTATGCGGTATAGTTTTACAAGCTGTCTTTTTAGACCTATATATGTACATTGTCTGTATATTTGAATATTTTATTTTTATATTGTACATTTAATTTTATTATTTTTGTTTATTAATTTATAAATTTATAAAGTATTTTTATACACTTAAAAATATTTTTATTTTATTTTTTTGAAGTGTTTTGTATACTTAATAAAATAAAAATATGGTTTATATAGGTTTACTTATAATGTATTATCTACAGGTATTTTATTTTATTTTTCTTTTATGTTTTTATTTTGATTTTAATGTACATATATATTATAAGTAATATTTACAAAATTATAAAAAAATACAATTATAAAAATAATGAATAAATAATAAAATGAATATTTTAATCTGTACAAGTATACTAGTGGGGTCCAAAACTCAACTTCCAAACCGTAACTCCGAAAAATACGAAACCACTACCATTAAATAGCTTATTTTAAACTATATATAATTAAAGTGAGTTTGTATGTTTCAAGTTTTTATTTGCAAGATACAAGTCAGGGAAGTTGGGATTCTGGAATCTTATTTAGATCCTAACTTTTTATCTGTATATTATTTTTGAGTGAAATCAATTTTGTATTTTTCTATATGTAATTATCTACAACTTTCATGTTTAAAGTTTCTTTATTTGAGGTATAAAAGGTGGAACCAAAAATAGGTCCCAAAATGAATAAAGAATGAATTAAGATAAAAGGTATTTTTATTGTATTTTGGCCCTCACCTCCCCCTACTTTATTCCTTGTCGACCTATTTATCAAGATGCCTAGGTCTCGGGATTTCGAGTCATAAAATATTTACAATATTTTATTTTTTTCTTTTCTTTTATTTATTCTATAATTTTGGCTTTAAATACAGTATTTTATACACTATTTACATGTACATGCATGAATGCTAAGATGCGGAAATTAAGGGTATTTACATGCATTTGCTAGGGTTTTTGATGCCAAAATGATAGAATAAAGATGATGAAATGTGGATTCATCAACTACCACCATTTATACTTATATATAATTAATATAGAGGATGGGGAGTATGCACCCAGGTGCATGTAATTTAACATACACTGGAGCATGTATCTTCCACATTTTTAACATTTTGGAAAATATCACCATGTATATTCGTCTATATATCCCTCCAATATACCATTTAAATTTCGTCAAAGACTCCTATGCTTTTCATCTAGAATAGGTCGATTATAGCAATTCTAAGACCATTGAAATTACCTGTGAACAATAGGTTAAAAATTTAAAAAAAATAGAAGAGTTATTATGCCTATACAACTTCTGTTATGTTTTTTTTAAAAAAGCTTCTGTTATACTTATTATAGTATTTGGTACTTAATTTATATAGAGGTAATTTATATAGAGGATTAAATACAAAGAATATAAGATTTGATTATACGCAACTTATATAATTTTTAATGTTTAGTGCATATATCGGTGTATTCTTAGATTTCTATATGCTAATTAATATGTATAGATTAGGTAATTATGCAATGGAGTAGATGTAATGGATAGAGTTTACACAATTTATAATTTTATAGCCTTGGGATAAGTGGGTGCTAAGTAGCTTTGCTTAGTTTGAGCATTTTCAAATTCCAAGAAAAAATGTATGATTGAGAGGTGATGAACAGAGAAGTTATATGCATATGAGCTACATATTCTCTCACCTCATAAGTATGCATGTATGAAAGTATGTATGTGTATATCTAAATAATAAATACACAATCTAAAAGCGTTATTAATTAACAATATTTACATTTTATATATAAACACACCCCATGCCTCAATAAAGACTCAATATATATGATCTAAATACAATAGTGAACTATGAACATATATACAATGTACACTGAATATAGATACATATGTATCTATCCTGCATTGTATCAGTTTTGAGCGAATATAGATATGTATTTTTTATATTTGATAGATATTAATAGAAATAAGGAAGTGAGCTTTTATTTTGTTGCAGATACAAATATGGATATTGATACCATTTTATTTTTTAAAGTATAGTAATAGATATAATTACAGGTTTATCTAGGTTGCATAGTTATATATTGGTGTTTGTGGTCATATATATATATATATGTGTGTGTGTGTATATATATATATATCAATTTACCTTACATGATCACATGTGATATATCGTATTTTGGAATCGTTTCCAAATACAGAAAGAAAAAATATATAACTTTAATTTATTTAATCATATCTATACAAATTAACTAATTTAGAATATTAATTTATTTTATCTTCTGTTGTATTTTGTAACTTATGTAATTTTGATATAATCAACTATTAATTTAAATCCAGAAAACATTTCTTTCAAGTGGCATATTTTTATATGAATTCATTTTAAAACGGATACAAATATACATGCCAAAATATATACAACATTTATGATAAGGGATCCGTTCATGCATATCTATATATGCTTTGCATCCCTACACGTTAAACATCGTACGATTTTTTGAAATATTAGATTTAATGATGCAATTTAACATTACATTAATAAAGATATATTTCTATGAAATGAAGAATTTTATAAAAATATTTTTTTCAATACAATATTTGTAGCGATATTTATATGAAATTGCATTGTAAATTTATTTATAAATACTAGTGTTAACCAATTATGTAACGAAATGAAATCCAACAATGTTAGTTACTAAAATGATAAGGGACAATATATAATCGATATACCCCTCCTCCCCTCAAGAAGAATTTTCTAACTTTGTCCCTGGCAATCGAGCTATTACATAATAATATTGTAAATGGTGTTAAACTATAGTTAACTTTGTGGAAAGATCCATTTTAAAATATGATCATGATAAAAGAGCTATAAAATAACAAATACTAATCAACATAAATAAAAATAAAATGGAAAAAAATACTTAATACACTATGAGGGGACCCTCTTCCAACACACTCCATTCGATGATATACGATCACAATGACTAGCAAGTCACCAGATACATCAAAGTACATGAAATGAATGAGACCGTTAGAGAGGGAAGACAAAAATAGAACACAATAATTATATAAAATGCTGCAAACCTCTCCACCAAAGTGATGTCGATGGTGACACCAATTCCGAGACTTTACACTTCACAACAAACTCCTCGATTAACTCAATATCCAACACCTAAAACACAATCAACTTAGAAGTCACAATCCATCTCAAATGGAGTCTAAGTATTTTTTTGAGTTCAAATCCTTTATTAACTACATCATAAAAAATATTGTTGTGACAACATAAATCGGCCAAACATAGACCATACAATCCAAATCATTTCGAAAGAGATAAAAATCATATTAAAAGAAAGATTTTGAAATAATCAAATATATAAACTGAACTATGTCATGATATATTCAATGTATTGAATTATGCACCACAAGTTTTTTTCCTTCCCTTCACTTTTCTTTTCTTACCTTTGAAAAATTTTACAATTCTTTTTGGGATTTTTACCTGACAGATTCTATAATCTTTTTAAATGACCTCTACGACCTTTGAAACATTGATATTCGTCCTTCAACCTTGTAAACTTGCTCTGCCTTACCCTATAGACCATGCCGTTAATTTGAGACTTTTTTAGTTAACTAGCTTGGGTTTAAGTTAAGTTAATCTAACCCTATCAAATCCAATGGTAGGTTTTCTTCCGCTCTCCTTCCTTTCTTCTTCTCTCTCCCCCTCCTTCCTCTTCCTCTTCCTCTCTCTCTCTCCTTCCTTCTTCATTCTTGTTGGACAAAACCCTACTCTTTACTCTTGCACGTACAGATGAGAGGTTGTCGTCACGGACCCACGGTGACCCTCCATCTTCGACATGTTGGGCACAACAAGGTGCAATGCATAGAACCGCTGGTTGAGCTTCTCGCGTCGTGGCCGCTCCACTTCAATATGGTTCAATGGCTCTTCGCTACCGTTGGCCGACTTTCTTCAGCGCTTAATCAACCACCTCTCCTCGGCATCCATGCCCATGCTATCTCCCTCTCGGTTCACCAACGGCACCACATCGGAGTGGTCGAAGTCTCCGTAGAGCTGGGGGTCCGCGGCGAGGGATGACATGTGAACAACGTCGGAACCGAAGATAGCAGAGGCTTCTTCTTGACGTCGTCAGCGTGGGAGTTTCTCCCGCCAGTGAAGTCGAGGATCTCACCGGACTCTGACTTACAACTCTGAGATTGGTTGACACCGAAATCAGAGAAATTAAGCTCTTTGGCGAAGTGGGTTGTCATCGGCAGCTTTGCGATGCTCGGCTTCTTGATTGGCGGAGCTGCGACGGCTTCTTTGAGCTCCACCACCATATGTGGTGGATCCGAGAGCTAGAGGTTCGACATGCCCTTCTCTTTGAACAAGCTCTTCACCTTGCCAATGATCTCCATGTTCTAGTAGATCACCTTCGTGGATCCCAATTCAACCACGCCGGAGCTGGCAGAGATGCAGGCCAAGGTCTGGAGGCTGAAGAGCTGCGCCTGCACGATATGCTCGCAATCGGAGGCTGCGAGCCAACCAACGTCAGAGACCCTCCTACAGAGGGCCACCGTGGGTCCGTGATGACGCTTTGAGATGAAGCCAACCGTCTCCTAAGTTGCAGCAGGACAGAGGCAGGGTGCAGCCCTCCGGCGGTGGAAGAAAGTGAAGGAGCGATGTCCTCTTTGTAGGAGGAAGGGATGAGGGAAAGGGAGGGATGGCATTAATATTGTTGGTTATTGATGTCGGCATCTCAGTGCTATCTTTGGTAATTTTTTTAAACAAAGAGGGTTATATGGACTTCATTTTAACAGAACACGGTTAACTTTAATGGGTAAATGGATGGTAGTTAACCACAGAGTTTATGGAGTAAGAGCTGATAAGATTACGGGGTCGAGAGAGGAATATCGATATTTCTAAAGTCGTAGAGGTCATTTAAAAAGATTATAGGTTCTACCGAGTAAAAATCCCATTCTTTTTTTCCCTCCTTAGGGGTCTGTTTGGTTGCTGGGTTGGGGTGGGTTGGGGTAACTTGATTGGAATAGTAGTTGTTTGGGATGGTTATAAGGGTTAGAGGGAGTTGGAATAAATAATGCGATGCGATATCACTATGATTTGTGATAAAATTCTATTCCATTAAAAAGTGCGTTAAACCGGATTACCCGAGATAACCGAGGAGTAACTGGTTTACCAAACGAGACCTATGGGTTAGTGTGTAAAATCATCGTACAACCGGATGCGGATGGAGTTCCGCTCTCCTCGCCCGCCCGCTTCCGAGTCCTTCCCGCAGCTACTGATCTCGCCCTCGTTTTCCCACATCATGTCGGATTTTGACAGCCACACCTCCGTCGAACCCTGCCGACCACCACTGCCCCTCCGATAGCGCCATCCACCAACGCTCTCCCAACCCGAATCCGCCCCCAGCGCCTAAAACCCTAGCCGAAGCACTGCTGTTCCCCCCTCGCTGAGTGCCATCTCTCCCTCCCGCAATCCTCAAGTGTGGAGGTTGGTCACTGGACAGAGAGTCCCGGTTAAAGTCTGTTTTTTTATTTTGTTGTCAAATTTCGAGTCCAAGTTCTGATGTCATTCTGCTGAGTTGCTTATGAACTATTCCCTATTATTTAGTTTCTGTTGCATTTTCTCCAAGAAATCTACTGTTTATCACCAATCCCAATTTTGTCCTTCATCTATTTTGTAATCACGCTTCATTTGTTTTACAAGGCTGATCCTATTGAATTGATTCATTTAATTCTCATCACAGTAAAATGGATCATGTTGAGATATTAGTTATCTTTATTACTGTTTTCTTATTTTCTATTTCTTTGTTCTACTTCTTGTAATTTGTCTAATAGGTTCTTCTCCTATATAAGAGAACCCTAGGGCCTCTCATAATTAACTACTTATATTTTCTCTACATGGTATCAGAGCGACGTTCCTAGACCGGAGCTCTTGTACCGAAATCCTAACCCTAACCCCTATCGCAAGCCTTTCCTCCCTGCGCCGTCCCTCCTCCCCACACTGCGCCTCGCCTCGTCGTGCCTCCTCGCCTCGCGCCGCTCCTCGGGCAGCACCTATCCGGCCCGCACCTCCCCATGCAGCATCCCGTGCTGCGTCTCGCCTAAGCTTCCGTGCCTTGGCTTCTGTACCATCTATGCTACCACTGCCTAGGCTCTCCCTCGTCGAGGCCGTTGCTGCCTTGGTTCCCGTGCGTGATGCCAAGGCTTCTCTAGGCCTCGCCGTTACGTAAGTTCTTGCCAAGCCTTCTTCTTTATGGGTTTGGTTGCTTGAACCTACACATGCAACCGAACTCGTGAATGTCAGTGTAGACAAAAGTCTATCCAATCTACAACCCTAGTCTTTGATTATCATTATGTCAGAAAGTAAGGCCGATATTCCCTCCACAGGCGCCTTCAAAGATCCTGCGCCTATTGTGAAGATGGATGTGTCAAACTATGAACTGTGGGCTATGCAGTTCATGAGTATGATGAAGTCTACTGGTAAGAAATACATTCTTACCGAGGAAGAGCCTGCTGAGAAGACTGGAGTTAACGTCTCATGGAAGGCGGATGATGCATATGCCAAGATTTGGTTTTCAGGTACATTGGCAATAGAGATCGCCAATGATATACTCCATCATCCCACCGCCAAGGCGATGTGGGATGCTTTGGCGTCCACCTATGCCGTATCCTTTTCGAGCTCCTCAGATATTGTTTATGCTTTCACTAGTAGTAATGGTATAGATATGACAGAATGAATTATGGACTCCGGTGTTTCTCATCGTCTTTGTGGAGACAGAGCATAATTGAGGTTCTACAGGACCATACCGTCGGGTAGATGGGTTGTCATTGCCAATGACAACCACTTACCAATTACTGGACATGGGGAGGTGCATCTAACGCCATCTATGCGTCTTCAAAATGTTCTATATGCCCCTGATTTCCAGATGAATTTACTTTCCATTAGTCAGATTACCAAGGATCTACATTGTCGGGCCATCTTTGATCCATCTTCTCTCGTGTTTCAGGACATATTCACGGGCATGGTGATTGGATGTGTCCGTGAGCAACGGGGATTCTACAGACTGGTCCAACCTCCTCATGTTGGTGTTTCCACTATACCTATTGGACTAGTATCTCCATATATGTGGCACCTTCGTTTTGGTCACCTTCCTCAGTAGAAGTTATATCATGTTCTCCCTCAAATTTCCACGAGATCCTTCTTTCAGTGTGAGGCATGCCAGCTTGGGAAGCAAAGCATCATCGTTCCTCCTTTTCATCTCGTCAGAGTCGGAGCAGTTCCTAATTGTTTGAGCTCCTTCATTTAGATATCTGGGGTCCAAGTCGGGTTCCTGATCATCAGGGATATCGTTTTTATCTGGTGGCCGTTGATGACTTTTCTAGACTTTCCTGGATCTTTCTTTTGAAGAATAAGTATGAGGTCGGATCTGTGATCAAATATTTTATTAGTGAAGTAAGGAATCTGTTTTTTGCTAAGGTAAAATATCTTCGCATTGATAATGCTTTAGAATTCTGCACCTTACAGCTTTCTGAGTTTCTTAGATCTCTTGGCATTGTTCATCAGACCTCATGTGCCTATACTTCACAGCAGAATGGTGTTGCCGAACGCAAACACCGTCACTTACTTGATGTGATCAGAACCTTGTTGATACAGAGTTGTGCTCCTCACTCTTACTGGTGCGATGCTGTCCTTATTGCATGTTATTTGGTGAACCGCACGCCCTCGTCTGTGTTGGGGGAAAAGATTCCTTTCTCGATTGCGTTTCCCGAGAAGGATCTTTTCTCCCGTACACCTCGTGTGTTTGGATCTATAGCTTTTGTTCATGATGTCTCTCCAGGTCGTGACAAGCTCTCTCCTAGAGCTATCAAGTGTGTGTTTGTTGGTTACTCTCGTACCCAGGAGGGGTACCGTTGCTTTGATCCGCTAAGGCGTAAATATTTTGTCAGTGCTGACCTTACTTTCTTTGAGTCTGTTATGTATTTTTTCTTCTATAGGTGACAAAGTAACCCCTTCTGACTCTGACGATGAGATCTACATGCCTCCCCCTCCTACTATCGTTTCTCTACCCCCCTTTACTCCTGCTCTACCATCACCTACTCTACTATCACCACCACCACCACCATCACCACCACCACCACCACTACCACCACCACTACCACATGCTCCTGTGGCTCCACCTCCTACTCTGACTCAGTTTTTGCCACACATTTTTCCTCGCAGGCCTCATTCGATTCCCCGTGCTCATAGGTCTTGCCCATCATCCAGCACGCCTCAGGTATGTACTAAGCACATTATTTCTACTGATGGCACTACTGAGTTGTCTGTGCAGCAGGATTCCATACAGGATGAGCATGTGCCCTCTAAAGAGGGGAACTCACAGGTTACAGACTTGGCAGATGATCTTGATGTACCAATTGCTTTGCGAAAGTCGAAACGACAATGTGCTACTTATCCTCTTGCAGCCCAAGTTTCCTTGAGCAGGCTGTCAGAGGATTTCAGGAAATTTACCTTGGCACTATTTGCTGTGGAGATACCACGGACATATCAGGAGGCTCTAAAGGACAGTCAGTGGAGGTTAGCCATGGAGGAGTAGATGGCTGTGCTACCTTCACGTGGTACATGGAGTCTTGTTTCTTCTCCAGTCGATGCATCTATTGTGGGATGCAAATAGGTGTTTACTGTGAGATACCTGAAGACGTCACCTGGCACGGGACTTCGTTTTAGCAGAGGCACATCTCTTTCGATTACAGCATGTGCAGATGCAGATTATGCTGGGTGTCCAAAGGATAGAAAATCTATATCAGGTTTTGCTGTGTTCATAGGGAATTCTCTTGTTTCATGGAAGAGTAGGAAGCAAACTGTGGTTGCCAGATCAAGTGCTGAGTCGGAATACAGAGCCATGGCACAACAGAGATGATGTGGGTTAGATCAATACTTACTGACCTAACTGTAGAGGTGCCTCTTCCCATGCACCTCTAATGCAATAATCAGGCTGCTCTTTTCATTGCCAACAACCTAGTCTTTCATGAGAGGATGAAGCACATAGAGGTGGACTGTCACTACACTCGTGACATGATACAAAAAGGTCTTATCGACACTACACATGTCAGCTCGGGAGATCAGACAACAGATGTACTTACAAAGGCCCTAGTCAGATGACCTTATCAAAGATGGTTTTCCAAGCCGAGTCTGATTGATATCTACACTCCAGCTTGAGGGGGAGTGTTGAGATATTAGTTATCTTTAGTACTGTTTTCTTATTTTCTATTTCTTTGTTCTACTTCTTGTAATTTGTCCAATAAATTCCTCTCCGAGATATTAGTTATCTTTAGTACTGTTTTCTTATTTTCTATTTCTTTGTTCTACTTCTTGTAATTTGCCCAATAAATTCCTCTCCTATATAAGAAAACCCTAGGGCCTCTCATAATTAACTACTTCTATTTTCTCAACAGGTCAGTACAACATCTTCTGATGAAATCATTTAGTAAATTTACTAATTATCACAGTCATGTTTCATTCTCGTTTCCTGTGGTGGTTGCAGCAAGTAAATCTAGACTGAAATGTTTAGTACTACTGTTCAGGGTGTTTCTGGGGATTAATACAAATGAATACAAATGGTAGATTAAAAATGCAAAGGAGAATTGTAGGAGCTATTGTTTTGTTATTGTAGAGAAATGGGGTAATAAAAAGTATTTTCCCTTACTCAAAATGAAGCATGTCGGAGAAACTTACAAGTTTCAGTTGACATATATGCGAGGACTTAGAAAGAATTTTCCCCCGCACAGCAACAAATATGTTGATCCAATCCGATTACATGCAAATCCATGCTTATGATCAGTAAACTTTAACGCTTGTTGTCGGAAAACACCTTAAGACAATGACAGACGAAACTGTGCACATTCTCAGGAGTAAAGAGAAGGAAGAAAGAGAGGGATTTCATGCAAATGCCACAGGATTTCATAGGGCCACCTTCAAGATAAGTATTTCAAAGGGGTGTATTTGCATCATGGGGGGAATGTGAAGACACTGAGGAGACATTTTGGAAAGGCGAAACAACTCAAATGGCTATAAAATCACAGATATTATAACATCTTGATGACAAGAAAACCAACCAAAAACATGAGTACCATTGGCCTAAACTTTACGTAGTGAGTTGATGTTTGTGCTCGCAATTGTATGGTTCATACTTATTTTTTGGCTCTAGGGAAAGACTTGCGCTGGAACTCTACAACATATAAGCCTTTTATGGAACTTAGATCTGTAGATAGATTATTTTCAAATTTCAAGTGAAATTGAGGCACTGAATTCATATTAGATTTTCCTTCTAATCAAGTTTGGTTTTCGGTTTATGGAGTTTGGATCCAGTGAATTTTGATCCATGGAACAATTACTTTATTTTGAAATAGAAATCCAAAAGCTATCAGCAGATACAGCACATGCCTCCCTTTGGCTATACTCTTTCAATATGGTCTGTCAGTACCTCAAACCAAATTGGGGTGCAGGTTGTTGGGACAAGCAAAATGAGACATGCATTTGGATGTTCCCTAAGTGGTTCGTCTTTCTAACATGTGACATGCACATTTGATTGCATTATTGTCATGATCTTAGGAAACCTTCTGATCACAATGTTTACAAATTAAAGATATGCCATTGAGAAAAGAGCCTACTTGATCATACTATTCTACGACATGCCCGGCACTTCATTATGCTCAGTGTTCTTAAATGTTTGCATCAGTTCGTTTCCGTCAAAGTGGTAGCAGATATATCTGGAATATACAGTCATCTTGCTTTCTTCTCATGTAAATTTTAGATTTTATTCTAAAAAAGATCTTAATGCTGAGTCAATTCGTGCAGTTCGTCAGGAAAAACCATCTTTGGTTTTTAGTCATGTTAATGCCATACAATGCATCTTTATCATTACCTTGGTTTGCCCACATAACTATTTATGTCGTTAATATTTTCTTGTGTATTTATAATGCAGGTAAAACAAGTGAAAATCAGCATTACAAGTTCTTAGATATGTTAATGGGTGCCTATGGCAGTCAATATTCTGCCATCTGTTGGCCGAGTTAGACTTTCTGATCTTATCGTGTCAGAAGGGCTTCCTCCGGATTCTTACAAGATATCTGTGTCAACTTTAACACAATCTCTTGCTCAGTATTCTGCTGCTATTGTTCAATTATCAGGCCCTGATGGTGCTCTTCTGAGGTCTGGATTAGAGTCTACACGCAACTTCTTCCATCAAAGAGGTTATCCTTGTAATGGGGTAGTTCATTCAAATGAATCTCTTGAATGGTGTAGAACCTCAGGTTATTATGCGGATCCCCAACTGTGGCAAGAAGTATATGATTACAGGCCTGGTATAACTCCTGCAGAGCCAAATGAGTCTATGGAATTCCCTCCTGTCGGGTTGCCTGACATTTTTGCCGTCCTTGGAAAAGCCGCTCGCACTATACTGGATGCCATCAGCTTTTCTTTGAACTTGCGAAGCTTTTCCTTTACTGAGATCCTCGATAATGTCCCTCTTAGGAGCCGTGAAATATCTTCTTCTGTTCTTTCAGCTTACTGTCATTCCAGACCTTCATTTCACGGGGCACATCCACAAAACCTGACTGCTGCCGAAGATGGACAGCTGGTCATGTTTCCTGACCATGAACACCATCAGGTTGACAAAAGTTTGATTACTCTTATCAAGTCTGATCGACCGGGTTTGCATGTAAAGGATTTACATGGGCGCTGGCTTCTTGTGGATGTTGATTTAGGTCCTCAGGAATTGATTATCTACCCTGGCCTTGCATTATATCTTGCTACTGCTGGTTATGTTAACCCGGCTCTTCACAGGACTGATGCTGGTAACATGCAGGCTAACATGTATGGACGGTGTTCTCTTGGGTTTAAACTTATGCCAAGATCCATGGCCAGCATAACTTGTTCCGAAATGAGAGCGGCAGGTTATGGAGTTGAAGCGCAGTTCCAGCTACCAATTTCTGTAGATGATTTCATGCAGAGGTCTCATCCATCCGAACAATTTTTAAGTCGGCAAACTTTTCCAAATTATACCTATCCGACAGACCAAGATGGTACTACATGCATGGGACCTTACTCTTGCCTTTAAGGCAATACCCTACTATATGCTTAGTTATTATCTTGGTGCTTGATCATTGATTTAGTCCAAAGAATTGCTTTGTATTTTCTCCCTCTTTGTTCTAATACAAATCAATACCATTCAGATGACTATTTTACTCCATTTTTGGGTCATCTTAGAAAATGCATTTTGTTGTACTTGTTTTCTTTAGTTTTGATATTAATCAATTAGTGTTTTGGGGAGCTTGGCTAATCTATGGTATTGCAATACATGTCATGTTAATGGAATTTTCTTGGCTGTTGTTTGAAAGTTTTCTTCCATTTTTTGGGAGAAATAAGTAAGGAATGCTGCATGAATGCTATAATTAAGTTTCAAAAAACGACGCCATAGTCAAAGTTATGCGCAAAGTTTATAGCTGTAACCGAGTTTCCTAAAAAATAATGCCACAGTTGAAGCTATAATTCACATTATAGATCATTTTTACATATTGTTTTGAACCAGTGTATCTAGTTGTCGGGGTAAAAGTGATTTTATCTTTCATGCTCTAGAAAACCTATGCAGCTGTTGGTCATGTATGCGTGTTATGTTGGGCAGAATGGACCATCATAAGTTACTATAGAGCGAGCTTGGTTTCAAGGACATGGTTTCAAATAACTAGTGCAAGAGCATTGGCGTGGGGTGCAAGTCAAGGATATGATGATAAGGATTTATGGACTAGGCTCAGGCCGCTCTGGTTCTTCTCGATAGAGTACAAGAAATCCCTGAGGTAGTCTAGGTAGAGCAGGTCAGAAACATTGCATGGGCGGATTGGTCGGACATGATGGAAGATATGAGGTCTTTGTCAATGCAGGAGGTGGAGGAAAGAAGGGTCTACTTTTAGATGGTAATAGAGAACACAAATAGGGTTATCAATCTAGGCAAATGTTTATGCACTATAGCCGACAAAAAGGGACAACAATACAATATTCTCCCATCTCGAAGCTTTAGAGGGGCAAGGGAGAATGCAATTGAGATGTTGAGGTTGGAGGAGGTGAGGCTATAGGATGTGGGTGCTACTCTGACATGTCTCGTTAGAGAGTTCATGGAACGAGAATAGGGGTGGGGAGAGGTGGGTGTGGCCAATGGGGAGGAGGGGGTTTAAACAGCGGACTATTGATAAAGCATTAGGAGAGGTTCATGTGACTTGCCATCGAAAATGAGATTAGGACAACTTTAAGGACTCTAAAGCATGAGGGATCATTAGAATCATATAGTTTCCTAGTTTTATTTTCCATGGGGAGTTATAGGATATTGTTGGGTTGGATAGGAAGTAAGTGTTAGCGGAGTTTTAGGTAAGTTATTTTGGTATTCAATCGACTTAACTGATTCTTCCTTGTCTTGTTGTTGAAGAGGGAGCCATCGGAGTCAGTGGACTACCGGCTGATCACCTTATTAAATGCCATTTACCTACAATCACTGTGAAGACCCTTGCTTTGAAGCTTTTTTTTGGGGGGGGGGGAGGTGACCTGCTAAGTCTTGTTTAGTCCATTGTATGACTGTGAGATCTCGGGTAGACAGCTTCCAACTAACAGACCTACACAATCGAATGTAAACTAAGGTCGGAGGCGAGCACTTGCAGCTTCCAAATCCGTGGAGATAGGAGAGGGGAAGTCTTTCAGCAGTATCCTTGATGCAGCAGAAAGGAGTGGTCCTCAAGACTGACCATCCTTATGTAGAATGTTGTCATATTCATATTTTAGTTAACAAGATTACGAGCTATTTGGCATTTCTAAAAGAAAATGTTCCATATACACTGTCATATTATCTATAGAAGTGAATTGTGTGCATTAGCTGAACGTGGGCTGATAAAATTTCTAAAGACACAACAAAGCAAGATCACATAAATCTTAGCACATAATTCCATTCTATATAGAACTGTTGGAAGAAAATAGAGAACTTGTTTATTGCAGCGAACCATAGGCTCTCTTATACAGAGGAAGCCTATGGGTAAATTACATAAGATGGGACAACGAAAATAAGCATGACACATAAGTACGTAAATACTAGAAATATCTCTACACTCCCCTTCAAGATGGAGTATAGATGTCATATCATGCTCAGCTTGGAAGAACATTTCTAAAACGACCCTCTGAGCAATGGCTTAGTAAAAATATCTGCAGTCTGCTCTCCTGAACTAACATGGGAAGTAGAAATCAAACCCTTCTGAATCATATCCCTGATATAGTGGCAGTCTACCTCAATATGTTTCGTCCTTTCATGAAATGCAGGATTATTAGCAATAAATAATGCTGCTTGATTGTCACATTATAACTCCGTGGGTAATGGTACATCTATATGCAGATCTGCTAATACAGCTCTAACCCACATCATCTTCGTACTTGCCCGTGCCATGGCTCTGTACTCAGATTCAGCACTAGATCTAGCCATAGCCTCAAATTTCAACGAAAGACCAAATTTCTGTCGAATATCGATATCCAGTCGAAATCGAAATTCGATCGAAATGACCGAAATATGGGGGTCCTAGTACAAAAAATGATCGAAATGACCGAAATTTCGATCGAAATTCCACCGGCATCGAAATTTTATTTTGGTCGATACGAAATGCTGACCGAAACCGACATTTAGGGCCTTGGATCTAGCTACCACTGTTTGTTTCTTGCTTTTCCAAGAAACTAATGAACTGCCAACAAATACTGTAAAACTTGAGGTAGATTTCCGGTCCCTAGGACATCCTACATAATCCGCATCAGCACATGCAGAGATAGAAAGATTTGTTTCTTTCCTGAACAACAATCCTGCACCCGGAGACGACTTTAGATATCTTAGTATCATATATACAACATCCATGTGTATCTGTCTGGGCTGTTCCATGAACTGACTCACCCGACTAATTGCAAAAGCAATGTCAGGTCTTGTGATAGTAATATAGAGAAGTTTTCCCACCATTTCTCTATATCTTCTTTTGTCAACTTCCTCTGTATCGTGACTTTTGCGGAAAAGCTTGGCTACTTTTAAGAAAGCCTCGCGGGATGCGCGGGCATCTGCCAAAAAAGAGGCGGAGGAGATCGTGACTTCTTTAGATGTTTTGGAGGGGGAAAGGGATCTCTGTGCCGAGGAGTTGGCTTCCAGATCGGCTGCCCAGGCGAGGGTGGAGGTGGAGGACTGGAAGCGGGTGGTGGAATGGCGTCAGAGGGCGAGAGTCTCATGGCTAAGAGGAGGGGACGCTATCTCCTCTTATTTCCATAGGGTGGCCAGTAACAGGAGGCGCTCGAACTTTATTCGATCCATCTCCTTTGATGGGAGGGTGGTGATGGGGGAGGATGCCATGGGGAGGGAGGTGGCGAGATACTTTAAAGATTTCTCCTCTTCACGCGTAATTAGGCGTTGGATTTGGTCGAGGGAGGGGACTCAGTCTCTCTCGCCCCTGCTTCGTGACGAGTTGACTAAGGAGGTGACTTTGGAGGAGGTCAAGAAGGCGGTTTGGGATCTCAACGACAATGCTTCGCCAGGGCCGGATGAGTTCCCAATTGCTTTCTACAAGAACTTTTGGGAGCTGGTGGGGCAGGAGGTATGGGAAGTTATTCTCGAATTTTGCAGGTGTAATGCGGGATTTGACAAAATCAATAGGGCTATCATTGTCCTGCTGCTGAAGCTTTCCTCCGCCCAACGTATTGAGGACTTTCGTCCTATTGCTATTTCGAATGGTCTTTATTTGATCATGGCGAAGGTGTTCGCTCGTAGACTCGCCCCGGTGCTTGATGGCCTAATTTCACCAGGGCAGGCAGCTTTCATTCGCGGTCGGCAAATTGCCGATGTTACGGCTCTGGCATCTGAGATGGTGGAGAGTTGGATTAGGGGAGGGATCCATGGGGTGCTCTGGAAAGTTGATTTTGCTAAGGCTTACGACTCGCTTGACTGGACTTTCTTGGGGTCGGTCCTGAGAGCTCGTGGTTTCCCTAAGATCTGGATCTCTGGATGCGTTGATGCGTCGTGGGTGATCGCTTCCAACCTAGAAGAGGGGTTCGGCAAGGCTGCCCTTGGCCCCCCTTCTGTTTGTTCTTGCGGTTGATGTGCTTCCTCAGATGGCGGCTCGTGTGGTTGATTGTGGTCTATCCATGGGCTTCTCCTGCGGTGACCGGGTGATCCCGATCCTCCAATACGCTGACGATACGATTGTATTCATTGAAGGGGGACGTGAGGAGGTCAGGGGCATGTCAGCGACTTTAGAAATATTCAGCGAGCTATCGGGCTTGCTCATCAATCAAAGCAAGTCCAAGGTAATTCCCTTTGGTTTGGATTCGGAGGCGGCGTTTGATTGTGGCCTGGCCCTGGGCTCCCCCCCTACTTCTCTTCCGATTGACTACTTGGGCATGCCCCTGGGGGCGGGTAGGGCTAGGCATCGCGATTGGTACAAGGTTGTTGAGAAGGTGGAGAGGCGGCTCTCCGGTTGGAGTTCGGCCCTGCTCTCGAGGAGTGGTCGCCTCGTGCTCATCAAATCTGTTCTTTCGTCTATCCCCGTCTACTATCTCTCCAATTAGCAGCTGTCGGTGGGGGTGCGGCGACGTATTGAGAAGATGATGCGGAATTTTCTTTGGGGGAGAAGGGGGCCTTCTTCGCGTGGTCCACATCTCGTGGGTTGGGAGGAGGTGACGAAGAGGAAGTGTGAAGGGGGTCTTGGCATCCGTTGTCTCGACAGGGTCAATGACGCTCTTCTTTTAAATTGGGCGAACATGTTATGGGGTGTTTGTGATAATTTCTGTTCTTCCCTATTGCGCGAGATTCTTGGTTTAAATGGGGTGTTGCTGGGGGAGGTTGGTGGTCTCCGCTCTCGTACCCCCTTCTGGCGCGGGGTGATGTCGGTGGGCCATCGCTACTCGCATCTCTTTGCTCCTGTTCTTGGGGATGGCAGGTCTTTCAAGTTCTGGACGGACAGATGGGCTGGTGGAGCCCCCTTAAGGGAATCGTTCCCCGATTATTTGCCTTGGCGACTGATGGGCGCGCTTCTGTGGCTTCCTGTTGGTCGGGGGGTGGCTGGTTTCCGATGCTTCCTGGCAGCCTTTCTGACCAAAGGTTCGACGAGCTTCTTACTCTTCTGGATACTATTAAGAATGCACCCAGACCCGCGAGGGGAAGAGACCACTGGGCTTGGCGGGAGGGCGACTTCTCGACGAGGAAGGCTTTCATGGCGATTTCCCATCATCCGCAGATGCAATCGGACCCCTTCACCCGTGACTGCAGCTTCCTTTGGAATTTGAAGCTCCCGGAGAGGGTGGTATCTTCCTTTGGCTCTTTCGCAGGAGGAGGATTTTAACGCGGGATCGTTGCGCTAGACTATATGGTGGCTTGACTTCGCTGGATTGTGCTCTCTGTGGCAATGACGTGGAATCCTTAAATCACCTCTTCTTCGCTTGCCCTATCACTGTTGGCGTTTGAAAGGAGGCGAGGATGTCTTGGATCAATACTTCTGACCTGGTCGATTTCTGGGAGTCTATTCGGTCCAACAAGGACAAGGAGCGCTTGGGTCTTTTTGCTTGCATTTGGGCGATTTGGCTGGGGCGTAACGCAACAATTTTTAGGGCCAGAGATTTTACAAAGAAAACGTGTTGGCTCACGCAGCCCGTCTAACGTGCGACTGGTCGTTGTTGTAATTCACGCTTTCTTGTCTGGGTGGGATCTTATGGATCCGGTCTCTTTTCCTTCTGTTTCTCCACTTGTACTCATCTTTTGCTTACTCTTCTTTTCTTAATAAAGATGTTGGGGCGAACACCACGCTGTGTCTCCCCCGAATCGTTAGACTTCAAAAAAAAACTTCCTCTGTATCATCTCCATATAGCTTCATACTAGGATCCATGGGAGTAGTGGAGGGTCGACATCCGATCATATCTGTCTCAACAAGCATATCTGTAATGTATTTCCTTTAGGTCATCACAAGATCTTGCGCATTCCTCGCAAACTCCAATTCCAGAAAGTATCGTAGAGTATCAAGATCCTTGGTCATAAACTGATGGACTAAGAATGCTTTTGCCATCTTTATTCCCTGCATGTCATCTCCCGTAACAAGTATATCATCAACATATACCATAATAACAATAGTACCTCTGGGAGTCTTCTGGACAAACAAGGAATGGTCAGTATTTGATCTTATGAGCCCTTGCTTCTGGATGAGATCTGAAAGCTTCTGAAACCATGCCCATGGACTTTATTTAAGACCATATATGGCCTTGTGAGGTCTACACACTATATGACACTCCCCCTCAGCAGCAAACCCCGGAGGCTGCTGTATGTAGACTTCTTCTTGCAGATCTCCGTATAAAAAGATATTTTTAACATCAAGCTGGAACAAGGACCAATCACGTACCACCGCGACTGACAGAAGAAAACGTGGGGCCTGTTTGGTTACTGGGATACCCCGGGGGACCCCGATGTATCCCCCTCCAATGCTGGGTTGGAAATCCATCACAAGTCAAGGTTTATCACATCGCATTCTTTATTCCAACCCTCTCCCAATCCTCATAACCATCCAAACACCAACTATTCACAAGTGGATACCCCAACCCACCACATCCCAGTAACCAAACATGCCCGTAGAGTTGAATGACGGGCCACCGGGGAAAAAGTGTCCATATAATCCACGCCATAGGTTTGAGTGAATCCACGGGCCACTAGTCTTGCTTTGTAGCGATCAAGGCTGCCATCCGCATTATATTTAACAGTAAAGACCCATTTACAACTGATCACAGAAGCTCCTGGAGGAGAAGCAAACAAGCTCCATGTACCACGAGATCGCAATGCAACCATTTTCTCTTCCATGGCTAACCTCCAGTTGCTATCTTTCAAGGCATCCATATAGTTCAGTGGTATCTCCACGGTAGATAGGACAATAGCAAATCTCTGAAAATCACCAGTGAGGTGATGGAATGGCACCTATGATGCAAGTGGAAATTTCCTCAAGGCAATAGGTACATCCAAATCATCAGCAATGTCCACATGTACATCATTGTCCTGCACTTGTGCATTGTCAGTCCCATCATTACTAGTATCACTTGGACATAGTTGGGGCGTGGTGGATGAATGACAGCCTCCATGAGCAGGATTCGGACGACGAATATAAAATTTCGGTAGAAGTGGGACTGGTTGTTGTGGAGGTGGTGGTGGGCTGGTGGCACAACAGGAGTATACATGAGGAGGTGGCGCATAAATGTCATCATCAATAGTGGAAGGAGTCATCCTATCATCTACGAGAAATACATGACATTTTCAAAGAAGGTGACATCAACACTGACATAATATCTGTTATTTCACATGATCATAGCATCTATAGCCTTTTTGAGTACAAGAGTACCCCAGAAACACACCCTTGAAAGCCCTAGGTGAGAGCTTGTCAATCCCTGGAGTGAGGTGATGGACAAAAGCAACTGAACCAAAGACACGAGGAGTTAGTGAGAACAATTCCCTGTCAGGAAAGACAACAGAAAAAGGGACCTTTTCACCCAACAGTGAAGATGGCATACGATTGATCAGATAACCTGCCATAAGAATAGCATCTCCCCAAAAAGATAGAGGAGCACAACTATGAATGAGTAAAGTCCGAGCCACATCAAGGAGATGACGATGTTTTCTTTGTGCAACACCGTTCTGTTGAGACGTGTAGGCACAAGCTGTTTGATGAATAATGCCACGAGATAAGAAAAAATGAGACAGAGCACGAGTGCAAAATTCTAATGCATAATCTGTGCGCACAATCTTCACATTAGAAGAAAAAACATTCCGAATTTCATTGATAAAATTTTTAATTACATCCCTCGCTTCAGATTTATTTTTCAATAAAAAGACCCAAGACAATCTAGAGAAATCATCTACTACCACTAGGTAAAATCTGTGTCCCTGGTGATCAGGTACACAACTCGGACCCCAAATGTCAACATGCAATAACTCAAAAGGGGAGCGACTGCTCCTAGACTCACGACGAGGGAAAGTAGACCTGTGATGCTTTCCCAACTGACAGGCTTCACAAAAGAAGACTTTGGTGAAATCTGGGGCAAGATATGACACAACTTTGAAGAGGAAGATGACCAAAACGTAGATGCCAGGTAAACGGAGAAGCAGATTCACTGGACTGAGATGAGACACTAGCATAGGAGGTGCGAACCAACCGATAAAGACCATCCTGCTCACAGCCACAACCAATCACCCTATCTGTTAGAATGTCCTGAAAAATAAGAGATGGTGGGTCAAAGATAGCTCGACAATGCAAATCCTTTATAAGTTGACTAATAGAAAGTAAGTTCATCGAGAAATATGGAGCATGCAAAACATTTAGCAGGCGAATAGAGGGTGTCAAACTGATCTCCCCCTGTCCAATGATGGGAGAATGAGTCCCATCTGCTATTACTACTGATCTCCCTGGGGAAACCTTCCTGTAGGATGCAAACTTATCTCTATCCCGACAAAGATGATGTGTCGTACTAGAGCCCATGATCCATTCCAAAACATCAGAACTATGACATGATGTAAAGGCATACATGCTACCTGATGTACTTGCCGTAGTTGACGTGCTGGCAGAGGCTGAAGCTGTAATGTCTAAGTGTCCTCTTGGTGAGTCAGTAGTGGTAGGAGGCATGATATCCCGTAGTCTGGTGATAAGGTCCTCAAACCGCTGATTTGAAGTGGATGGCAGTGTAGGCACAACATGCTCTGCTACACGGATAGATGCAGGAAAAACATGCTTAGAATAGCATGTATCTTCGCATGACCTGGTCGATGACAGAAGATGCATGGCCATGGAAGGCCGTATCCTGATATATCAGCGATATATCGGTATCGATAGGTCACCGATATATCGCTGATATGTCCGATATCGGGTATGGACAGGCAAAAAAGGTGAGCTGAATCCCGATGTCGGCGATATGGCGTCGATATATCGTCGATATATCGGTATCAACATGGTATCGATATCGATATGTCCTTCCATGTGTATGGCTGACGGAAGCGGCCACCTCGACCACGAGGTTCACGGCCACGAAAAGAGGAGGGGACACCTCTGCCTCGGGAAGCAGCCATCGTTGAAGGAGGTGGCGTAGACGCTGGAGAAGGAACCGAGATTCGGCTGAGTCGTCGATACACTTTATCCACTAGAGGAATAGTAGCATATGCTAGTATCTGCGAGCGATCTGCATCATACTCCAGGTCTAGTGCCGCTAGTAAGACCCCCACCATTGTAGCATTTCCGAACATCTTCTACTGCTCAAGAGTCGCCGTTAGGGAAATGATACTGTAAAGCTTCTCAAACATCCTCCGTAGGGATGTATACAACGAATGCAGCGGTCGACCATTCTGCTTGACCGTAAAGATGTCATGCTGAAGTTGGAGGATCTTGGTCTCGTTCCTCATCTACGAGTACGTCGCGGCAAGAATATCCCACATGGCCTTAGCCGTGGGCTGATGTAGGACATCATTGGCAATCTCCGTTGTCAGAGTGCCAGAAAACCACACATTGGCATACGAATCATCAGTCTCCCATGAGGCATAAATCCCCGCCTTCTCCGTCAGCCCATCTTCGGTAACAATGTGTTTCCTACCGTTGGACTTCATGAGGCTCATGAACTGCATTGCCCAGAGCTCGTAATTCGTCCATCCATCTTGACTATTGGCGCTGGACCCTTGAAGGTGCCAATGAGGGCATATCGACCTTGTTTTCTGATATAGTTGATGGAGACGAACAACTAGGGTTTGTAGACCAATGAAGAATCGTCTACAGAAACATGTAGGGATATGAGTGCATATGTAGACTTATGCACTCATACCCATGAAGAGAAGGAGATGTAGCCGGCGTTGAGTTGGGGGAAAGGGGCGACGAGATGATTGGTGACGGAAGGGGGTAGCTTAGGGGCCGCGCACGGAGTAGGGGCTGCGGGCAGGGGCCACGACGCCCGTGGGAAGGAGGCGGCGGGGAGGGGGTGGGCGGCGAGGATGAGAGGCGACGGGGGGGGGGGGAGATGAGAGGGGCTGCTTGGGTCCGGGTTTAGGGTGGAGGCTCTGATACCATGTTGGAAGAAAATAGAGAACTTGTTTATTCCAGGGAATCCTAGGCTCTCTTATATAGAGGAAGCCTATGAGTAAATTACATAAGATGGGACAACGAAAATAAGCATGACACATAAGTACATAAATACTAGAAATATCTCTACAAGAACTATGAATAACCAACATCTTTGCATTTCGGATTATTTAGGACATAAGTCAAACCACAAATGCATAACTGGGATTGCTTACAACTACATTTCCTACTATATGGAAGGTGGATTTTGCATTGATGTATGATACTTTGGAATGACTTGCACGTGGAGGAAGAGAGGTTTCCTAGTGATGTGTCATGTAATGGTGAAGAGGAGAGTCACGCTGCCAGGGCATTATCATGGTCATTTTCTGTCCCGGTAAACGAGCTACCAAAAGGAAGGTGAGAATGTGAGAGAGAAGGTGTGTGTGTGTGTGGGGGGGGGGGGCTATTGGCCTCCTTGCTAGTGTTGGTAGATGCAAGGCCTTAAATGTCGGTTTCGGTCACCATTTCGGTACCGACCAAAACAGAATTTCGATGGAATTTCGACCGAAATTTCGGTCATTTCGGTCATTTTTTGTACTAGGACCCCCATATTTCGGTCATTTCGGTCGAATTTCGATTTCGACTGGATATCGATATTCGACAGAAATTCGACCGAATTTCGCTGAAATTTGAGGCCATGGGTAGATGTGATGGATTTGGCGATGTCCGATGTCCATATGATATAGCAGGCATCTGTTTTCTAGTTCCATGCGTGACTGTCCAGCAGCTCTCATACTTCGTAGCTTTAATATGCAGATGACACGATATGTTTTGTGCATGGATTAGATTTACGGGCTTAGCAGGTCAAGGCATTGGTGGAAGTGTTCAATGATGCTTTGGAATTGAGGATCAATAGTCGAAGTCTGCTTTTGTGTCTTTGTATGAAGGACTAGGAGATTGAGACAATGAACACTGTATGGGTTTAGGTTCCATTGATGACCTGAGTTTAACAATGGTGAGTCCATCCTGTAGATCTGCGGACTGAGGTCTGGTGGCAGAGAGGTTAAAGAAAGGCGGTTTAGGGAATGGAAGGCAAAATTGCTGTCTAGACGGGGTGTCTGGTTTTATTGGGTTGAATGTTGACGGTCATTCCTCTATTTTACATATTTGTGCTCAGGTTGCCAGCAAAGGCAGAGAATTGATTTGATGGGGATAAGAACGAGTCCTGCATGTGCATGGTAGGCGAAAGGAGGTGTGTGGTTCCAAGGAGGAAGGGTTGGACATCGGATTCTGAGATATTCATGCAATGCTGACCAGGTGGATATCGAAGCTATTGGGAGCAGAGGGCAAGTTGTGAGGGAAACTGCTGGAAGCATGCTGGGATAAGAACTGTTGACACTTGGATTTTAGTTTCTGTGATTACTATTAAGCTCCCTAACCCTCCTTATATAACAAGAGGATTAGGGTTAGGGTTTACAAAGGGGAAACCAATTAGGGCTAATGCCCAAAATACCCTCTATAGCTAACATTATTCTCGACACTCCCCTTCAAGCTGGAGCATATAAATCATACATGCTCAGCTTGTTACAACATTTCTCGAATTGGACTCGTGCTAGCGGCTTTGTGAATATATCTGCAGCTTGCTCTGTAGATAAAATGCCTTGTGTGCGTTATAGCCCTTTTTGTATGAGATCTCTTGTATAGTGACAATCGATTTCCACATGTTTTGTTCGCTCATGAAACATGGGGTTGTTTCCAATGTACATTGCTGCTTGATTGTCACATCTTAGTTCCATAATGTCCTTGGATTTGACGTGAAGGTCAGCTAGTACGGACTTGACCTACATGAGTTCTGTTGCTGCTTGTGCCATGGCTCTATATTCGCTTTCAACACTTGATCGTGACACCACTGCTTGCTTCTTACTTCTCCATGTGATTAGGTTTTCTCCCAGATATGTGCAAAACCCTGTGATAGACTTTCTATCTTGCAGGCATCCTCCATAGTCTGCATCAGAATATGCCATAAGATTGAGATTGATGTCCTTGCGAAATAATAGTCCTTTCCCGGGGGATTGCTTGATGTATCGAAGGATCATCATGCAAGCCTCGAAGTGATTTAGAGTGGGAGAATCCATAAACTGACTCAGTCTTCCTACTGCTAGAGAAATATCTGGACGAGTGATAGTGAGATAAAGCAGTTTGCCAATTAAGCGTCTGTATCTGCCAGCATCCGCTGTTGTTCCTTCCTCGAAAATTTGTCCTTTAGGGTCCATAGGGATCTGCACCGACTTACACCCCAACATCCCTGTTTCTGTTAGCAGATCAATGGCATATTTCCGTTGAGACATAACCAACCTATGTCTTGATCTAGCTATCTCAATTCCCAAGAAATATCGCAGTGGTCCCAAGTCCTTAATTACAAACTGTTCTGCAAGATGCTTCTTCACTCTGACAATCTCTTCATAATCATCTCCTGTGAGGATGATGTCATCAACATACACCAGCATTGCTACTGTGCCCTTCGAGCTCTTTTTTTGTGAAAAAGGAGTGATCGGATAACGATCTTGTGAATCCAATTGCATGTAATGATTCAGACAACTTGTGAAACCAGGCTCGAGGACTCTGTTTCAACCCATAAATTGCCTTGCGCAAGAGGCATACCTTCTGACACTCCCCTTGTCATTCGAATCCAGGTGGTTGTTGCATATAGACAACCTCGTGAAGATCACCGTATAGGAAAGCATTCTTGATGTCTAGCTGATGTAAAGACCAATCCGGCTGAACTACAAGAGCAATGAGAATTCGTACCGTGGACAGTCGAGCAACTGATGAAAAAGTATCGAAGAAATCAATGCCATATGTTTGTGTAAACCCTTTTGCGATCAAGCGAGCTTTGTACCGCGCAATAGAGCCGTCTGGATTGTACTTAACAGTGGAGACCCATTTGGAGCTGACGATTCGACTATTTGCAGGGGGGGTCCACCATTACCCAAGTATTTCTTGATTGCAGAGTTGACATCTCTTCTTGCATTGCTTGATACCAGCGGGGATCTGTTAATGCATCAATGTGGTTTATCGGGATGACAGTGTTAGAGACAGCCTTTGCAAAATTCTTATAAGCTGGAGTAAGTCTGGAGAGAGACACTGCTGCAGAGATTGGATGCTTAGTACGATACACAGATGGACACTGTCGTGCTGAGCGGCATTGAGCTATTGAGAGATCCACCAGGTTATTTGCATTGACATTAGTTTCCAGGTTCCGAGGAGGAGAGCATACCTAAGGAGGTGGCACTGGCTCAGATGGGGTGGTGTGAGGTCGTTGATGAGTTGGAACTGGCAAGGGGATGGTGGGGGCCTGTTCGTAGATGGTTGGTAAGGAAATATTGGCGGTGGATGCTGAGAAATAGGGGATTGACTCGAAGAAGGTGACATCTGCGCTTACAAAGTGTTTACATAGTCTTGTGTCAAAACATCGGTATCCTTTTTGATTCATAGCATAGCCTAAAATGACACATTTGATGGCTCGTGCATCAAGCTTATCTCTAACGGGTGTATGTAGATGAACGAATGCAGTACACCCAAAGATCCTTGACTGTATAGGATAGGTAGGTTTTCCTGGAAAAAGAATCTCAATTGGGATTTGTTCATTTAGAGTTGTAGATGGCATTCTGTTGATGAGGAATGTTGTGGTTAGGACATCATCACCCCAATAGATTGATGGGACATGATAATCAAGAAGTATTTTTTTTGAAAACAAACGTTTCGGGGGAGACACGGCGTGGCGCTCGCCCCAACAACTTTTATTAAAAAGAAACTTTAAAACAAAAAGAGAATTACAAGAACAGAAAGAGGGAAATAACACGCAAGGGATCGAGGAGATCCCCAACAAGAAAGCACAGGCTACACAGTTAGCCAATCACAAGTTAGACGAGTCGCGTGTGCCAAAATATTCTCTTTATAAAACCTCTGACCTCGGAAAATCGTGGCGTTACGACCCAACCAAATTGCCCAGATGCAAGCAAACAGGCCCAAGAAGTCTCTGCGGTCTCTGTCCTTGCTGGCGCGCAAAGAATCCCAGAAACCGATCAAATCCGTAGTGTTGACCCAAGATAAGCGCATGTCATCCCAAATGGCAGAAGTGACAGGGCAACCGAAAAAAGATGAGATATAGATTCGACATCGTTGCCATAAATAGCACAATCCACCGAAGGCACAATACCAAAGATTCTAGCGCAACGACCACGAGTTAGGATCCTACCTCTGCGGAAGAGCCATAAAAAGATTGTCACCCGCTTCGGAAGCTCAGTCCCCAAAGGAAGATGTAGTCACTGTTGAGGGGTCCCGAATCCCCCAACGGAACAATAGAAATTGCCTTGAAAGCCTTCTTAGTGGAGAGCGGTATCTAGAATGTGGCGATGAAGTATGGGGACATGTGGTTTGGTGCACAATACCATGATTAGACAGAAAGTTTTGGAAATCACGAGACATGAATTCTTAGCCATTGTCGGATCGAAAAGTTTTGTTTGTACGCTAGAATTGAGTTTTTATTGTAGTGACGTATTGAGTAATGAATCTAATAGCATCCGCCTTATTTCTCAAAAGGAATATCCATGTGACTCTAGAAAAAATCATCAATAAGAACAAGATAATATCGATGACCCAGACGATCAGGTTACCTACTAGGACCCCAAATGTCCATGTGAACAAGATCAAAAATATCTGTAGAATGTTGGTTACCAAAGAGCGGAAAAGTAACACGGTGATGCTTCCCAACCTGACATGCTTCGCAAGTGATAGTACTCGAGGGAGATAATTGTGGTATAAGACGACGAAGCTTGTGAGCAGAAGGATGACCTAATCGTTGATGCCAAAGAGTGGTGGACAACTGGCTTGTAGAATTCCCAGAATATGCGACCTCGGTAGAGGGATGTTCAAGATGGTAGATGCCCCCTTCTTCACGGCCCGTATCAATCGTCCTCCCAGTCAGTATGTCCTGAAAAACACAAGTAGCAACGTCAAAAATTGCGCGGCAGTGACGATCCTTACACATTTGGCTGGTCGAGAGCAGACCATGCGGGAAATCCGGAACCAATAGAACATTGTTCAGCTCTATTGTAGGACTAAGACGTACATCCCCAACACCTTTAACTGGTGACGATCTACCATCATCGACTTGAACAGTTTTCCCTCGATGGGTTGGACGAAGTTGCCGGAGAAGGCGTTGATCTCCACACAAATGGGTGGAGGCCCCCGTATCAATAAGCCATTCGGAGTGATTATGATGGCTAACTGAGGCAAGAACTGTATCTGTCTGGGCGATGGTGGCGATATCTTCGGAACTTGTTGCCTCATCAGGGCGCGTCTGCGATAGTCGCTGCATGGATCCTCAAGGTCTTTTCGAGGGTTTTCAATTGATCCTCCGTCGATATTTGTAGTAGCGACTCGTGGTACTGGACGTCCGTGTTTGCTGTAGCACACAGCTTCAGCATGCCCTAATTTGTGACAGAAGGAGCATTGTATTGGCGGTCAACCTCGTCCTTGCAAGTGGCGACTGTGGCTTCGGCCCCTGTATTGATTTATGAATCCTTGTCCAGAAGCTGCAAGAGCCGTTGTTTGGCTCAAGGTCTCTGTAAAAAGAATCGGAGAAGTTGGTATTCGGCACAACGTATTATATGCTTCCTCCATAGTAGGAAGAGTAGAAGCTGTGATCATCTGATCCCGAGGGGCTGCAAATGTTTGGTACAATCCGCAGAAAGATCATAGTCGCCATATCCTGTCGATGCTGTCGTTGCGTGGGACATGTGCATAGAGGGGCACATACATTGTAGCTTGCAACCAGAGATTTGAGGGCCGAGAAATATTTTGATAATGGTCGGCCGTTCTGACGTGTATGCATCAACTCATGAAATGAGTGATACATTTTGGTGGAGTTTTTGTCTTGCCCATAGGTTGCTAACAAGGATTTCCACATGTCGTGCGCGCTTTCATAGTAGACCAATTCTTGGGCGATTCTGTCAATGACACTGACCATTATCCACGAGCTTACCATGCCGTTATCTTTGACCCATGTTGCATATTTACCAACCTTGGAGGTTGGTTCTGCTTCAAGAAGGGTGTGTTCTTTATCATAGCCTCGAACGATCATTAGAAAAATCCGAGACCACATCGAATAGTTCGTGGCATCTAATTTTGGAATTCATCCAAATGATGGTAATTTTGAATGGCATCCTCCATCGATATCTGATGCAATTACCTCGGATGCCATCTTTGTGCCTGTCGTCAACCTTCACCAAGATCCTTTCGCACTATTGTTACCCTGTTGCCACCTATGTTGTTATGCTATGATCTTTTTCTCTATCCCTTTTTATTTTCTTTTTTTTACGTCACTCAGGAATACATATTACACATATGAAGCAAGAGTAAGGAGGATGGCATCTTGGGGATCGAAGTGAATAGAATTGGTGGCCTGGGGCAGGAGCGCACGGAGTAGGACTGGAGCACGTTGGGGGCTGGAGCAGGACTAGAGCGCACGATTGGACGCACCTGGAGCGGATTGCGCCTGGCTGGACGCACGGCTGGATGCACCCGGAGCGCACCTGGGGCTGAACGCACGGTTGAGCGCATGGCTGGACGTCGGAGGCGGGGATGTGCCCGGAACGCCTGGAGCGGATTGCGCCTGGATGCACCTATGCTCCTATCTTAGGTATCTGGAGTATGAACAGAGGGTGCGGACGTGCGTGGTAGAAGCTGTGGTAGAGGTTAGGGCATCAGGGGCATGGGGATGTGGGCGACGGGGGCACGGGATGTGGGCGATGGGGCGCGGGGATGGGGGGACAGGGGCGTGGAGCGTGATGGCATGAGGCGATGGTGTGGGGCGACAGGGCGCGAGGGCGTGGGGCGTGGCACGCAGGGATGTTGGCGACAGGAGCGACAGGGCGCGAGGGCGTGGCGCGATGGGCGACATGGTGCGATGGGTGATGGAGAACCGCAGAGATGGGGAGGCGGCGCTCCAACCGAGAGAGGGAGGGGGGGGGCACAGATCCCTAGGTCAGAAACCTAGGGCTCGGATACCATGTTGACACTTGGATTTTAGTTTCTGTGATTACTATTAGGCTCCCTAACACTCTTTATATAACAAGAGGATTAGGGTTAGGATTTACAAGGGGAAACCGATTAGGGCTAATGCCCAAAATACCCTCTACAGCTAACATTATTCTCGACAAAAACCTTGAGCTAGAAGATAGGGCCTTCAGTGTTTTCGAGGGGTTGATGCACCTTTTGCCGACTGTGGTGCCTCTCTTGGAAAGAAGATAGGAAACGAAGATGATTTCGGATTTTGGTTGGAATCTGGTCTAGAAAAGTGGTGGTCGTCGAGGCTTTCTCCATGCTCTGTGCACTTGCTGAGAACATGCAAGTGGCAATGACCTTATGCTGGGATGGAGACAGGAAGTCCAGCTTTGTTGTACCATTTTATATGAAAGAATCACCGACTTTGCTTTGCTGGCCAAGTTACCAGACGTTTTGCTGGATGGCTACAAACAGGACTTCTGAGGTTGTTGCTGTCATTTTATATGAAAGGATCACCGACTTTGCTTTGCTGGCCAAGTTACCAGAC
The DNA here is from genome assembly GCA_037367405.1 of Ottelia alismoides. Lineage (NCBI taxonomy): Eukaryota > Viridiplantae > Streptophyta > Magnoliopsida > Alismatales > Hydrocharitaceae > Ottelia > Ottelia alismoides. The sequence continues at coordinate 344,730 of JAZKJV010001127.1, read as the reverse complement.
ATGTTGCTGGAGGGCTACAAACAGGACTCCTGAGAGTGGTCAAGGAGGGTTTTGTTATACGAGGCACTAAAGCTGTGGCCATCAGTCGTGAAATTGGACTTCTTCTTGGACTACATATTGTTTTGAAAGGGCGATGCACGGCTAAAGGTGAAGTGCATGCTCGGTCAGTGAGGCAGAAACATTGGTTACCGAGCTGTTTAGAAGCAAGTGATGGACCTCAACAATGCATGCCAAGTTTGTGGTCCGGAGGAGGATGATGTGGAGCATTTTGTTCCACGTCTTTTTGTGTTGGCAATTTGTGGAATGTTAGAATTCCACTGATTGACTTATGGATTGGGCAATTTCCCAAGTGGCCTTCAACTCTGGAGTGGTGGGTGGAGTGAATCAGGTGTGCAGGAGGCATCAAGGTAGAAGCTGGCTACTTTGGTTCTTTGGGCCAGTCAGAACGGAAGGAATCTGCCATTCAAGGATGGGAGATTTTATTTTGCGAGTGTGGTGCACGATGTAAATGATATTGCATGTGCCATGGGTACATTTACACGATTGTTTTGAATAAATATTGGATGACATCCCACTCTGGATGACCAACTAATGTATTAAAAAAACCTCCCTACATTTTTCTTTTAAGGAACATGTGTCAACAACACTTACAAACGTTTCTTTAGGAGAACTTTGTAGCTCTTTTTAAGCTGAGTTCTAGCCTTTTTTTGTTGATTTATCAAAATTGTCTTCTTACTTGCTCTTACAAGTTAATTATGGTTACAGGTTCTCTGAAGTCCACGGTCAAGAGGAGGAAAAGCATTTCAAACCCTAAACCGTTGCCCCCATCCAAGAGGTTGCGTCTTGAGGCACAAAGGGTTCTGAAGGAACAGGTCCAAGATATTGCAGATAAAAAGGGGCTTAAGCTTAGATTCTGCAATCTCAAGGAATGCGAAAGCCACATGCATGCCCTGGACAGTCCTTGTTCCAGTATACGCATGGAAATAGGGTGGCCACCAGGCGTCCCTTTTGTGCATCCCCATGACCTTCCCAACAAAGCAAAGCTTGGATTTCTTGAAGCTTATGAGCCTGGTTGGACAGCTTCCCAACAAGATATAGAGTTAAGTTTTGCTGAATCTGGACAGGCCAGTCAACATTTAGTATTTATAGCATTTGCTGTCCAATGTGAATAACAACTAAAGCCAAATTCCATTTGTCACAAATCTGTGCTGATTATACTTTTTTTCATTTCCATACTCAAAGAAACACAGTTTTTGTTGAAAAGTTCTTTTTGTTGAAAAGCTCGTAGAGACGTAAAAAAAAGTAACCTATAATGTTTAAACAAATACATGATTATCTTGTTGCTAGTGTCTGATTTTGCATTCACTCATCTTTTAGGTGGGTAGTTTATGTATGATGGAAAGTCCAACTGACTGTTCTGTTTCTTTTTTCACAAAACATATACGTCGACTAGTAGAAAACTTCTGGTTTTCATGAAGATTACAGAAACAACCATTTGATGCATCACTGTTGCATTTGTGCAGCAAATAATGAGTTCAATCATTCAGAATGTTGTTGTTTTATTGATTTCTAACATATAATCTTGATGCTATGACCATTGCAGGAGTCAATCTCCGTAGATTTAGACATTTGGTTCTCTGATGACATATAGTTTAATCTCTCGAGTTTGTGTACATATTGGGCATGTTGCGAGTTGAATGCATGGGAGAATGCATTCCATCTCTCCTTGCATGCAATCTGTGTACTCCACTTCTTGCAAATAATTCCTACCCATAACTCATGTTTCAAATCAGCAAGTTGCTGTTCAGTTATGCATGGACTGTGAACCAGAGCAGTTGCATGAAAATATTGAAATTCAGAAGGCGCCTCTTGAGAGCTTTTGAAGTGCTGTCAATTGATGTATACTTATGTTCCTTCCTCTGGGTTTGCAACTTCTAAAGTTTCACCAAGAATGAGATGCTGGAGCCAAACTATAAAGTGATTGATGGTATATGATATCTGCAACTGGAGTCCGTCAATTTTACAGGCAGTAAGAAAACAAGGGGAGTAAGACTGATTGGCCTATCAACCCAAGTCTTTCGTCGTAGATGGAAGAGCTCATTATTGGTCCATTCGGAATAGATTAGTGCTGCTGACTGAGAAGGCGTCATCCTGTGTACAATTTCTGTAGATCTGAATAAGTGCTGTGTAGAATTTGAAGTTGCTACTGTTATTGTAACATCTCCATCATTGATTTAAATGGAGGAGTTGATTGGCAGTCCCTTCAGATGCACCTCGTTTTGTTGTTTTATTGACTATTGGTTTTTTTAATGTGTTATATTTTATTCTGTGGAGCCTTGGAATGTCTTAATTATTGAATGGTTATGCTGGAATACCATAAGTTGAAATGAGGTACTGGAACCTAAATTTGTTTTTGCTCCTTCAAGACAGTAATCTGATTTGTTTATAGGAATATGGTCTGTAGGTACAATAGCCTGATGATGGCTGCTTTGAAAGGTTGCCTCTTGGATACAGATGATGTGATGATTATCATCCGATTTTTTGATTTTGGGGCATAATACAAAATTGACATATCACACATTTTGGGCATTATTTAACATGTCATTTTGGGTCTTCTGCTTAGAGGCTTCACTGAATGTATGCAAGTCCTTTTACTCCATGTCCCCTTGATGTTTTTTCTCTTTGGACTTGGAAGTATCCATGTCTCGCCGCCCTCTTCCTCCAAGTCCCCTTATGTTGTCCTTGGGGCTTGGAGGTGGTTTCACCATTCTTGGAACCACCATGCCACTGCCACCTTGACTTGACCATGAGGTCACACAACCATATACATATTTCTTTATTTTGTTCGACATTTTGCAGATGTTGCCTTTCTTGCGGTTGACATCGTTGTTCCTCCATGGTGTCGATCATCTGCCCCCTCTGTTCTGAGTTATCTCCAACTGGTGGTTTCCTCTCCCAATATGGTTTGGCTTTCCCATGATACACTAGCTTCTCCCTCATTTTGACCTTCTTTTCATGTATCAAAAAATGAATATTTTGAGGGATTTTGCACTTGTGCCCTTCTAATTTTTCCAATAACATTTAGGCCCCTATTTTTTTACAATCAAACTTGTCCCCGGCAGTGTAAATTTTGTAAGAATATAGGCGCACAAATGTAATTGAAAAAAGTTAGGGGATTAAGTGTTATTGAAATGCAGAAAGGTACATGTACAGAAACTCCGTATTTTTTTGGCAGTTTTCCCTCTGTTCTCCATTTATTTATACATATTCTTTATTGAATGAAGATCTGTAAAAAAATGTTTTTTCTTCGAAGTTTCAAATCTTGCAAAAAGATAGGAGCCATGTTGACAACTTGATCACCTGCATATTTCTTTATACAATAAGACAGCGATTCTCTGTCAATATGCAACAACTAAAAACTCATCTTCTAATTATTGTGGGTATGATTCAATAAATTCCCTCCATTTCCATCCTCCCCTATCTTAAATCCGAGGGCCCCATGGTGCTTGGAACCACATCCACACATATCCAAGCTATGCTGGATTTCCTTCTCACCTCTTATCCACACTATGCTTCCACAGTTTCTACACTACACCAGTAACTATAAACCATAAAATTAAGCATCCAAAATTCCAAGCAACGCCACCCATCACACAGCCCACCGATCTATCCTCTTCTCTTCCATTAATGGCAGCCAACTCCATCTCCTTTGCTGGTGCCAATGCCAGGTGCTCATCCACGCATATCTCAGGTGCTTCGAACACCCATTCGAAGCCCCTGAGATCAGTCTTCTTGGCTGGACAGGCAAGGAGAATGGGGTGGCAGCTGAGGGTGTCGAGGAAGGCTGGTGGACGTGGGGGTGGTGCAAGGTGTTGGTTCAAGTTTGGCAAGAATGGGATGGACTCGGAAGGTGCAGGGATCTATGGCAGCCAGTCCAGGGATGACTTCGACCGTGATGACGTAGAGCAGGTGAGGAATTGGAGATTGATCAGTTGTGTTCATTTCATTTGTTACTATTAGCCCGATATAAAAGTTGGTTGGTTTCAACGAATGGTACTATTATAGGGATTTACCATGAATTTTATGGAATCTTATCTGGTGAGGGATAGAACTTTACAATGTTAAGATATAAACATTGGTCATTAGTTCACCTTGAGAATTTTGGTTATTTTTTTGCGGCCTTCGAGACAGAATGATATAAAAATCTGTGGGTTTTGGCTGAAGGTGTGGATGTCTGTTCTAAACTTGACTTTTTAAACTATTTAGCAAGAGCTGAATTTATTAAATTCTTTCTTTTGGGAAAAAAATCTAGAAACTTGATAATTTCCTAATCAGCAGGTTAACCAAGCTACTTAGATGCACTTGGCACCCCTGGTAACATTCCCTTTCTTTCTACTTGCTCTCCTGATTATGAACTGAAAGATTTCTGAGAAAATAACAATATATAACCATACAAGATTTCCAAAAGTTCCAATTAACTTCTGAATTGATCTCAGTTAACGTAAATATGTTATTGTTCTGCTTATTATTCTATCATTGCCCGGGCTTTATCACAGTTTCCTCTTTTTTTCAGTATTTCAACTACATGGGAATGCTGGCTGTCGAGGGCACGTATGACAAGATGAACGTTCTTTTGGACCAAAACATACATCCTGTTGATATCTTGCTGCTGATGGCTGCGAGTGAAGGTGACAAACCAAAGATCGAAGAGCTGTTGAGAGCAGGAGCGAAGTGCGATGTAAAAGATGTCGACGGTAGGACTGCACTGGATAGAGCCCAAACTGATGAAATTAGGGAACTCATTTCGAGTTTCCCTCTTCAGAAAGTGTGACTTACAAAGAGTACGAGATTGTCTTCTTTTTTCTTGTCATTGTTTGATTACATTCCTAAAGGTGTGACTTTAGGAAAAGGATTTTTTTTAAATATGCTACTTTTATGATTGTTAATCTGTAGTTTGAATGGGATAGTTAATAGAAGTATTGTTCACCTACTACTTTGCTGGATTTGCTGCTAAACAAGTTACTGTCTACTCTCTTTTTTCGTTGCTCGAATAACGATGCAAGGAACTTCTGAATTTGGATATCTTGGGTTTCTTTTTCCATTCGGTATCGAATTGGACAATGAAATCTTAACAAATAGGTAGTGGGTGATCTGAAACCGCATCGGTTTCTTGTCTAGAATGTGATGTATTTGCTTGCTTTCATTTCTCAGATTTGGCTTTCTGCTCTTTCCTGGGAAATCAAGAGGGCAGATCTTCATCTTGCATTCAGCAAATATAGGAACGATTGAGAAACAATATGATATGAAAGACAACAGCATCTTGATGTGAGTTATAAGAGTAGGAGTGTTTGGATTGATCCATTCAGCTTAGACATGATAAGTGCACATATAGAGAATGGTTACGATCGACATAAGGATAAGAATGATCGACATAAGCATAAGAATGATCTAACAAGAAAACACATACAATTACACAACAAAAGTATTTATAGTAGTTAAACTATGTGAAATCCATGGTTCATTTTCTGATGGATGATATTTATCTTTTCTTTTAAAAAATCAAACACTCTAAGTGATAGTCATTGGGTATAGTTGAGCTAGAACCCAACAGATCTTTTGAGTTAGTTTTTCTTGATAACAACTCAGTTCTAGGAGAGTTCGACTCCAACGCTCTATATAGTGATAATCATGTTTAACTAGAATTTTATCTAAAATATGGACCATCCATCATCGGGAATATGATGTAAAGGACTATTGGATTGCTCGAATTAGATCTTCGATAGTCTACTATTTATAAATTTGCTCCATGCTACATTTTTGTGACGAAAAAGAACAATAGCTAACAAATCCAATACATAGATAGCATCATTTTATTTGATTTTACCATATATGACCTTGTAGAATATGCAATCACATGAATCCTTCTGCCTCGCTTAGATGAAGGATAAGTGCAAAATATGATGATTTTATCTTCTGTAGCATTTATACCTTCCTATACCTCTAATCAACCTAACATGAACGAGGGTTAAATCTTCGCTTATTTTATATTCTTACTTTTCAAAAGTCAACATGTACCCTCTTAATTGTCTAATAGTAGTACAGTGTGTCACCACACAAAAGATCATCTTTCAGATCCCACTCTTGCAAATGTTGCATTAGGTAGCAGACGGTCAGCGTAAAAAATAGTCGAATCTTTCAACATGGATTTGATCAAGAATCCATGTAGCCGACCCTAATTATAGTGGGAGAAAGCTTAGTACATTTTACTTTCCATAGCTAACATCCTAATGGAGAAGTGCAACTATAAAGGTGTCTTTGTGAGCTCATGATTTATGCTGTTTTTTGTGATTGAGATGTTCGAACGGGGAAGGAAGTAGAAATCTTATTGACGAGAGGTTAAATATGTTCAAAGTGAAAAATTATAACGGTTTTTTACTTTTTGTTGAATACTTTCATACGAAGTTAACCTTTAAGATGTTGTTACCATGTGAATATTCCCCTCAATATATACTTTAGTAAACATTGATCATCGATCAAACTATGCCTATAAAATATCTATTATTGGAAATTAATTGACATCTAATTTTGTTCAAATAATTTTATTGTCATAAGTATTGAGATATTGTTAGCTATATTTAAAATCAACTGTCACATATAAAATATAAGGAGATGCCACAATTTCAAGTTTATTTTGCAAATTTCTACTTATGTAAATAAAAACTAAATTTAATATTATCCTATATATTTGATCTCAATTATAGTATTTATAACAAATAGGATTCAAATAAATATAAATGACTGCTTATTTTAATAAATAATCTAATTTGATTAGTTGAAGGGATACATATTTTTCATCTTATGCTACGAAAATCAAACAATAATAGCAAAGATCTAACATTTTAATAACGATAGTCTGATACTATGAAAATTTCGTTTTGATAAGTATATATTGCACCATTATTTTTTAGTGCATAAACGAGAAGATTCTGGTACTTATCAACCGCAGTATATACTGCAATATATATCCATCAAATTAATTTAATTAGCACTCATTGTACATGAAAATGTAACCTTATGGATAAAAAATGATTGATTTCTAATAATAAATATTTTGATCAAACAAATATTATACGTTATCAAAGAAATAGCTAACAAAACACAGAATATAGTCGATTGACATATTTTTGGAGAATAAATTTGATATTTTATGATATAAAACATACTGTCCAAAATTTAGACATAGAATTGCTCCTTGTAATATCAATTTATCATCAGGTAAATCAGGGTGTTTAACGTAGTCTTTTTTCTTGGGTTCAATGGGGGTTGCCCCCAACAACCAACATGGTTGTCCTCACTTCATTTTCCGATATTTTTTTTATTTTTTTATTTTACAAAATAAAATCATGTATATTCATCTATATTTTCCTCCAATATGTCATTCGGATTTCGTCAGAAACGAAGACTCATCTTTTCTCCATCCAGAAATGTCGATTGCAACAATGTTTAAACCGTTAGAATTATCTATTCTATATAGAGGGCATATGAGTCTATGTTTTTTGACGAAATTCGAATGACATATTGGAGGGATATATAAATGAATATACATGATTTTATTTGTAAAAAAATTGCGAAAAAATGACACGGTAGCAGCCCTATTTTCCCCCCCTTTTTTTCTTTCTGAAATTTACTTTCTTGGAAGCACAAATTGCTATTAGTAGAGGACTCTTTATACAAATGTACCCTCCTCCAACCGATAAAGCGTCGCAAAACCCTCACAGGCTTCAGATCTCCGCCTCCGCCTCCGCCTCCATAGTCGCAGATTGCATCTGCATCTTCTCAATTATTCTGTTCTTTATTTATTTCTGGTTCCGTGTTGATTTGATTTTTATAACTTCGGCATTCTACTTTTTATAGTTTTAATCATGCGAATTTGTCGCTTTGCAAAGTTAGCTTTAGGATATCTGATGCAACTTCAATCTAAACAGATGTTCTTTTCTCGGATTCGAGAACAACGTCAACGGGAATATATCCAATTGGTATGATATTTTTTTACTAGTCTTGATGAGCAACTCGTTATATTGATGGGTGAACTGAAGAAGTGCTTAAATGGGGAAGATCTCAGTTGGCAAAATTGGATTATGGGTCATTTTTTCTCACATTTTTATCCAAATATCTATTTACACCTCTTTTACATTCATGTACTTATGCCTCTTCTTTGATTGCATCTATGTTGTCAACATGGTCTTGCCACTCTCTCAAATGTAATGTAAGTGCAGTTTTGCAGACTACGTTACGCTTATAAAGTCCAGTGCTGATTAGAATCCTATTTATCAGTGCTCTACAATCATATAAGCACCAATAAGCTATATGTCACCTTGTCTTTTTTTTGCTTCCATTATTCCCATGAACGCAGCAGACAAGGTGGCTAACATTGCTCATCCATTCATATTATTGTAGGGAGATTTGTACAGTTCAGCTGATTTGCTAACAGTTTGCTGTTTTGATATGGTTTCAAGGTCTTATGTTACAAGAAATTTTGGTTGTCACAAATGAGAGAGTGCACAACACCTGATGGTCCCCAATGTTGCACATAAACAGTGTATGTGCTAACTGGGGATGATCAAACCTTTTCACTACGTTTTACAAATTCTTGGAACAGTTGGTTTTTTCCATCTCGTAGAACTTTCCTTGTGCATCATTTTTTAGTTAGTTGCGTGACTATCTGTTTCTTCTATGCCAGACTATTTGTTTATGATTTTGAAATGGATATACTGCTCTTTATTTTGCAGGCTTCAATGTTCAGCCAACAACTATTTGCGAGTTGTGACCATGAACTTCATTGATCTTAACAGTGCTTGTGAAGCAGAAATTACCAGAAGGATTAGATGGAATGAGATGTTAGAAATAAAAAAACGTGGAAAAAAGATAGAAAAGTATGGACGAGCAATGGGCCAGTCGAACCCTCTTAAACTGGTTCAAGCCCAGCTGGGTTTGGGCGGAATGTTTTTTTTTTGGGGCTGAGCTTGGGTCAAAGTTGGTCAAAAGTCCTTTCTTGCCTGCAAGCTCAATATAACATATAATGTTAAAAGATTAATATAAAATATATGTTGAGTGATGTAGGTTTTGATGCTCTTGGAAAAATCTTGGAGGTAGTTTGTTCTTCATTTTGGATAAATTTCTAGCTCATTAGACCTTTCCTATAACAAACTATAAGTATAATGTATTATATTCCTTAAACCCCTCATAAAAGATTATATGTAAATATTGAAGCTTGATCCCTTTGATAATATATTAAAAGTGTATGTGCTTATAATATCAGAATTGAACGAGGAACTTGTGAGATTATTTCTTATTGTTATTAGATGTATACGAGTTTTGTGTTGGCTTAATCCGTGTATGTTCAATTAATTTTGGGTTGGACTTGAGTTTGGACCAAAATTTGGAAGAGTCATAACTTTTCTATCTCCTCAACAACATAAGGTTTGGCCTTAGATCCTATCTCATGTCTATGTTCAATGCCAATCCACTTCAAGCAAGGTTGCAAAAGTATATATTCAAATGAATGAGTCGGTGACCAGGGATTAATTAACAGTAAAGAACTAATCAGATTTTGTTGATTTTGTTTTTCTTTTATATTTTTAATATGAGAAATCATTATATATGTACTTATATATTTAAACATTCTTAATACTACCATAATGAAATAAAAGTAACTAATGAGTTCCCACAAAAGATTAAGCATCTTACTATTAGTGACTTTAAAAAATCAAGAAAATTTTATAAATCATTATTATAAAACATTGACAAACTAATCGGGCCAACCAATGGGAGTTCGATCATTTGAGCGATTAGGCTTATTCCACTAGTCGATCAACTTTTGCAAGGCACCTTGAGGCACCTTGAGTGTGATTTGACAATTCCCTAGTTTTAACTCAGCCACACCATCTTTGCTTCACACAATCGATTGAAACACTTCAACCCAATCTAATATGAGTGTATGATGGATGGTATTTTGTCATCCTAAGTTAAATAACCCAAATCCGACCAAATCGATTAAATAATTTATAGTGATACCTCAAAGTTGAATAAATGGTCTTTTCAGATGAGAACTTAGGGGGATAAGAGATAAAATAACTTGATTGATGTAATTTAATTTTGAAAACTTAGGGGGATAAGAGATAAAATAACTTGGTTGTGTGTGTGCGCGCGTGCGCGCGTGTGCGTGTGTGCGTATGCGTGCGTTTGTGTATCCGTGCCCGTGTCCGCGTCCGCGTGTGTGTGTGTGTCTTTGTGTCTGTGCCTGCGTGTGTCTGTGTGTGTGTGTGTCCGTGTCTGTGTGTGTGTATGTGTGTGTGTCTGTGTGTGTCCGTGTCCGTATCCGTGTCTGTGTGTGTGTCTGTGTGTCTGTGTCTGTGCATGCGTGTGTCTGTGTCCGTGACCGTGTGTTTGTGTCCGTGTGTGTGTGTCTGTGTATGTGTGTATGTGTGTGTATGTGTCCGTGTCCATGTCCATGTCCGTGTATGCGTGTGTCTGTGTGTCTGTGCCTGTGTGTGTCTGTGTCTGTGCATGCGTGTGTCTGTGTCTGTGTGTGTGTCTGTGTCCGTGTGTTTGAGTTCGTGTGTGTGTGTTTGTCTGTGTCTGTGTGTCTGTGTCCGTATCTGTGTGCATGGACTCAAATTTCAGCGAAATTCAGTCGAATTTCTGTCGAATATCGATATCCAGTCGAAATCGAAATTCGACCGAAATGGCCGAAATGACCGAAATATGGAGGTCTTAGTACAAAAAATGACCGAAATGAACGAAATTTCGGTCGAAATTCCACCGAAATTCCATCGAATTTCTGTTTTGGTCGATACCGAAATGGTGACCGAAACCGACATTTAGGGCCTTGTCTGTGTGTGTGTGCGTGTGGGTGTGTGGGTGCGTGTGTGTCTGTGTCCGTGTTTGTGTGTAGAGATGGGCTTGGGCCGGGCCTTAAAGGGCCCAGACCCAAGCCCATCTAAAAAATTCGGGTCTTGGGCCGGGCCTCGGCCCGCAAATGTTTTTGTGGTCCGGCACAAGCCCGAGCCCGGCCCATCCTCAATTGTGTCATGCTTCTCTTTTATTGCTCTTGTTGCTGATGATGCATTTTCTGGTTGTCCCTATTCATGCAATAGATACAGTTAATGCTTATTTGTTATATATCTTTAATAAAAATGTAAATTATGGATGATAATAAAAGTTGTATATATCTACATCTGTTAAATTCAGATGCAAGTCTGTCCCCAAAATAGTTGTGGACACCCTGGCGTTTTTAATCACAATTAAATTAGTGGGAATTGTGGTTTGTGACAATAGGATGTGCAGGGAAGATGAGGCATATACTACATGTGGAGATCATATATATGCTTGTAATTGAAGTACTTTTGACATTAAATTTTCATTCAAGATAAAATACAGTAAAACTGAAATAAAAATTTGTGTAGGCATAAATGATAAATACTAAAGATGCTAGCAAATAAAGATTTCATATAAAAGATGGAGAAACATTTGGGAAATCAGAGTTGTTGCAGCTAAGACAGACCACCGTCCTTGTGTAGGGGCTTGCCATGGCTCTTCTTCTGCAGTGGGAGTGCCCGACAGAAGGAGAGAAAGGATAGTGGGAGAGAATGACCGGAAGAGGTGACAGACAAGGCTGCTGAGGAGGGGCAACTATCAGAGAGAAGGAGAAGGGGCATAGGGAAGGGTAGAAGCGATTCCAAGGGAAGAAGGATGGTAAGGTGTGCAAGTGAGTAGATCTATTAGGCTACATATCGGGCCACCATTTGAGCCTTACGTCGGACCCCCAAACGGGCCGGGCCTTGGGCCGGGTCGGGTTGGACCGAGCCAAGCCCGAGCCCGGCCCAAAAAAATTTCGGGCCGAACATTTAAGCCCAGGCCCAGTCCGAAGATATTTTGGGCTTGGGCTGGGCCGGGCTTTTTGGGCTGGGCCGGCCCAGCCCAATGCCCATCTCTATTTGCGTGTGTCTGTTTCCGTGTGTGTGTGTGTCTGTATGTGTGTCTGTGTGTGTGTGCGTGTGCGAGTGTGTTTGTGTGTGTGTGTGTGTGTCTGTGTGTGTGTGTCTCTGTTTTTGTGTCTGTGTGTGTGTCTCTGTGTGTGTCTCTGTGTGCATGTGTCTGTGAGTGTTTGATCAATTAAATGCCAATATAAAGAACTGGCGGAGAATTATTTGGTTGATGTAAATTTTGTGGCTCATCTTCTATCTTGACCCTTTTTAGATTTGAGACTCCACGTATGGAATTTATAAATAAAAGAAACATAATGGATTTAAATAATTTTGACATTTTTGGACCAGAATGCTATTAAAAGACTAAAATGTAACTATCCCAATTTATTACATGATTGAGATAAATCGTATCATTTAGATAATAAATTCCTATACTTGTGGCTACATCTCATTCTCGATGGGCAACATAAGAATCTTGATTGGTTAATCAAATGATTTACGCATGGGATATTTACACCCATAACCCTGAGTAATATGGTAATTACCCCAGAAACCCTCTATAAACACTAATTATCCTCAGGACCCTGAATAACCATGCCGTTTTACACCCATAACCTTCCGTTAGTTTCGTTCGTTAACTCAACCAGATAGTTGAGTTAATCTAACCCAATTCATGATCCTACGGTGGAGGTTAATCAAAAAAAAGAAAAGAAGGAAGGAGGAAGTGGGTTCCATCCTGGAGCTAGTACGATGGGAACTTTCACGGAGGAGGCCGAGCAGCGGGGGAGGGGCGGCTGCAGGCGGAGTCACGCGGGGGAGAGGGGGCTGCAGGGGGAGGCGCGCGGGGGAGGGGGGCTGCAGGGGGAGGAGGCGCGCGGGGGAGGGGGCTGCAGGGGGGAGGAGGCGCGCGGGGGAGGGGGCTGTAGGGGGAGGAGGCGCGCGGGGGAGGGGTGCTGCAGGCGGAGGAGGCACGCGGGGGAGGGGGCCTGCAGGGGGAGGAGGCGCGCGGGGGAGGGGGTTGTGCAGCGCAGGGTTGTCGGCCTTGTTGGAAGGCGGCCAGAGCCGCATGGGCGAAGCGAGACCGCCGCCGACCGCGTACTGTAGATCGCGGGGCAAGTACGCCTCCCTTGTCAGCTCCTCCGCCACGGCCCGGATCACGGTTGATCGCGAGTTGGGATTCGTCAAAAAAGCGAGATTTTTACCTGCGAAATCGAACTGCACGCGCCGCCTGGCGGATCCGGCGATCTTAGTGCGACGCCCTGAGGGATTCGTGAAGGATCGCCAATGCGATGATGGAATCCGCATGGGGAAGGGGGCGATCCCTCGGAGCAGCGAGGACTAATCAGAGGAGGCGCGCGGAGTAGGGGGGCTACAGGCGGAGGAGGCGCGCGGAGTAGGGGGGCTGCAGGCGGAGGAGGCACGCGTGGGAGGGGGATGCAGGGGGAGGAGGCGTGCGGGGGAGGGGGGCTGCAGGCGGAGGAGGTGCGCGGGGGAGGGGTGTTGCAGGCGGAGGAGGCACGCGGGGGAGGGGGCTGCAGGGGGAGGAGGCACGCGGGGGAGGGGGGCCTGCATGGGGGGGCTGCAGGAGGAGTCGCGCGGGGGAGGGGGGCTGCAGGCGGAGTCGCGCGGGGGTGGGGGGGCTGCAGGCGGAGTCGCGCGGGGGAGGGGGGCTGCAGGAGGAGTCACGCGGGGGAGGGGGAGGGGGGCTGCAGGCGGAGGCACGAGGGGGCGGGGGGACCTGGGATGGTGGGTGCTGCTTGGAGGTCGAAGGGGAGAGGAGGAGGTTGTCGGAGGAGCTTGCTGCTTGGAGGAGGAGGTGGGTGCTGCTTGGAGGAGGAAGAGGATAAGGTGGAGGAAGGTGATAAATGAACTTTTTTGTAAATAATAGAAACTTAAAGGGTATAAATATAAAATACACGACGGATATCGTCAATAGTTAACGGTAAAATGGATGGAAGTTGAGTCAGGGTTATGTAATGTAAGGGATAAACATTATTCGGGGTTCTGGGTGTAATTCGTGCTTGCGCAGGGTTCCTGGGGTAATTACGGGATTACTCAGGGTTATGGGTGTAAATATCCCTTTACGCATCTATATTGCCAGGTTGCCCGATGTAGTCATGTTGCATGGGTGGGACTAGGAGGGGTGCAACACTCCTCACTAAGGTAAGGATTTGTAAGCATGTATATTTTGATGATAACAAAATCTAGTTTATTAGCTTGTAGCTAAATCACCCAGACAAAGCTTAAGGAAAGAAAGCTCAAAGGAAGAAGATCAAGTTCAAGCTCAAAATCAAAATCAAGCTCAAGGAAGGACCTCAAGCTCAAAGAGAAGAATCACGTTCAAAGACTAATGAGACTCAAGAAAATCAAGTCAAAGACTTCAAACCAAGAAGATCAAATTTTGATATGAGTCTTGGGTTATGTAATCTGTATTTTTTATTTTAATAGTATGTATAAACCTTAAGTATTGAAAAGGGTTGTACACATCAATTCTCAACCATTAAATATCAGAATGAGGGTGTGGCAATGCAAGGATCGATGTGGTAGTGGTAACATGCATGAATACTCGAACATGAGAGAGGTCCTCATGCACACAATGGAATGATTGGTGAACCTAGGTTTCCTCTTCCTAATACATGCAAATTGAGCTAATTACCCATACAATCAGCCACATTCATGCATTAATATTATATTCTTGTAAATAGAAACCTACAATACGAATCATGAATTTACACTCCAATACTCTTAAAAATATACTAAGAAAAGAATAAAAAAGAAGGACAAAATGTATGCATGCATATATGGGCAGAATGACCAAGAAAATCATAGTAAATAAACCTACAGGATCTGTTTGATTGCTGGGTTGGGGTAACCTGATTGGAATAATAGCTGTTTGGGATGGTTATGAGGGTTGGAATAAAAAATGTGATGTCACTATGATTTATAATAGAATTCCATCCCATGAAAAGAGGGGGGGGGGGGGGGTAAATCGGGTTACCTCGGAATAACCCAAAGGTAACCCGATTACCAAACGAGCCCATACAGTGTATTTATGACCCTCGCATATTAACCGAGGTGTATCCCTAGGCCTCGGCTGGCGAGCTTCATCGGAGAAGAAGAGACCGTGGACACATTTTCTTAGGACGATCCTTAGATTTTGAAGGGGTGTAATTTTTGTGTAAAAGCCCCTCAAAGTTTTGGGTACAACATAAGACTCTCCGCATTGGGTCTCCTAAAAGTAGAAATAACTTTAAAATTGATTATTTTTAGTCCTAACTAATTCATTTTGACATTAAAACTTTATTTTATTTTGCATTAGGCTCTCGAAACTTGTAAAATTCATACCTTGCTCATTTGCTATCATTCTTGCATGATTCCAATTCTAGGAATCCTGTCTCTAACCTTAATTTCTATATTTAAATATTTTTTTAGAAATTACTATATCATCAAGAATTTATTTTGTGAAAAGTATTTTCTAACTAAATAATCAATTTGGACTACTTAGTTGTGTGTGAGGGGGGGGGGGTATTTAACCCATGGAAATAAACTCTTTTATTTGTGCCAAATATTCCTATTAGTTCTAGTTACCGATAAAGTTAGGTTTAATTTTTTTGTCAAGATCCTCAAGTGCTATTATGCTAATACTTTTTCCAATGTTCTTTCCTTATATATATTCTATTCATCATAATTTTTTATTGGAAAATATTGCTGCTAGTTATTTTCTAAAAGTCAAAAAGTCCAAAAAAAATTCCCTATTTTATTTACTGTAAATCCAATTTTTATCAAAGAAATTTGAGGATTATGTATCTTTAATAGGTACACAAACCCTTTTAAAGATCTCTCCGAAATTCCTTACATTTTGCCTAAAAATATAAAAATATTTAAAAGAATATATTTTTTTAAATCCACATAAATTAAAGTTCATGACCGAGATTATCAAAGCACTATTTCTATTGTAGATAGTACAATATCAAGCGATAAGTCTCGTTGGACGACAGTTCTTTGCTCAGATAGTGATGAGAACAACAATCATTTACTTAGATAGTCAATAATGCGAGCAAGAATTCTTTAGCCTCTCCCATACCCTTTCTTTCTCACATGCTAGGAGTCTCAGCTTCATTTCCAACTTGCCATTGGATTGAGGTTATATTCTCTTCCATTTATTTGTGAGAGTAACCCAAAACAAAGTCACATTTTGTGTCTTTGAACTTCGTCTCTCATTTAAAACTATACTTAGAGAATTTAGGATCATATCTTATTTTCTAACAATTTCTCTTACTTTAGGTAGTTACTTGTATTGTTGCTCATTTATTTCTACTTTTATAAAATACCTTAAAATTTTGTTAGCTCTAATAATATCTCCAAAATATCGTTTCAAAATTTGAAATAAAACATCTCATTATATATTTTCTCCTATATTTTATAGCATTAGTTTGTATTGAAACCCTAAAGACTTAAAATCAAGAATCATTTTTTCTTCAAAAAATATCAAAAATTATTTTTTTAAAATCATTCAATAATAAAAAAATAGAAAATATATATATAAAATTAAAATAAAAGTAAAACAAATAAAAACTGAATACCTCAAAACCACTAAAAAATTTACCTCCAGGATACATATACTTGCACATACAAACCTGTAGCTTAATCACTTGACCTATACACACCAGGTAGCTCTTAACATGTCATCCTCATTCAGTTTGGCATTGGGGTTTCCAAGTGTCATAAACATCACATAAAATTCCTATCATTATTCTTTTGAGAGTGATCTTCCTTATATTCCTTGGAGTTGAGAAATAAGGAAAATAGCCTATCAATGATTAGGTTAGTGCAAGGAGTCATAGTAGCGCATGAAAAAGTAGTGGTCTTGAGAAGCGATGATTGGTATATAGGTGTGGTACATGCATGACCATGTAGCATGATGTTATTAGTGGGTTTAGGTTTAATTAGCCCAATTTTGTATAAGAGATGGATAATAATTGAGAATGTGGGAAAATTTTAAGAAGATGAGAGACCATCAGAGCAATATGTTATAATTATTGACATCATTTTTTCCAAATATTACACCAAAGGAGACATCATTTTCCATGAAGCCCTCCATTGGAGATACCATTTTTAGCTTAGGTAGTAGTTTGTGAAAATTCACTCGCGCGAGAGGGGGTTTCCCTTAATTTTTGCCTTCTCTTTATGTGGGGAAGCTCATGAAGGGAAAACCGATAGGGTTTGGCAAATCGGCATCCATCCAAGAGAAGCATTCATTATGGTCATAAGTTCTCCCAAAACAACCCATCCTCACCAGGGTTGTCAGATAATTCTCAAAGTTTGATATTCGCTTAGGTTCGGTTTGCTAAAAGTTTGATTCAAATTCGGTTCGGAAATACACAAATCGAACCTGATCACAAGTTTAGGCTGGGTTAAATAAATGAATCGAACCTAAAAATTATAGGTTCTCTCAAGTTCGATTCATTAAAAGTTCGATAAGCGCGCACACACAAGCATATTTACAAATTCTTATTCGCATAAGTGGACGATATTTAAAAATAAATGGATGTTGTCCCATGATAAATGAACTTTGTCGAGAGATAAGTGAATATTTACGGGATAAGTAAGTTTTGTCTCGGTATAGACTATCACAAAATAAATAGCCGCATCGTGGTTACAACATACATCATCTATATATCTAGTACTTTCTCCTTCCTTATCCTCAAATCAAAAGAACAAGGATAAACCTTACTTATCGCATATCCCCACATTATTCCTTATCTTCATCTGAACTAATATAAAAATATATTATAATTAGATTTTTTCAAAGAGACGAATCCTTATTAATCTATTTTTTCAAAAGATGAAGAAGAGTTAGATAAAGAAAAAAATCGAATGAATATTTATTCTAATTAGGGTTTTTATCAGTTGTGCCCTCTGAGATATTGCAATTTCAGTTATACCCCTCCCTTTTTCGGAATATCAGTTATGACCCTGACTTCTTACCGTTTTATCACTTGTGCCCCTCCATTACATTAGCCATCAATAATTTGAACTTAACCATGATTTTCTCAAATCATGGTATAGTTAATGGGGGTATATCCAGAAAAAAGCCCACAACCTCCTTTCACTCTTCCTCCCTCCTCACCCTCCAACCCTTCCTCCTCTGACCACCTCTTCCTCCCTCCCCTTGTCCTCCGTCGTTCACCATCAATAGCATCATGTTAATGACAAGGCTACGTGTCTCGATGACGAGGCCGGCCACTTCCTCCTTCATCCCCTTTCCCGAGGGCATCTCTGGTGCTCCGATTAAGAAGCTTGTGGCATTCCAAAGGGTGTTCATAGCCGCGTCAGGGGTGGAGAAGGTGGAGTTCGCCATGGATCCTTGCTAGTGCTTGATCTTGGTGGAGAAGTCCGCTTACGTCGTGGTTCCATATGGGCAGCACACCATCCAGATCGGAGATGGTGATTGCTCCATCATCTTTCTGATGAACGTTGACTTCAAGTATTGATTAGCCATTAATTTCTAGAAGCATAATCAAGAGATTGTCCAAGGCGTGGGGCGGAGGAGGGCGGAAGGGGAGGCACGACGGGGCGAATGAAAGAGGGACAGAGGAAGAGGCACAGAGGCATGGGGAGGCACAGAGAGAGGAGGGTGCTGGGGGAGGACCTCGAGGTGGAGGGAAGAGCTCGGTGCGAGGGGAGGTCGTGAGGAGCCGATGGAGGAGCAGGTGGCTGCGAGGAGGAAGAGGGGGGGGGGAGTGGGGAGGAAGAGGATGGGGGATGGGGACCTTTGTGTCTTCGAAGTTAACGTCTATTTGCGTTGGAGATGGACGGCAACTAACTTGAGGGCACAAGTGATAGAACGACAAGAAGTCGGTGACATAACTAATATTCCCAAAAGGGAGGGGCATAACTGAAATTGCAATATCTCAGAGGGGCACAACTGATAAAAACCCTTCTAATTATAGACACACACATATATTTCCATTTCTTCTCTTTTCACTCACACTTATTAATGAATTCTCAAATTGGATATTCGCTTATGATTGATTTGATTAAAAAGATGATAATTTAAATTTGATTTGAAAATATACGAATAGAATCTGAACACAAGTTAAGGCTCGATTAAATAAATGAACCGAACTAAAAAATGTAAGTTCGTTCAGGTTTGATATGTTTGCACCCTTAATCCTCCCCATGAAAGTTGAATTCTTGTGTACGTACATGAATGCAATCCCTCCGTTTTTAACAAGTTGGAATTCTAACAACCACATCTCAATCGAGATTCAAACTGAATAATATAAATCAATTCATTCAGAAATTGATTTCCCTCCGTTTTTCTATGAGGAAAAAGAGGGAAATGAAAGTGGATTTTTTTATAATTTGATGGAAATTTATGGAAACTTGTTTTCGAATGCAACAAGCACAAATCCCAAGAAATAGAACGACCACATCAGAGGAAGGTAGATAGGAAAGGAAAATACACTAGGTAATATCGGTCACTAAATCTACTTTATTCATACAAAAGATAGAGACCTACTTCAAAATTTTGATAACAACAATATCATCATGGATGTTGTTGACCTTGTTTCTCGATGGGAAAGTGGATTCTAGGTTCCTCCCACAATTGTTTCACTGGAAAATACAAATATCCAACAGCTGATGCAGGAAGCACTGATGTCCAATCTAGTTCCATCTAGATAACGATTCCATCAAGTGGCACAAATAAATAACTTCAAGTAATTACACAAAAAATCATCCATCTTGATCATTTGTTTGAAAAGAACAGTTAATTTCAAAAATTGACTGTCTGACAGCTAAGATGCTCAATTCTAACAATATTCTTCTGCAACAAATCTGAACCATAGATACATATTTTCCCCAAAAGAGGAAAAAGGCGAAAAGAAACATTCCTATTTCTTTTTACCAGCTTTTCCCTCTTTCCTTCTGACAACTTCATCGGCATATTTGACACCCTTTCCTTTGTATGGTTCAGGTGGCCTCCATTTTCTGATTGATGCAGCAAACTCTCCAATGGAACACTTGTCGTAGCCACTTACAGTGATCCTGGTGTTCTCTTCCACCTTCACTTGCAACCCCTCTGGGATTGCCATCTTGACAGGGTGTGAAAATCCCAAGTTGAGCACCAAGTTATTTCCCTCGAGCATCGCACGATAACCGACACCTATCAGTTGAAGTCGTTTCTCGAATCCCTTGGAGACACCAACCACCATGTTGTCAGTAAGTGTTCTGCATTCGACAATGAGGATTCATAAGTTTTAATATTATGATAAATTACAAGAACTTTACGCCATAAAATCCATGGAGTATAATAATAAAGAAATAAAACCCAGAAAGAACAGAGAGCATCAACAATTATTGAAAAAAGATACACGATAGGTAATAACACGATCCCATATTCCTAAGGATTCCAGTTGAAGTTATAAAAATTATTTAGAAGTCAACTCTGTGGCAGTATCGAAGTTTAATGCAGCAGAAGTTCTTGTTTATAGCTCATAACTCACAAGCACTAGCTGGCTGCAGGACTTTCAAGGAAACCCAAAAGCCTGGATCAATTGGATGGAGAGTAGAAATGAGCATTGGAACTAGCCAGCCCAGCCTGAACACTCCCCCCCACCCCCCCTACCCCCAAGCCCAAAATTGAAATGGGCTAGGCATGTGCCCGAATATATGTACATACAATTTTTTGGGTCGAGCTCGGTCCAAGGTTGGTTCAAGCCTAGCCAGGCCCCCTAGCCCAATGTTAAAAAATGATATATTTTATACGTTGAATGATATATGTTTTCTCGTTCTCTTAGAAAATGCCGTGGGTAATTTGTTCTTCATCCATTCTGAAGTGTGTGGTTGATTTTAACATGCTATATTGTATTGAACGGCAATCTAGTTCACGAGAATAAGAGATTGTATTGAACTTTCCTATATTGTATTGAACTTTCCTATAACAAACTAAAAGTGTACAACACTTGAAACTCTTAATAAGAGATTCTACGAGAATATTTGAACTTAACCCTTTCCAACAACGAATTAAAAGAGTACACACTAATAGTATTATCATTTAATGAGACACTTGGGAGGTGATCGGATGTTGTTATAGAAAATATAAGTAGTTTGGGCTGGACTTTGATAGATTTTATGAGCTTCGGTCCGGTACCCAAAGCTCATTATGTTAAATGAGACAGACCAAAACCCACTATGTTAAATGAGCTTCTACCGAGGTCATGCATGGCCCTAAAAGGCCCAACCCAATGCTCATCCCTAATGGAGAGGATTTTATAAAGATATATTAACATTGTGATGTATATGCCTCCCAGAATTTAGTTCTCTCCATGATGTTGATCAAGGCATTGCAGCTTCATGTCTACCTTTTTTCTGCACTAATCAGACGATGTGTGCTGTTGTCACCATATGCAAATTCCTAAGCTATCCATCCCTCTTTTTTTCCAAAGCCTTATCCATCCCATTTCACATGTAGGTACAGAGAAATTCTTTGCAGCTCAAAGCCAATCACAGAGGAATTGACGAGATCATGACAGGCATAGCTAAACAATTTGATCATGGTTCTTGCCTCAACAAGCTTAACATCACTTGTATGAATTGGATGCCTTCCACATTAATCATCATCTTTGCATCAAAAGAATCCATCCAAATCGTAAAAGCAAGAATCAATTCTTCTTAAAGTAGAATCAAGCATCCCTCTGTCGACAATAGCTAGAATATCTTACAATGAAATTAGCAAAAGGGAAGACGAATGTGCTTTAATGAAAAACTAGTGTCAATCAGAACAGGCAGAAGAAAGTTGTACCACTTAAGTCTGAGCCTCTGATGGTCTTTTAAAATCAGCAAATTTCCGTTGCATCAGGGAAATTCCTAAAATAAAAAACTCCTCGAACAAAGAAATCTTGTGTTTCCTCGCAATGGGCGTAAGATGACACTTAATAATACAGCTCTTCCAGTGAGAAGTAACTTTACAGTTGAAACTAAGGGATGTTAGCACTTCCCTGCAAGAAGTATCAATGTACATGATTTAGCCAAGATGTCTCATGACAGGTGACAAGTCATGACTCACGAGTTCTGATCTTCTGGCTTCCCTATTATCAGCATCTCTTCTCCGAGTCAAAAATGTAGGAACACAAATCTCTTTCTACCATGCTTTACCCATTCTTTACAGGGTAAAATTATCAGAAAATATCTTCTCCGAGTAGCTTATGGTTTATTAGCCTATACAACCCCAAATGAATGTCCTGTCATTCTTTACCCATGCTTTAAATGGGATGAAACCTCTCTTCCACAGTTTGTTTTATGCTTGGAAACTCAGAAAGCAGGAATCCGGGTCGCCATTTACCACTCAATTGTTTACTCCACACAGCTACTGGTATGGAAAAAATATTCCACCCTTAAGACTATCCTTTGTATCTTGCAAGGTTACACTGAATGCGAGAAATCTTGTGGAGCTTCTAAACCTTTTTTTGGATTAAGTCTTTTAGTTCATGGATGGTGGAAAGTCCACAATACCAGATAATTGGAAAAGTAAGATTTTTTTATAGAATGTTGCACAAAATTGTTGTTTTCAAAGGAATAAAATAACATGTTCTTTGCAGCCTCACCTGACTCAATGTTGGCATTGTAGAAAACACACCAACAAAAAAGCAATCACGAGAACATATAGATTTACATGGAAAACCTTCTCAGAAGAGAAAAACCATGGGAGTGGATACCATAGTGTATACGAGCATATATGTTTTGCTCCCTTTTCATTCAATCATCAATGCAGTGTTGAATGTAATGTTTATTGGAGGGGTGGGTTAAATGGAACGACATCTAAGGCAACATTTTAACCCAAATGCACCCTTCAACACCCCCTCAAGTTGGGCATGCATGTCAACCATGCCCAACTTACCCATTTCATCTCGTGTTGTGCAGTGGGAAGACCTTTGGTGAACACATCGATGAGCTGATTTAATAAAAAAACAAGAGACCTACATTGATTGGCTCCTGAATCGAGTTTTGATCCACCTCAACATGCTTGGCGTAATCATGTCAGACATGATTATTTTACAAGCTTGATTTGTCATAGACTCATAGTATATCTTCATTAGGAAATTGATGTGCCAGTGCCACAACATAAAGCATGATAGAAACCCACAACACATGCAATCCTGAGTACCATTTCAAGGTACTCAGGCTCGAGTCCTCTATATTCTTCACATACAACATGCTACTTCTCCATATAATGGCATTTCCTCTGAAAGGTAAATCGAGTAATCGGAAGTAGAACGATGATCACCAATGGATTTAACCCAGTCAACATCTGTGTGAGGTTTAATATCTGTGTCTAAGACTTAATAGTTTTTCCTTTCCCTTTCACAGAAAAAACATGTGTGGATTCTTCTTCAGATACAACAATGTTCTATAGACAGCCATGAGAAGTCCATCAGTTTGGGCATGAATAAAATGACTCACCAAATTCACGACATACATAATGTATAACGCGAAAAGAATGATGTAGATAAGCTTTCTTGCAAGAATCTGGTAGCACTATTTAAGAGGTTCATCCAGTGTTTTACATCTTTAACATGTACAAAAATTTCAAAATAGGTTTTTTGGCAGGACGATACCTAAGGTTTCCAATCTCCTTCAACAGGCCAAGGACATATTTTTTTAATAAAAGTCATGGACTTAAATTTCGCTGAAATTCTATTGAGTTTTGGTCGAAACTCGATTTTGGCAAGTGGACAAAATCGATATCCCATAACACTTCCACCTCTTGATTTTGCAACATTTCGGTCCATTACCCAAAATACCATTACCCATTTTGGTTCTCTTTGACCCAAATCTGAAAGCATACCTCTTCTAAAAGGAAGCCTATGTGCATTAAGAATCTTGCTTTGAATATTCTTGAAATTCGGGTCAAAGCCAGCACGAAAAATGAACATCCAAGTCTTCCAGACCAAATCTCGATGATGCTTATAGTCATTTGGAGAATCTCAATAGTCATCAATGCAATAATCAAAGCATGGTAAGACATATCGTGATATATCAATGATATATCAGCAATATATCGGTATCGACAGGTGACCGATATACAAGGTTTGAAAAAATTAAAGGCAGAACAAGGCGTTTACCTCAGAATCAAGGCGAGACGTCGCCTCGAGGAGGTCGAGGCGTAAGCCTTAGTTTATAGAGAAAACTATACTTTAAAGTACATAATATAATTATATATGTCAATGTAATTATATGTTCTTTACCCAAAATATAATACTTAACACTATAAGATATGATGAAATAATATAGATAAAAACCCCAAAATATAAGATAGATTATTATATCCCTTTTTACACATTTTCATCCAATCAAAAAAGGAATTTGTCGTCAAAAAATATTGTGAACAAATTAAACAATACATATCTATTTGAAATATTATTGTAATTAAAAGTACGATTAGATATACATTGAAGAAATTTATGTTATGTGTCTAACCTATAGTATATGATCACCGGAGAAACCCTGAATCCTATCCATTTCGAACAAATCTTTGAAATATTACTGTAATAAAAACTACGATTATATATATGTCGAACTGTTGATATGCCTTGAATCCCAACCATCTGACTATTGTCGAAGAATTTTGTATGCACCCCTCTTGTTGTACCAAACCCTAACAAGACGGGGGTCTCGCTGCCCAGTCAGCGAGCCGAGGGGGTCTAGGGGGAGCAGGTGCCCCCCCCCCCCCCCGATGGGGTGTGGGGGCAGCACCCCCGGCGAAAAATTTCAAGAGCGGTTCTATTTGTATTCGGGTATATGGATCCTTCTATTTTGGGCATGAAAGAAACATCAGATTCAGGCATAATTAATAGTTAGACATAAATAATGGTAAATATGAAGCAGATTGCTGAAATAGTTAGACATAAGTAATAGTAAATATGAAGTTATGGGCACGAAAGAAACGCCAGATTTAAGCATCTAACTTGTATAATCATTATCCTAAACAAGTATATATTTATAAACTTCTCAAACCACCATATAAACCATTAAAATCATAAAAAAATACTTTAAAAAAGAAAAAATGCCTCAGAAAATGCCTCGACCGTGTTTTGCAATGTGCGCGTTTAGTCGGTGATTGGGTGTTGTTGTAGATTCCTTGTTGTCTTTTCTTTCGATACCTATGTAAATTACATGTTTACTTAGTTTCTTTTTAAATTTATGGGGCGAATACCACTGAGTGTCTCCCCCTCTTTGGGCCTAAAAAAAAATGCCTCGACCGCCTTGAGGCTACGCCTCAGCCACCTGAGTTGCACGCCTCACTGGACAGGCCCGAGGCGCATGCTTCGAGGCTAAAATGGACCGCCTCGCCTCGTGGCGTATGCTTTGACTGCCTCGAGGCGCGTTTTTTAATTCCATGCCGATATATTCGTCTATACGACCGATATATTCCCTTCCAAGGCCATTTCTTTCACAAAATAGAGTCAAAATCGGCAATATGGTGTCGATATATTGTTGAATGATATATCGTATCGACATAGATACTGATACTGATATTACCTACCTTTACTCAAAGTCCAAACATTTAATATTGGAGTCCCGCAGAGGCTTACCACTTCCATCTTCCCTTTATGTTGATGATGTATCTAATAGGAAAATAGGCATTTTGTACTCCTACACAAGTCATCAACAAAAATAATCAGCGTGGCATGATCCATTTGGTTGGTTGAAATGTTTTAGGAGTCAATTTGGATAATTGGATCTTGATATGATTTTATTTTTATCATTTTCTATTTTTTTATTTTCATCTCTCCTATATAAATGGGATAGTAGTCATCATATTAGTTCAAGTTATACAAATTTTGGAGCTTCTCCATTATCTCCTCCATCTCTCTCCCCCTTTATGTAATCTCTGTGATTCTCTTCAAAAACTTGAGCAACTGGCACGTTCTCGGCCTTTCTCCACTCTTCCTCAAATTTCTTCCATCTTAAAATTTCTCATTTGCATCAAGAAAGTGACTGATCAAGAAATGGACAAAGACATGGGATGATCAATCAGCTTAATGAGCGCAATTGATCAACCGATTAGAAGTTGTATCAATTGACCAATCAACATGATAAGATAATCTATCACCTCGAAACTTATCAAGGGATCCTCCGACATAAGAACACCTAATCAATAAGATAGAGTATGTTGAAGATCAATATGATTAATTACTCAAGAAAGCTTAATCGATCACAATGAGAATTTGGATTGGTGAGAAGCCTAGACGATCGATCACCCAAATGTGATTATTTACTTGCATGTGTTCCTCATACGAGAATCCTTACAAATCTTGAACTACATCTGGGCAGCAATGTAACCACCCTTGCCAATTTCTCATTGCATTTAGGCGATGCAATGTGTCTCTAGTAGGGAACACCCTACTGCAAACCGGGGTTAGTTTTTTCTTCTTTTCCACTTTATCATCAACGGAGGGATGTGTACAATATTTAAAGAAGTGAAGGTTGAATGGATCCACACCCAGGATCCATTGAACCCAAATATATCCTTCAACAAACCCGAATACAATCTTTAATAGGTATTTTAGAAATGATAAATCAAACAAATTGCAGCTCTGAAACACCATAATAACTCAAAGAACAAAAACCAAGATTGTCCACAAGATTTAGGGATGGATAATGCATAAAAGACATTATCAATCACAGAATTAGAAATGGGGAATGGGTTTCAAGGGGTCCAAAATGAACATCTACGTAGTTGAAATCTAGTGTCCCTGAAAACAACTTTGTGACCTTGCTTCGGGAATCACGGGACTTAAATTCATTTATCCTATGGTAACTCAGCCATTATCTAGATAAGATGGTGGTCAACTCAAGCTGTCCTCTTCGTTGACATGTAATGCCAGTTTTTTGCCATTGATTGAATGAAAAGACCAAGCAAGAGTAATTCACTTAGCCCCGATACAGCGCATTTCAAAAGTAACGAGAATTGATTTAATGTTGGTTGCAATTCTCTTAATCGATAATAGATTCTCTCAACATATCTCATGTATCTGGGGTGCGCATCAATTATGGGTGCTCGCCCTTTTATCCCCTTAAAACTCAAAAAGGCATATCTCATGTTTTTGCATCACATCATATCAGACTGCAATATCATAATTTCTATATAATCACAATGTTCCCTGCAAAATTTTCCATATACATATTAGAAAACCAACCTATAATTAAATGCGAAGCATCAACAAAATCCACAAAAATACAAAAATTGTGCCTGGAAGAATTTTGGCTGTGATCTGTGACCTTCAGTCAACAAGAATCACTTCAGACAACTACTTATCAATGCATGGCTCATGTAAATGAAATGGCTTTCCTGACAAAAAAAATACCTGAAAAGTCCATGCATCTGATTTGCTCTTCTAGTGTCCATAGCCTTGGAAACTTTAAGCACCCCAGACTCATCCCTAACAACCTTGACCTCCCGAGGATAAGTCCGTGTAAGCTCTCCGAGCGGACCCTTCACCTTCAAATCCTGTCCCTCTAACGCAATGGTCACATTAGAAGGAACTTCAATGGGTTTCTTTCCTATCCTGGATTCCTTGCATTCCACTGTCTTCCTCAAGTAACCAATCCTGCTGAAAGGGCCAGTGGTAGCGCGTATGCCATTGCTCTCACCAAGAAAAGCAGACTTAAGATTGCTGCGCCACAATTAGTTTGGAACAGAATAAAACAAAATGAAAACCCACATTTAACTTGATAAAACGCAAATAAAAAAAACTAAAAAGCAATGGACCCAAAATTGAAAAAAAAATAGCCATAAAACCCCAACTCTCTTTCATCCCAATTTTTTAAAATCATCCTTTTCTAGCAACTCATGGACTAAAGATTCCAAATAATTTCAGGTCTCCAATATCAACATCTCGAGACACATGGAAACCAAAGTGGGTTGTACCCAACATGCGAAACCACGCAAGAATTCAACTTTAGGCCATTCAGCGGAGTACCCATATGGAAAAAAAATCAATTTTTCTACTAAAATCGGTTAATCTCGCAGCATGATGTTGGTGCATTCGCTACAAGATGACGAGAACCAAATAAGAGAGATGTGGAGAAGGGCGGATTTGAAGTTGTTGTGGAGGTTACCATGAAGGGATTGGAGGGGAGAGGGTTGCCATGAACGCCTTGGAGGAGCTACTGCTCTAGGTGGTACCTCGCCCCTCTCCTGTTGTGTTTTGTGGGTTCTTCCTGTATGCCCTTATCAATAACATTACCATCGCTCGCCACCGGCGAAAGGGGACCACACAGATCTCCCTCACCTACGGGGCCAAATTTAAGTTTTTGGATTATAACGTGGTAATCCATGTAAATGGAGGTCAGATCATCTGCATCTGCTGTAATAAAATAGGTGTTGTAACATATGGGACTGCCTGATGAGGATCGGATGACCTAGAGGGGATTGGGGATGGTCGACCGACTGTAAGGGTCGTTTGATCCCCCGTCGGACGGTTCCATCAATTACAACACCTGTTGTGTTACAACAAACGATTCACTCAGTTGTAATTGATCAAGAAGACTTAAAACTATAAAAATATACCTCCCCCCCTAAAAAAACCCACAAATCATTGTATCCTTGAACTCACCAATCTTAGTGGTATGACTAGCTACATCAACAACAAACATGGAACCTTTTCTTTTGTGGCAAGCCAAAAAGAGGTATATTAATTAGAGAGAGTTGATCCTGTGGGAGTCAAAAACTGTGAAAGCATAAAAGCAGTGAATCTGGACTATTAGATTATGTCATTTCTCTCCTAGTTGATTGGAGGAGGAGAAATGAACATTCAAGTCTTCCATACCACATCTCGATGATGCTTATAATCATTTGGAGGCCCTCCTTGGGAGACCTAGAGTAGAGCCTTAACCCCTTCATTCTCTCCTCATCATCCTCGATGTGGATGTCGAAAATGATGTGCTCCTTTAGGATGATGCACTAGAGGATCTTCTTACCATAAAGGGGTGGGGATGGGAGGAGGGCATCAACGGGAGGCTGGGAAGGGGAAGGAGTCGGACGTCCAGGGCTAGAGGAGAGAGGGAGGTGGTGACATTACAAATGGTATCATAGTCAATTTCCATTTAATAGTGGAAAAGGTTACTCAAAAGTTGATCCACACCTATGGAAAGATGGGAGGAAAATGTTACCCAGAACGTGCAACTGTTGTTATTAAAAGGAAAAGGTGATTGACCATATTGCAATGATGACGTCATGAATATAAGTGGAGGAGGTTGTAATACCCCAATAAAATCCCGCATTGGATACTCACGAAGTGTGATAGGTAGTTAATTATAAGTGGTAAGGAATTCTACTTGACAACTAGAGTTAATGCATTTAGGTGGTTGTTAATGGGTCTAATCGAGTCCAAATTCAACAAATTGTCGGGTGAGATATTCTCAATAACAATACAAAGACCTAAGCTCGATATGTTACATATATGATGAGAGATGAATTAATATGCGGTTTTGACAACGGATTAAGGAGATATGTAATTCATTACGGGTTTCCGTCACTTCAGATTTTTGTTGCATGTTTGTTGTAGCCAAGTCGCACATTCTGGATATCCCCTCGGTTTTGATGCACCAATCTCCCTTCTTACAACATCCACACTCACCCGATTAGGTCTTCTTCTGTAACACTCATACCCCCAAATATAGTATCACATCTAAAACTCACAAAGTATGAGTGTGGTTTATAAGTGATGGGGATTACTACTTGACAACTTGGGCTTAAGTATTTTGGGTGGTTGTCAATGGGTCCAATTGGACCCGAACCAAACAAGTTATCAGGGTCACTTTTCCTCGATAACTGATCGGATACTTAAGCCCGAGACGTTACAAATGGTATCAGAGCGGGTTCTCTCTGATAGTTGAAAGGGCTACCAGAAGGGAACTAAGCCGGGAGCGTGCAGTCGCCGCTGTCACTAGGAATAAGTGAATGGGACATGTTGCAACGAGGACGTTGCGAATATAAGTGGGGGAAGTTGTAATACCTGTACCCCCAAAACATAGTGTCATACCTAAAACTCACGAAGTGTGGAGTGGTTTATAAGTGATGGGGATTACTACTTGTCAACTTGGGCTTAAGCATTTTGGGTGGTTGTCAAGGGGTCCATCTGAGCCCGAACCCAACAAGTTGTCAGGGCCAGTTTTCCTCGATAACAGACCGGGAACCTTAGCTCGGGATGTTACAAATGATATCAGAGCGGGTTCCCTCTGATAGTGGAAAAGGCTACCCGAAGGGACTTAAGCTGGGAGCGTGCAACCGCTATTATCATTAGGAATAAGTGGTGGGCCACGTCGCAACGAGGACATTGCGAATATAAGTGGGGGAGGTTGTAACACCCATACCCTCTAAACATAGTGCCACATCTAAAACTCACGAAGTGGTGGTGTGGTTTATAAGTGATGGGGATTACTAGTTGATAACTTGGGGTTAAGCATTTTCGATGGTTGTCAACGGATCCATTTGGGCCCGAACTCAACAAGTTGTCAGGGCCAGTTTTCCTCGATAACGGACCGGAGACCTAAGCCTGGGATGTTACATCTTCATCCAACAATATACTACCCCTCTTCTGCTAAGTTAGATTCAAAAGTCGCCTAATTAGCATTTTTGAGATCCCTTCTAGTCTCCATTCAAGGGGGAACATATAGGCTCTTTCAAGTTGCTTCCAGACTAAGACAATAATTACGTCATTATGGCAGCTCCAATTAGTTCTTGAGTGGTTAGAGTGAAGAAAGGCTCATCTGCTTCTTCTTATTTGGTTTACATTTAAAAAAAAGGCCTGAAGTTCAATTCCCACTAAGTGGAACCATTGACAAAAAAAATTAAAAGTGACGTTATCTCATTAAAAATTAAATACCATCCCTCTCTTCTAAAGAAATTTTAAACTAATCAACTATTTCATCTTTCCTTATTCCATATTTCCACTCCATTTCCTCTACGTGTATTACATAAAAGTGAGTCAATTTTGAATGCTGTCATTTGGACAGATTTGAGGTTAACGGGGGTTGGCGTATTATCTATCTAACCATTTTTAATCCCTCTCTCTTTTGCCTAAATTTCAGTGGAAATTACGCAGTTTTGACTCACAATCGAATCATCTCTGGTTAAGGATTACATGCAAAAAATTAAAATCTATCACAGCAATTTAAACGCACTGGAATCTCAAATGTCAGTTTAAAATTTATTGATCGTCCTTGTTTAGAAAAAACAAATCATAAGAACAGAGTGGAATAATTAATCTCCTAGTGACCAATGATACACCAACGATATGAGACTACGGATCTCCTCCTCGTCTTCGTCGTAGAGCATCTCCCTCATCTGTCCCGGTGACATACGTTTCGTCATCTTCGCCAAAGTTTGGCACGTAAGCTCGAGCAGTCCCTCCGTCTCCATATCTTGGAGCGTACGCAGATCGATCTTCTTCATGAACTCATCATCCCACTTCATGACAACCTCTTCCCCGGTGCTGGCTTCGGCATGCTTCTCATAGAATGCAACGGCCTTCCCGAGGATGTTACCGCAGAGGTTTCGGAGCGCCAATGCACCGGCGGCGGAGTCGACATCCCCCACATGGTGCTCGAGTAGCATTGATAACATTGTTAGAATATCAGAGCGAGCAATCGAGAGAGAATCTGGTTTATGTGGATGGAGGAAAGAGCCTTAGTTAGGGGGCATCTTATATATAGAAAGAGAGAATTCTATATCTAATTAACAAGTTCTATTCGAGTTTGAATAAATACATTTGAAGACGGTGAAAAGATATTAGCTGTCCTTCTAATTTAAGAAAACTGTTAAGTTATCTATTTGTTACGGGGCAACGGACTTGCAAAACGTGCATTTTTATTCATATTTTTTTAAGTGATTTTAAGATACATGATATCGAACTAATTATTCGTTTTAATCTTTTTATTCATTTTAACTTTTTATTCATTTTAATCTTTTTGTACTTTTCATTCCCAATAAACAGCAAGTTTATTTCAGACTGACGCAAACAGTTTACTATAACAACAATTATCCCTTAGTTTGTTATGCTAAATTTTGTCTGGTAATTAACCCTCAGCTCAAAAAAATCCACTTTGTATGCATTTATATAATTACGACATTGTTTGTAGTTTTTTAAAAAATATACTAAATTTAAATAGGGAATACAATGGATATTAAGTTATTTATTTCCACAATTTAATTTTGGTATAGTGTTTGAAACTAAATCATGTACTTTTCTATTTTCACTGCAACAAAACGGTAACAATAATTTTCATTTCACAATATTTTTTATCCTTGAAATTAGCGATAAATGCAGTACTCGTTGGTATACTTTATGATTCATATAACAATCTTTATCGTTGATATTTTCAAAATTTTAGCTAATGGTTGCTAAACTTTAGTTTAAAAATGAGTGTTGATTGAACTAATTAGTGGTGAAGTTTTTAGGCTCACATGTATAAGGTGCAAACCTTTTTCTTTCAAAGAAATGAGCCGTGATTATTTAAAATTCTAAAAAATAGCAATGGACACGTGTTGTTGTATCGATAGTCACTAATAAGGTAACTACATACATGACATCTGATACTAATTTCAAGTATAAAAATTATTTCGCAAAGAATAATATTGTCATGATGTATTCAACATCGAACGATATATAGTGCATAATTTAAAAAATGCCATTATAGGCTCATTTTGTTATGGTGTATATAACAAAGGACGATTGAATATTCATTGCCATATTTTTAACAACGAACATTACTTGTTGCTTGCTCAGCATAGCAAAACATAGAAGCTGAACCCTAATTTCCAATATACTTGCATTCTGGTAGCATATCCGAAGGATATTAATTTCCATATTGATCAAACTAATCCTAAAGTTCATGGTTTAAATACTATTAATCTTAAAAATACGTAACTTTCACTAAGGATGAAAACAGATGCGGATATATTCAAATATCTGCTTATCGTATTTGAAAAATTATCGAATAGGGATATCCGTATCCGAATATTAATCGAATACAGATTAAAAGTTTTCTCAGCATGCTTCTCGCAGTATTCGACAACCTTCTCGAGGATCTTACCTGAGACGTTATGCAGCGGGATCGCTGCGGCGGCCGCACAGTCGACATCCTCCACGAGTTGCTGGAGGACCTTCGACTGGAAGGCTACTTCCTCCGCCACCTTTAACACCATGGCATCGTTGCTGCGGAGGGTGATCATGATGGAAGTATAACGATTGCTGAGAGGAAAGAGATCAGGATTTGGTTTGTGTTGAGGAGGGAACGAACCGTAGCGGGTCATCTTATATATAGAGATTAGAGAGAGTCGAATTAATCAAGTCCTATTTGGATTAGGAGAAGGAATGAAGATAGAATCTGAAATCAGATTGAGAAATTGGGACTGTTGGATGTCGGTGGTCAAATCTTCGTTTCTTGCATCCCATGAAATCGCAGAATTTAAATTTTGCAACTTGTTAATCAACACTTAGCTTTTATTTGTGTTTTATTTATACGATGACTGTGATAATTACTGACCGTTTTTGGAAGAGTTTTCTGTTATGCTGTTGTTAGTACATAAGCACACCGCAATTTCGTAAAATCTTACCAGAACAAAGGTTTAAATATCGGTTTTGGATATCGTATCCATACTCTCTTGATCCGATATTTCATCGAAATTTCGACAATATTTCGTCCATATCGACCACCATTTGTGAAGAAATGATCAAAAATTGCCCTCATATCGCCATTTCGCTCGAGATTTCGGTACCTTGTCGAAACCGAAATTTCGCCGAAATTACGCGAAATCTGAAACCGTCATCAGACCCATTTTAACTCGCTATGAATAAAAACTATATATCTCTCTGTTATAAATGCGAAAAGAAAGTCTCGATCAACTTAACAATCAATCCAAATATGGAGAAAAATTGGATGCGGATTAACGATCACTGAAATCAAGGTTTTGAAAACTGGACCGGACATTGAACCGGTTTGTCTTCGGTTTGGTTCAACTGGGTCGGACCGTCGGTCCAAACTGATCGGACCAATGATGATGTTAGCATGACGTCATCATTCCTATCGACTTGGAAAAAATCGAACCGGGCTTAATTTAATGGTCAAACAGGTTTTTTAACCGACAAAACCGGATACATATATATATATATATGTATGTATTTATATATAATGAAATAAATGTTTAAAATGCCCAATCTTTCAATAGAATAATATGATCGTCTATTTCGAGTAAAACTCTACAAAAGTTAGTCACATTTTATAGAATTATTTATGAATATAATATTGTAATCATTTATTTATAGTTGCTTTTAGAAAATTACTCTAAAAAAGTATTGGCAGAACGTATATTCCAAAAAAGAGAGTGACATAACTTGTATCGTAGAAGTTAAGAAGGGCACAAGTGATAGAAATCCCATTATTTCATTATTTAACCTTTGTTTTTGAACATTTATCAAAACATCAAAATAGGGTCAACCCGGTCTGACCATCCGGGTCGACCCGGTCTAACCATTGGTCCAACGTGATTTTTTATTTTTTTTTGAAATTAATTACAAAAAACCGGCCAAACCGACCGGGTCGAAGCTGGTTCCCGATCCGACTGCTCGGTTCGATCAGGTTTTTTAAACCCTAACTGAAATACTTCCTCTTGATCGTCGTGGTGACTGCAGGGGCGTTTTTTTGCTCAAAACCCTATGAGCCTGTGACTTAAAAGTTTCATAATACAAGAATATGAAGTCAGTAAGGACTCGGAATGATTAAAAGTTTCTGTATATTGCAAGCTAAGTTAAATATAATTTAACAAATATTGTTTGTATCTAAATCCGTTTAATTTACAACGAATAATGTATTCGTTGTTATATTCCTATCAACGAAGCATATCACAACTGCTATCTATTGACTTTTTACTCTGATTATTGTTAAATTCAGCTGATAAATCGTCACTACTTTAACCTTTAACCTTCTGAATGTGATATATTGTTAATTATAATAAGAAAAAAAAGTAGTTTTACAACGAACACTCTGAGTAATTATATATTTAAGGAATATTTACACCTATAATACTGACTAGTTTCGTGTTTACGTATGTAACATTCGATAATGACAAATAATACAAGAAATCCTGAATAGTTGTTAACCCTTACATGCCAAACCTGGAATCTGTTGATTTTTTTATCATTTTTCCTCCTGAATTCAATCACATTTCAAAGTACGCAATCAGGGGCGGAACTAGTATATATTATGGGGAGGGTCATGCCCCCCCCCCCCCCCCATGATTATTATTCGTCACTTGTACAATATATTAAGTTTCTAATACGGCCCCTCTTTAATTATATTAAAATTAATGTTGTTAGAACAAATATGTAGAATCATTAAATGGTCAAGTGCCAGAGTGGCATGGCCACTGACTAGGGTTCAAATCTTATCTCCATTAATTTTACTTTCTTTTATATAGTTTATCCAATCACTTCTAAAGTGTCAAATAATTTGATATAAAATTGTATTCGAGTTTATTTATCTCTCCTATTGTTTTTAGTACTCCTTGTAAAATAAAATTTACTGTTTCCTTTTAATCATGAACTTTTTTATTTTTTATATTTTACTTGATAATTTAGCTTTTTTAAGATAGATTTATAGAGGCTTAAATTATTATATTTATCCAATTTTAAAAAATAGCCACTGAAAATACCAATCTATTTGAAATCCGAACATTAATAACAAATTTAAATTCTACGTTTATCAAGATTAAAAGATGTTCATTTTAAAAATATTAATTCTATTTGAAAATATCGTTCAAAAATATATAGAATTTTCTATTTTTGAGCATACATAATAGTTGTAAACTCGACTTGTTCTGAAGGTGTGTTTAATGGCTCGAGCTTCGTTTTAGCCTGCAAGTGAGTGCAGAAGGGTAGCGGGTGGATAAAGTACTAACACGAGATGTAAATATTACCAGTTGAACGTAGAGTATATAGTGGATATAAATTCATCAATATCTTAATTTTTAACGAACTACTGAATCAAACTGACAAATGCCACAAATCTCGGAAGGAAGGAATTGTGAAACTGATGAACACGATGTTCATATTATTGATTGAACCAAATCCGAGCCGTTAAATATGGTAACTTAAGTGAACGAGATCTGCATAAAATAGATTTAAGTTCGGCACATTTTGTGTATTAGTTGGCGTGTTCGATCGACTTTGTATGGATTTTTGTTTGGTTACTCTCTTGTTTAGTGTTGTGTCTTTGTTTGGTGATGATGTAACGTTATCATTCCTATCAACTCGGAAAAAATCGGACCGGACTTAATTTATTGGGCCGATCGGTCGAATCGATTTTTTGAATCAATAAAATCGAATACATATAAGTAAATATGTATTTATATATCAATGAAATAATTGTTTCCAATGTTAAATCTTTCAATAGAATAACATGATTGTCTATTTCGAGTAAAACTCTGCAAAATGTAGCTACATTTTCTAACATTATATATGGATATAATATTATAATAATTTATTTGTAGTTGCTTCAAGAAAATTACTCTAAGAAAGTAGTGGCACAAGTTATATTCCATAAAAGAGAGGGACATCACTGAAATTGCAGAAGTTAAGGACACAAGTGATAAAAAGCCTATTATTTCATTATTTAAACCTTTATTTTTTGAAAATATACCAACCATCAAAACTATGTCAATCTGGGTCAACCCAATCCGACCATCGATCAGACCCAATTTTTATTTTCTTTAAAAAAAATACTCACATAAAACCAACTGAATCAACCGGATCAAGTCGGTTTCCGATCCAACTGGTCTCACCGACTGGTCAGGTTTTTTAAGCCCTAACTCGGAGGGATCTCACAATCCTTCTCATTATCGCTCTCCACATGTTGTCCATCAAGAAGATATTGTGACTCCTCTTTCAATTCCATCTTCTTTGAAATCTTTTCATCCTCTTCTTTTTTCCCTCCATCTCTTCTTTGTTGTCGGGCCCGAGCTCTAAGATAAAAGAAAACGTAAATAAGTAAGATCATAAGAAGGCAGTTCAATAAAGATACCTAATTGAATCTGGCAGCCTTTATTTATAAAGAAGAGAATCAGAATATCTCCAGGTCAGCGTCCATCATCTGCTTCGAACGATAGTTCACATGATACACATGAACCTTCCAATTTCAACACCTTCAGAAATAAGCTTCAACATGATGTTTTAAGTTTTATTGTTAAGTCATATAATTCTTGAAAATATAAGCTTACGAATTTTTCTTTCATGATTGATGTTAGTAGGGTGTCGATATAGAAAATATGCAAAAAGGCTTAGAAGTAAGAATCTAAAGATATGTTAGAAAATTAGGGGGAAAATGTTTGCAGATATTTGTGCAATGTTTGATAAGATTCAACTAAATTCACTTATACACTTGCAATGATTGACCATATTTCAGCAAGACTTAAAATTTCTAGAGCTTGCTGAAATAACCAAATTTTTAACAAAAATAAAAGAATAATAAGTTCGAGATAGTAAAATTGATCTCATTGATCGATATGTATTTGACGAATAGAATAATTCCGCACATTAAGTAAACTACTTACCAGTGAGAATATCTCTTACAAATTACAATGAATTCTTGCCTTAAATTTCATGGAGTCTGATGTGATGATAAATGAGCTAAATTTTGGTTAAAATGAAAAAATGAGAACTTCTTTGATAATATTAAATATCTTCCCATTCAAGGGCCACTATTGTACACATGCATCATTGAGTTACTTTTTCATATGATAACTCGGAATGCACGACTCGAGCAAGAAATATTGCCTTTCTCTTCTGCTCATTTGTCGTGAGAGAACATATTGTTTAAAACTAAGAAACACAATAGAGAGAACATATTGTTTAAAACTAAGAAACACAATAGAGAGAACATATTGTTTAAAAAAGCACCATCAAAATATATAAGCCACACATCTGACAATCAACCTGATTCAAAGTAGTGATGACAGCTTACCATTTTCATAGTTGCGATGCAATTGTCCAATCTTGCTTCAATAAGACTAACATACTATAACAAATAAACAATCATATTAATAATCACGAACTCTATAAATATCAGCAATTGTACTAGGATGATTAATCTAGTGAATCAAACAATTCTGAAGTGGCAATTGTACCTTGACAATTTGGACTGCGATGAATGCAACCCAAACAAAGACAACAATGCCAAGTTCCCTCCAGTACATATTCTGAAGAATCAGTACCTAAGCAATATTTATAAAAGAATTGAGTGAAACTAAGAGGGACTATACATAAACACAAGTGGAGACAATAACAATCTCTATGTGATTTACATCTGATCTTGTAACGAACTCGATCGTCCGAGAATGATGCAGAAGCGAGAACTCGGCGGACATCTCAGGATCGTTACTCATAGCATCAATCATGGTATAAAAGAGCAGTAAAGAACTAACTAAAAAAACTTTCTATAATCATAATAAGGTCACAATTCCAATAGTTCCTTAATTTAAAGAAAAGATAAATAAACTAGATGAAATTGTATCCATGATTTCCTTATTCCAATGGGCATAAAAGACGTCCTTCCAAAACAAACCTGCAGTAGTTCCATACCGATCCTACTTCTTGAAAACGGTGTCGCTTCCCGTAACCGTTAATGATCTAATCCTCACGTTCTCCTGAAAAAGATTAACAATACATGTTATGAGCATAACGCTCAGTATGTGCCGAGTTAGGATCACGACGGATAGCGTAGAAAACAAGTCACAAAAGCCATTATCATATGAATCACAAATCAACTTATTTAATGCATATAACTAAATTCCCTTCATAACCATGAATCACGTAACATAATTGCGCGTATACCCGTAAATTTTACCATATTTGCATGTATGCCCATAATATTCACATAGATTGCACATATGCACTTAACAATAACATAATTTCACACGTACCCTTAAAATTACCATAAATGGCACATATGCACATACCATTAACATAAATTACATATATGCCTATAACATTAACAGAAATTGCATACATGCACTTAACTTTAACAGAACTTACACATATATCCATAACAATATCATAATTGCACATATGCACGTAACATTAACATATATTGCACATATGTCCATGACATTTTTCATGTTTAGAGTGGTCTTGATTGTTACTTCTTAGGCGGCTTTGATGGCTTTGATGGTTTACCGCTGGCACAAGCGGTCCATAAATAATACATAACATGACAGTGTAGATATAACTGTAGAGGACTTATCTTTTGCCTCCCGCCCCCGGAAGGCATTGGCCCTTTAGGCCCTTACGACCCCTTAGTTCGAGTCGGTGCCAAAAAATTCTTAACATATGTACGTATATCAATGTACTCATCTATCTTTATACGTTATCTTAACATTACATATTATAGAGCAAAAATTAGTTGATTATATTTCCATTATTAATTTTTTGAATGCGTATCCAATGAATGCCTAAATGGTGTTATAAATCCATGTTTTTAAAGTCCAATATCCATCAACAAAATAAAAGCATCGGCAACAGTCATTTAAGTTATCAAGTTTTAGATTTATTAAGGTAAGTAGATCTAGTAGTATAATTTAGTGTTGTTTAAAGTGTAGGGGGATATATGTATAGACAAAACCATAACAATAATAGAATACTAAAAGCCTTGCGAGATTCGTTCATTCATCAATAACAAGAAAAAATTCGACATGATACAAATTTTTAACAATATAACTATATTTAATTCTTACATATGAGAATTCGAATATCAATACCTTTGAGAATTCGAATATCAATACCCTTCTATCTTCCATCTAACGTCAAGGATTTAGAAAAAAAAATCATTAAATACTAATTTAAATTGTGTAGGCAATCTCTTATACCATAGTACAGAGTAGTCAATATTGGAGAAGAATTGAACTTTATTCTTGACAGGAAATTTCGTACACGTTAAACAATCCGAATTGGCTTTTACGAAATTATAACAGTCGATTATCCAACAACCATGCAATTTCATATTCGTGAAAAAGAACGATCCTAGAGGAAGAAGTTAATTATATTTTTTTCACAATAAAAATCATGATTGATTAATTGTTGCGGCTAATCTTGCTTGTCGTGAAGAATCTCATCAATATTATGATCAATTGCCATCAATATTATCACAACTCTGATCAACGGCCAGTTCATCGGTGACAATCTTACATGTTCGACACTTACATCTATAAGTTGAAATTTTAAATCAATGATCAACACAAAACATCGCTTAACGATCATAGATGTTCGACACATACCTCATCGACGTAAGAAATTTGTCGACCAGGAGCCCCCCCCCCCCCCAGGCTCGCTGACCGGGCAGCGAGACCCCCGTTCTGGTAGGATATGGTGCAACAGGGAGGATGCATACTACCGTTCTTCATCTGGGTATAGTAGAACATATAGTTACGATTCAAATCATATGATTCATATCAACAACTTGGATATTTATAATGACAACTACATCCAATCCCTTTTAGATAATTTTTTTAGTGATAATTATAAGTTATAACCAATCATTTCCTTTTGATTAGGTAGAAATTTAGAAAGGTTTATGACATTGAGTCATTGACATATCCTTTTTTCATGTTCTTATCTTCATAATATCATCATATATTACATTGTTATATACTATATGTTTGTCAGATTATATTATTTCACCAATAAATATATTTATTATATATTTTATAATTATTTTTCTATACAAAACTGAGGCTTACGCCTCGACCACCTCGAGGCTACGCCTCACCTCGCTTCCAGGGAAAACACCTCGTTCCGCCTTTCGTTTTTTCGAAACTTACTATATATATGTGCTTTCACATCTTCAAGGCTCGCCGACCTTGTCAAGAGATGACCCCGAGATATTCCAGACCTCGAGCACATGCACTTCCTTTACCCATGTTTTTCTTTAAGCTTAAGACCCTTCAATAGTCGAAGATTCGATGGGAGCTCCGTTCTAGAGCTTCACCTCCAGCGAACTGTCATCAACCCATCGATCATTCTTAGAATGTCCTATATCTTCACCAAGGCTTTGCAAAGGTTCATCCATCTTCAACTGAGAAAGAGGAGGACATAGAAGGAAGAATAAACTCACGGATGGTCTGTCCTCTCCGTCGTGTCACGGAGGAGTTCAGCCACCTTCAGGCTACATGTACGTTTGACCACCACACTAATCTGATAGCCTAGATATGATCCAAGTCTGCATAGTGAGCCAAGAGCCTCGGTGGGATCGAGCCACTTCCCGAAGTCCTTGAGCCATCCATGTAGCCCGAGCCACCTGCATCCCATTAGACCTCACTTCAGCCAAGCCGCACGCATCCTATGCATGCCTTTTAGGGAAATTGTACTTGAAGGCCCTACAACTTCTTCAAATTGCATATCAGTCCCCGCTTCTTGTGTCCCACATGACGTGCTTGGGATTTCTATGCTCTTACCTTGCAGTTATATTTAATACCATAAATAACCAACATAGGGATATTTACATATAAACTTCAATTAATTTTCTTGGGAGCCGGGAGCCTGCACCCGGGGGTGTAGGTAACTTCCTGCACCCGACCTTTTTTCTCATTATTTTTTATTTTTTTCGAAAAAAATATTTGGAGGATTTACTTAATATATTAAGGGGAATATGTGTTTCAATTTTCATGCAAAACAAACAATCTTAACATGTTCATCTAGAATGTGTCATTTTCAGCAATTCCAGACCGTTAAAATTTGATGATCTTGATGGAGATGATAGAAGTATCAAATTAACTTGAAATTGGAATGACACCATGGTGATATATAGTGATCTAATTACCCTAAGTTTTCATTTCAAAATAAAACAAAAAAATCATGAAAAAATAGCCCGGGTGTAGGTAGTTACCTACACCTCCGGGTGTAGGATCCCTTTTCTCAATTTTCTTTATTGCGTTTATGCTCTTTCTTAATCTGAAATGTGATCCTTTATGTATTGGAAATTAAGTTTTTTATTGTAAAATTACGCTTGATTGAAACATTAATATCTTTGAACCATAAATCCAATTGAAATGATTTTTATCTTGTTTTAAGGCCCTGATGATGCTCTTTAATGTGGTATAGTTGATTCTCTGAGTTGATCATCTTGTTGCTATTAATAATTCAGAGGAACTCTTTGTTTCTTCATCATTGAATTCAAGTCCATTAATGCTCTTGCATTAATTAAACCCTGATTATGATTTATTTGCCTAGAATTTTATTAGGCTATTCATTTAGAATCCATCTCCTTTACTAACTGATTGATTGCTAGACATATATTAATTAATCTTGAGGTAGTCTTAAACAGATACATTGATGAATCAACTTGAAC
Source organism: Ottelia alismoides (assembly GCA_037367405.1). NCBI lineage: Eukaryota > Viridiplantae > Streptophyta > Magnoliopsida > Alismatales > Hydrocharitaceae > Ottelia > Ottelia alismoides. The sequence continues at coordinate 302,338 of JAZKJV010001127.1, read as the reverse complement.
ATTGAGAATACATTAAGATCTTAGGGTCTAGTTACATTAGTTGGATTTGATGAATGTTGTTTTCATTCAGGAGCTTGTGTTGCATTATGTATATCGTTAGCATTTCATTTTGTGGCATTTAATTAACCCGACTTGCGTTATAAAAACTCACTAAAATACATTTATGTATCATGTTTGCATATTGACCTATAGAACATTAATGATCATTCAACTTAGATATCTAATCAACTAATCAAGTGCTTTAAAAGCTTGTGTCCTTGTATTTGACAATGTACTTATCTAGGATAAGTTTAAGCCAAGCCCTCTTCACATAGATGCTCAGCTTGGTTCTGTTGGCAAGCTAGTCGGTCATATTACTATCTACTGATTAGTGATCATCAACGTTCTCAACAAAACCATATTCCCTGGTTTCTTAGCACCTGTATGGTTGTGTGGATTGACATCATCTAACACATTGGAGAAAATTATATCATTCTCATTCTCCTTAGATGAAATCTCCTCCCCTCTCGTTTCCCAGTCCACGCATGCCCTTCTTCAGCAATACCTTCTATCCTCCAATTCGGCATCCTCTCCACAAAGGCTTTAAATGCCGGATTTCGGTTTCGTTTCAATGACTGATCGAAGTGAAATTTCGGCCGAAATTCAGTCGAATTTTGATTGAAATTTCGGTCATTTCGATCATTTTTTGAACTAAGGCCCCCAAATTTTGGTCGATATAAAGCATTTCAGTCGAATTTCGATTACCCACCGAAATCGAAATTCGATCGAAGTTCGACGAAATTTGGGGCCATGCTCTCCACAACCTCCCCTTCCTCCGCACCAACCGGAGAAACCTCTTCCAGTCCCCCCTCCTTAAAGACCCAGCAATTTCTCCGCACCATGTTCCGTATCGTCCAATTGACCAGCTTTATTCGTCAACTCACAATCCTTCTCATGGTCTCTATCCACGCGTTCCCCATCAAGAAGATAGTGTGACTCCTCTTTCCTCATCCTTTTTACAACATCCTGCTCGCCCGGCTGGGTCTTCTTCGTCCAACAATATACTACCCCTCTTCTGCTAAGTTAGGTTCAAAAGTCGCCTAATTAGCATTTTTGAGATCCCCTCTAGTCTCCATTCAAGGGGGAACATATAGGCTCTTTCAAGTTGCTTCCGAACTAAGACGGTAGTGATGTCCGGCTTTAGTACGCTAGGTCTGGTAGCAATGGCATGCCTCGAGGTCTATGGTTGCTCCAATCAGTTCTTGAGCGGTCTTGGAGTGAAGAAAGGCTCATCTGCTACTTCTTATTTGGTTTACATTTTAAAAAAATGCATGAAGTTCAATTCCCACTATGTGGAACCATTGACAAAAAATTTTAAAAGTAATGTTATCTCACTAAAAATTAAACACCATCACTCTCTTCTAAAGCAATTTTAAACTAATCAACTATTTCATCTTTTCCTTATACCATATTTCCACTCCATTTCCTCTACTGTATTACACAAAAGTTAGTCAATTTCGAATGCTGATATTTGGACAGATTTGAAGCCTTAATCAGGGCAGAAGTTTAACGGGGGTTGGCGTATTATCTATCTAACAATTTTTAATCTCTCTCTCTCTCTTTTGCGTCAATCGAATCATCTCTGGTTAAGGATTACATGCAAAAATTTAAAATCTATCACAGCAATTTAAACGCACTGGAATCTCAAATGTCAGTTTAAAATTTATTGATCGTCCTTGTTTTAAAAAAAACAAATCATAAGAACAGAGTAGAATAATTAAGGGCTCGTTTGGAACGTGGGTTCGAACCCGGGTTCGCAGCATACCCCGGTGTTCGACCCGCGTTTGGGATCAGGGGCAACCCACGTCTTCTCGTGCGGGAGGAGGTTTGAAAAAGAAAGGCTATTCCGCCCGCGACTGGCATTGAAGAGGGGCCTGCCATGTCTGACACAGGCAGGCGTGAATAAAGTATCTCACTTTTGACGCGAGGGTGTCGTCTTCCTCCCAAAGTCGCGATTCCTACACCGACATGCCACTGTTCCTCCGGTCGACCCTCAACTACAGTCTCCCACCATGTGCAGCTCTCCTCATCAATCGCAGAGCCTGAGCTGGACAACACGGTGCACAGGGGACCTCGCGGGCTTCATTTCACCTCCAGTGCGACCACATCAACCCACAGTGGCAGACGGGATGGAGGAGCAGGCACCGTCGTGTGAGTCGACGGCACCGGCCCGCTCCCCCATGCCCTTGCGTGGAGGAAGGCGTCTTCAGGCGATAGTCGACGGCATCTACCCATTTAAATTGGTGGAGACAGTGGTTCTCTCTTTGCATGCCCTAGCGTTGGCCAAGGTTCCGGTCGGAGAGGCCGAGTTTGAGGAGCTTCGTCGGGGCTTCGAATTGCTGATGCAGTTGTGGTTGATTTCGCCCTCTTCCCTCCGTAGTTGTTGTTTTCATTTGGGTCAAATGTATTAAATCCCTGATCGGATGTTGAGCGTAATGGATAAAGCAACATTGGGTTATATGGATTAATTTTTAACCCAACACTGGGGTAATGCTGTAATGGATTGATGTATATCGGCTTCTTATTTGGGGGTATATCGGCTTCTTATGCTTCATTTGCTTCGTTTCCTTGTGCTTGATCTACCTTGGGATATATGGGTTTAATGCCTGGGCATAATGCATTGATGTATTTCGGCTTCGTATATTGGGGGTATATCGGCTTCGTATGCTTCGTTTGCTTGTTCTAGATTCAGGTATATGGATTTATAACAACTAACATGTTAAGTTACTGTCAAATAACGCATCAGTGGTAACTGAATTTACACAGCACTTCAATGTGAATTTAATGTCAAATAGCTATTGGTGGTAATTGAGGGATCATTCGACCAAGGTGTCAAGCTTTTGAATCTGTGGATTGCATTTTGGTTCCACTTCACTGTGGATTTGTCAAATAGCTATTAGTGGTAACTGAGGGATAACTCGACCAAGGTGTCAAGCATTTAAATCTGTGGATTGCATTTTTGTTCCACTACTAAAACATGCACACATGAATCATTTTAAATTATTACGTTACTGGAATAATCTTATAAATAGGGAATTCATGCTTGTTTGAAACCAAGGAATAAATAGGTGATAAGGAGGAAGAAAATCATATTAAGGAATCCACCGAAGTAACTACTCTTTTGTATTAGGAATCAAAGTATTTTAACTAATAGCATAAATAGGTGATAAGGAGGAAGATAATCATATTAGAAATCAAATTATAAATAGGTGATAAGGAGGAAGATAATTTTTCAATGACCATAAATTACTAACATCACAATGAGAGATCCCCTCATCAGATTCAATCATCCACACTTGTCATGTTCGCATATGTTTTCTGCTGCCTACCATCCACTGGTGCTCATGCTGTATTCATGGTCACATATATCTTCTGTATAGATATGTGTTCTATATCAGATCAACATAGGACCGAAGGGGGTCGTTTGGAACTATACTCACTTTTCATTGGTTGCTTTATGTGCATTCGCATAAACACTAGTTTGCTTTTTGTTTGTATGAATAAACATTCGTATATACACACTTTTCATTGGTTTCTTTCTTGTACGTAAATTGTGAACTACATAACTAATGTCATGACAGCCTTACAATATCTCATTTAAGATTGTTTGTTGCCCGACATGTTACTTGGTACAATTATCAAATTAAATATATATTTATGTATGCGTTGAGGGTGCGTAGAAAGAGAGGGATGGATGGACAATCACAGGCACCCCCGGTTGGGTCACCTCAAATTGCACAATGGAATTCCGCTCTCGACAGGATTTTCGTTGATGCCATGCTAGAGCACGAGTCCTCTTGGGCAGGGAGCACGTTTACACTCCCTAATTGGCACTCTATTGTTCGAAGATTCAACGAACAAAGCGGATTGTGCTACACGAAGGTGCAAATCCAACATCGCTGGAAAAACATGAAGAAGGACTACGCTTCATATCTATATCTTCGCAACAAGTCTGGTTGGGGCTGGGATACCATTTATAACAGGCCTATTCCACCTTCAGATGATGCATGGTGTGAGGTACTTCATATTTTTCACTACACATTTCTATAATCTTCATAACATGGAATATTTATCTTCGACCTAAACAGCTTGCCGATCGCTATCGCAAGTATCGGAACAAGCCTTTCCTGTACTTCGGCGACATACAGAGGTTTCTCTTGAAGGACATCGCCACTGGAGTGCATGCGAACTCTTCAAGACCGGCAAGGGACAAGCAACCAATGGGGCCCTCTAGTTCTCGGCAAGCATCAAGGCAACGGGAGTTGAACTTAGACGAAGATCTAGATGAGTGTAGGCCATATTACCCGATAGATGACAAGGTCAGCGAGGATGTGACTCCTACGCCCTCCTCTACGAGGAAGAGATCAACTGGGAATCGAACAGGAACTTCCAAGAAGTGCAAGAGCGGAGGGGCAATGTCGGAAGCAAGACAACAGTTGATTGAAAAGTTCCTGTCGACCCTCCCCAAGAAATTTGTGGAGGAGAGACCTGATCCTGATGAACTAGCAAGGGAAGCATGTAGGGAAGTCAGCGCCTTCAGACCTGACCTTGACATGGAACAGTTCCAAATGGTCGCAGAGATGCTAGCAACACCCACTGGTAGACATGTATTCTACCACATGAAAGGGAACCCCGAGAAGCTGAACGAATGGATTGAGAAGACCATTCGTCGTTGACGAACATCAGCATCGCATTTACTTACTTAGACTTCCGAACTCTACGCTTTTTATTTCGAACCAGTCTTTAGTTATGTCATTTTAGAAACACTTTTAATTTCGAAGAACAGTGCTGCGATGACAGCCGTGCAGTATTAGTTTAATTGGGCGGACTTTGTTTACGCAGATATACATACATGCAGCTTATGATTTTGCAGGTAACAGGTCCCCACTTTGGGAAGTTCTTTACACTTCAATGATGTTTATGCAGGTAACAGGTCCTAAATTACTGAACACGTTCAGAAATTAATGATGTTTATGCAGATGTTGAAGAATAAAATTATTGTATGATGTCTATTTAGTTAACAGGCGCAAAGGTCGTGCATTAGTATATGGAGGAATGATATTTTTGCAGGGAATATAGCACATGATACGTGTTCATTCTGCCGTGTGGTTGTTTATAAAGACTAGTATATGGAGGAATCATTTTTTTCAAGGAATGAAATTAGTTAACAGGCGCAAAGGTCGTACTAGTATCAATGCAGGTCGCAGGTCCACGGATGGGACAAAATTTTTCGCAGGTCGCAGGTCCACGGAATGTATACGTGGAAGTTGTTTATGCATAGAGGAATTCACATGGGACATGTTTTTTCGCATTACTGTACTTTGCATCAAGATACGAGTGGAAGAAGTCCTTTAAGTAGTTAATTAACGTTGTATCATTCTCTCGCGAATTTTATTGACACTCAAGTAGCTGATGTTACATTCTTCATTCCATACGATAGATACATGTTGGTGGAGAGAGATTGTGGTCACCGATGGTCTTGCGTAGGTACAATCCATTCGATGACATCATGGAGCAAGCAGTAATAGCCTGCATTGGGGTAGCGGCGGTGCAGTGGACTAAGTCCGCCAGACGAGTGCGTAGACCACTGCATACACGGCCTCTTAGCGGACGAGCCTGGGTGGAAGAGATGCTTGCGGGCCATGACGACAGGGCTTTCCAAAATTTCCGAATGCGACCGCCCATGCTTAGACGGTTCGTTCGTGTGCTAAGTGATCATGGATTAACCCATACGAGGTACATGGATGTCATGGAGTAAGTGTGTATTTTTCTATACGCGTTCACGAATGCGCGTTCAAATAGAATCATCCAGGAAGCATTCCAACATAGCGCGGAGACCATATCCCGCCATATCAAAAGGGTACTCGCGAAAGTCATCTCACTTGAACAAGAGTATATTCGACTTGCCCCGCCAGTCACACCGGATGTAATCACTTCAAACCCATGCTACTATCCATACTTCAAAGTAAGAACTACTTTAAAGTAAGCAAAACATTAGTCCCAGTTTTACCATTTGTTTCCTAATTTTCAACCGTTTCCTCATGGAGCTATAGGAGCTATCGATGGGACATACATCCCAGCTCATGTTAAGCACGAGGAGGAAGGAGCTTATCGCTGCAGGAAGCTTTTCCCAGCCCAAAATGTTATGGCAGCGGTTGACTTTAACCAATGTTTCATTTATGTCGTTACTGGGTGGGAAGGTTCTTGCGCGGATATGACCGTGCTTCGACATTCCATCGAGAGTGGGTCCTTGGTCGTCCCAGAGGGCTGCAAGTATTTGGTTGACTGTGGATACTCAAACACTGACACGTTCATCGCCCCGTACAGAGGCGCCCTGTATCACCTCCCAGTGTGGCGGGCACGTGGGTGTCAGTATGAAAATCATAAGGACCTTTTTAATCACCGGCATGCATGTTTGCGCAATGTTGTGGAGCGTACTTTCGGTGTGTGGAAGAATAGGTTCCACTGCCTGCGTGATATGCCATCGTACTCGTTTTACATACAACGGGATGTTGTACGGGCAACTTGCAGTATTCACAACTTCATCCGAGTAAACGGAGGTGATTCGATATCTGACAACGAAGAGGAGGGCAACCTACCCGAGGAGATTGACGAGGAGCAAAATCGGAGCACGTGGGTGTCAGTATGAAAATCATAAGGACCTTTTTAATCACCGGCATGCATGTTTGCGCAATGTTGTGGAGCGTACTTTCGGTGTGTAGAAGAATAGGTTCCACTGCCTGCGTGATATGCCATCGTACTCGTTTGACATACAACGGGATGTTGTACGGGCAACTTGCAGTATTCACAACTTCATCCGAGTAAACGGAGGTGATTCGATATCTGACAACGAAGAGGAGGACAACCTACCCGAGGAGATTGACGAGGAGCAAAATCGGAGCGTCGCCATACTTCGTGATGATATCCGTCAGGGGGAGGTCCTGCGAGACAGAATCGCGCACGCAATGTAGAATAACAGACGAAGGAGGCAGTCATAGCTAACCGATCTTTGTAATAGGGACTGCAATCTTTTTGCATTATTGTTTCTTTGCTGATGTTATTGCTGCAGTTTCATGTTCTCTCGTGTTAATGTAAGCTTATTGTTAATTTCGTAGGTAAAAAACAATGCATCCAAATGACCGATGTCGTTGTGGGACCCCTTTGGTTCTGAGCTACGAAGATGGGCAAGAAAACCCGCTTCGACGGCTATTCTATGTTTGTTCTTCAGGACGATGTGATCATCGTGTGCCTCATACACGTGCTCCAAGGACAGAAGAGAATATGGCAGACGAGTTTTTCTTTTTTGCATATCGTTTATGGGATATGGAAAGGGAAAATCGAGAACTCCTTCGGAAGCTGGAAATCACGCACAAAGATTTAAACGATAAGGAAAGCGAATTGGCTACTCTCTACGCCGACTTAGATGATGCTGGAGGCACGAGAGCTTCACTGCAGGATATGGTGGACACGCTGAGTCTGCAACTGCGAGGTGCAGGATTAGAGGTGGTCGACGATGCAGTGATTGACAAGCATATCCTGTGACTTCGTCTTTATTTCGTTACGGTTCTCCTCTAGCAATTCCAATCATGTTATCGTGGGTAATGAACTAGCGTATGCTACAGTCTGTAACGTACTACTGTATTTCGTTATATGCAATTTCCATGGCTGTTGCAGTCTACGTCGTACATTGGGTTGTATAGGTTTGCCACAACATTTCTAATTCTGCGTACCTGAGCCGTGTTTATTTCAAACGATAATAACCTCGCATTAAAGACGGGTTTTCAAAGAATTTGGCGTATATTGGGGGGCGTAAGGGGGAAATTGAGGGAGCATAAGGGGGAAATTGCCTCGAACGATATAAATCTATGTTCTTGGGGGTTTACAAATTAATGACAAGAAAAAATTCCATTATAAAGCAGGTACTATTGATATATGCCCAACGTATTTTATTATTATCATTCTAATGACAAAGAGGACATTTCTCCATCACATCATATTATACCACATCCACCCCAATCCATCCCACCCTCTATCCAAACACCTACTATTGCAATAGGGTTATCCACCCCCAACCCCGTGTCAAACTTGGGATACCCCAACCCACCCCAACCCGCAATCCAAACGAGCCCCTAGTGACCAATGATACACCAACGATATGAGACTATGGATCTCCTCCTCGTCTTCGTCGTAGAGCATCTCCCTCATCTGTCCCGGTGACATACGCTTCGTCATCTTCGCCAAGGTTTGGCACGTAAGCTCGAGCAGTCCCTCCGTCTCCATATCTTGGAGCATACGCAGATCGATCTTCTTCATGAACTCCTCATCCCTCTTCATCACAACCTCTTCCCCGGTGCTGGCTTGGGCATGCTTCTCATAAAATGCGATGGCCTTCATGAGGATGTTACTGCAGAGGTTGCGGAGCGCTAATGCACCGGCGGCGGAGTCGACATCCCCCACATGGTGCTCGAGTAGCATCGATAGCATTGTTAGAATACTAGAGCGAGCAATCGAGAGAGAATCTGGTTTATGTGGATCGAAAAAAGAGCCTTAGTTAGGGGGCATCTTATATATAGAAAGAGAGAATCATATATCTAATTAACAAGTCCTATTCGAGTTTGAATAAATACATTTGAAGACGGTGAAAAGATATTAGCTATCCTTTTTAATTTAAGAAAACTGTTAAGTGGCCTATTTGTTACGGGGCAATGGACTTGCAAAACGTGTATTTGTATCCATATTTTTCTTAAGTGATTTTAAGATACATGATATTGAACTAATTATTCATTTTAATCTTTTTGTACTTTTCTTTCCCAATAAACAGCAAGTTTATCTCAGACTGACCCAAACAAATTACCATAACAACAATTATCCTTTAGTTTGTTGCGCTAAACTTTGTCTGGTAATTAACCCTCGGCTCAAAAAAATTCACTTTTTATACATGTATTTAAATACGACATTAATTGCATTTAAAAAAATATTCTATATTTAAATAGGGAATGCAGCGGATATTAAGTTATTCCTTTCCACAATTTAATTTTGGTATATTGTTTAAACTAAACTTTATGGTTCATGTAACAATCTTTATCCGTGGTTAGTTTCAAAATTTTATCCAATGGATGCTAAACTTTAGTTTAAAAATGAGTGATGATTATTTAAAATTTTTAAAAAATAACAATAGATACATGTTATTGATGAAGCCGAATATATTTCTATAACAAGTGCATCATGTGAAGCCCTGTGGCTGAGAAGACTTTTTCATGATATTCAAGAAGCGAATGTTCTTCCAACAACTATATTATGTGACAATATGTCAGCCATTGCTATGACAAAGAATCCAATCTTTCATGGAAGAACAAAGCATATTGAACTTCGTCACCATTATGTTCGAGAGCTAGTGGAGAATAGCGTCATCAAGCTGGAGTTCATCAGCAAGAGGATCAACTTGCGGATATTTTTACAAAGCCACTTCCAACTGAAAAGTTCCAGTACTTAAGGAGAATAATGCAAATTACAAATTAAGAGGGGGTGTTGAAAATGTAATTTGTAATTAGCCCATGAAGTATTATTGTAATGGTTTAGTATAAATGGGCCTACAATCTTCAACCATATGAAAAGATGTGGGCCTATATCTTCCACCAACATAAGAAGCTTCATGAAAATGTGCACTTGGAAGAATAATCTAGAAAAGAGAGAGGTGGAGAAAATATCTAGATGTTTCTCCACCTCCCAACAAAATATCTAGATATTTTCTTTTAAAAGATAAGCATGGAAGAGGATTTTAGATCCCTCTTCCAAAATATCTCCACCCTCTTGGGGGCCTATAAATACCCCCTAAGAGGTCCTCATTTCACACAACAATAAGAAGAAGTTCTCTACCAACACAAGAGCCTCTCAAGTGTCATTCTCCTTCCAAGTGTTGTAAGTCCCTATTCTTTTATTGTAAGCATTGTAAGTCCTCTTCTTGTAAAGTTCAAGACTTGTATGCAAGTTTAAGTTTTAATTAAAAGAAGTTCTTGAGTTCTTATCTACCTTATGCATTGATCCATATTCTCTCCCTCTAATTTGCTTTTTACACACAACCAATCTTCTGCTGCTCCAACAGAAACTACGGATCTCATCTTCTTCTTTATAGAGCATCTCCCTCATCTGTCCCGGTGACATACGCTTCATCATCTTCACCAAGCTTTAGCTCGTGAGCTCGAGCAGTCCCTCCGTCTCCAGATCTTGTAGCTTACGCAGATCGATCTTCTTCATGAACTCCTCATCCCGCTTCATGACAACCTCTTCCTCAGTGCCGGCTTCGGCATGCTTCTCATAGAATGCGACGGCCTTCCCGAGGATGTTACCGCAGAGGTTACGGAGCGCCAATGCACCAGTGGCGGAGTCGACATCCCCCACATGGTGCTGGAGTAGCATTGATAGCATTGTTAGAATACTAGAGCAAGCAATCGAGAGAGAATCCGGTTTATGTGGATGGAGGAAAGAGCCTTAATTAGGGGGCATCTTATATATAGAAAGAGAGAATCCTATATCTAATTAACAAGTTATATTCGAGTTTGAATAAATACATTTCAAGACGGTGAAAAGAAATTAGTTGTCCTTTTTAATTTAAGAAAACTGTTGAATGGTCTATTTGTTACGGGGCAACGAACTTGCAAAACGTACATTTTTATCCATATATTTCTTAAATGATTTTAAGATACATAATATCGAACTAATTATTCATTTTAATCTTTTTGTACTTTTCTTTCCAATAAACAGCAAGTTTATCTCATAGTGACGCAAACAATTTACTATAACAACAATTATCCCTTAGTTTCTTATGCTAAATTTTGTTTGTAATTAACCCTCAGCTCAAAAAAATCCATTTTTTATGCATTTATATAATTACGACATTGTTGTAATTTAAAAAAATATTCTAAATTTAAATAGGGAATACAACGGATATTAAGTTATTCCTTTCCACAATTTAATTTTGATATAGTGTTTGAAACTAAACCATGTACTTTTCTTTTTTCACTGCAACAAAATGGTGACAATAATTTCCATTTCACAATCATTTTTTATCCTTGAAATTAGCGATAAATGCAGTATTCGTTGGTATATGTTATGATTCATATAACAATCTTTATCGTTGCTATTTTCAAAATTTTATCTAATGGTTGCTAAACTTTAGTTTAAAATGAGTGTTGATTGAACTAATTAATGGTGAAGATTTTAGGCTCACATGTATAAGGTGCAAACCTTTTTCTTTCAAAAAAAATGAGCAGTGATTATTTAAAATTCTAAAAAATAGTAATGGATACGTGTTGTTGTATCGATAGTCACTAATAAGGTAACAACAGACATGACATCTGATACTAATTTCAAGTATAAAAATTATTTCGCAAAGAATAATATTGTTATGATGTATTCAACATCGAACGATATATAGTGCATAATTTAAAAAATGCCATTCTAGGCTCATTTTGTTATGGTGTATATAACAAAGGACGATTAAATATTCATTGCCACATCTTTAACAATGAACATTACTTGTTGCTTGCTCAGCATAGCAAAACATAGAAACTAAACCCTAATTTCCAATATACTTGCATTCTGGTAGCATGTCCGAAGGATATTAATTTCCATATTAACCAAACTAATCCTAAAGTTCATGGTTTAAATACTATGAATCTTAAAAATACGTAACATTCACTAAGGATGAAAACAGATGTGGATATATTCAAATATCTACTTATCGTATTTGAAAAATTATCGGATACGGATATCCATATCCGAATATTAATCGAATACAGATTAAACATGGATATGTACTATAAAAAGTTTTCGAATATGGATGCGGATATGGATATGGTAATTTCTCGAATATTTAAACTCGAATATTCGAATACAAAATTTAATATTATTTTATATATTAATTAATATAATATAATCTACAATTCTGTATTATTATATTAGTATTATACATTATATAATACAAATATTAATGATATTAATAAACATACATTTGTTCGGTGACGGGCACGAATGAAAGTTACTAAATCCTTTCTTGCTAATTTGACATCATTTTTGAGTCATTTTAATTATGTTAAATAACCTAGATTTTGGAAATTATTTTTTTGTTGGCATTACTATAGAATTTATTTTGTGAAATTAAAGTTTTTCGATCTAAAAATCAATTTAGAATCATTTTACTAATGTTTGAGCTTGGGAAAATAAATCTAAGACCCCGTCTCTTAGATCAAGCATTAGTTTTTAAATTACATATTATCAAAGGGAATTCCTCCTGGGACTGCCAGCCGCCGTCCGATCTTGAGATCCTCAGCCGTAGATCGCCACCTGCATCATCTAATCAGAGCCGTCCGTGGCGAAGCGACATCGTGCGCCCTGAAGCTGACACGTGGACAAGTGGCTTTAGCCACACCGTTGGATCGCACTCGAGTGGGGTATTTTGCATCCTTACCCCACGCATTTTTGTATTTACTAGTTAGCCCATTAACTTTCAATGGTAGTTTAAAATTTTTTGAAATAATTATATATAGACCCCCGAACTTCTACTATTTGCACTTAGGTCCTCAGCCACGTCACCTCACGTCAACTGTTCACGTGAGGCGCGGGGCATTTTGCAGAGGACCCCTCGCGGGTTCTGCTATTTAGCTTTAATCCAAGAACTTTAACATCACGTGTAATATTTTTGGACAAATTGCATGTATACCCCTGGAATTTTGTAATATTGCATTTCTACCCCTGTCAGGTCACGTGTTTTTACACGTGGGCTTGGTAATTTTGCAGTTAAGCCCTTGCGGCTTTGGGTATTTGTAATTAATCCAGGAACTTCTTTTATCAGTTGTAAACTTTTTGTGAAAATTGCAATTTGGCCCTTGGCTGTTTGTCTATTTACATTTATACCCCTGCCAGGCCTTGTATGTTTGTATGCTTTCCCTATTTATTTCACGCATCATTTTAACTTGAAAAATTCCTAAAAAAATAGTATAGGCTCATGTTTGCTTGCTCTTTCACGCCATATTTTGCATTCCATTTTTATTGCATTTTCATAATTATTAAAAATCAAAAACAGGCATTTTCAGCACTGTTTGCATTAGAAAAACTATAAAAATTAGTAAAACGTTTTGAAAAATTCCAAAAAAATTATATTTTGTGTGTTTTATCATATATTAGTGTAAATCCAAAAATAATTAAAAATTTCAAAACAAAAAACCTTAAAAATTAGAAAATTCCTAAAAACTTCATAAAAATCTAAAAAATTCTAGAAAAATCTTAAAAATATAAACTCAGTTTCTATAGTTTCCTTATTTTATTGTATTTATTTTAAAATTAACTTGAGGAATTTTGGGTACTGTTTAGTATTTTTCAACCTCATTTTGATTTCGGCCAGTAACTTAATTCACTATTTTCTTATATTTCAACTTTTAAAAATACCAAAGGCATTCAGAAAAATCTCCAAAAATCACAAAAATATTATAAAATCATAAAAGACCAAAAACACTCATTTTTTCTGATTTTTGAGTATTTTTATCTATTTTTATAAATCCCCCATCTTATCTTCTCGTATATTGTATATATATTCTATTGTAGAAAAAGAAAATACAAAAATATAAAATACAAAAAGAAAATATAAAATCAGAAAATCGAAAACCAAAATACAAAATTAAAAATCAAAAATGAAAAATAAAATTAAAAATATAAAATTAAAAACACACAAAAAATTGCATAATTCTAGACATTTAATCACATCACATTTTTGTGCATCATTGCCCGATTTATCTTGTTTACTCCCTGTGTTCGACACTCTACACATACTTGCACTATAAACATTTCTTGTAGAGTTAAAATAAATTTGACTCCACATTTATTCTTCATTGCTTGATTTTGTTATATTGTGGGTTCATTGTTGACTTTAGTTCGGATTTCCGAGTGGTCGACACATCGACTAAGTTCCCGCCTTGTGTGGAACTTAAGACCACCGAAATTCGGCTAAATCAGTAGTATAATCAATTATACTTGTTAAATTACGTTAAAAAATCAATTAAAAAAATAAAATAAGCCCATGGGTCGACCTGTGGCAGGCTTTGGGCAGATGTTTTAGAACTTCAGCATGTTCGGCTCGGCTCATGGGCCAGCACGATCCGCATTTCAACCAGGTATAGAGGTAGGTGAGGGAGGAGGCGGTGATGGTGGTGGTGGCGGTAGCGGTGGTGAGTCTGGCGACGCAATGGAGAGGAGATAGTGTAGTGGGGGATAAGGGGGCCAGATGAGGGAGAGGAGGCGACACAACCCTCTTGTTCTTTATGTTGTTTGGAGGGAAGAGGAGGAAGGATAAGTGTCAGTCCGTCAATTTGATAAACAAGAGGGGTGACATATTGTTAACGGGTGTTCACTTTAATAATCAAATATATGATAGTTAATTATATGGATCATAGTGTAACAGAAGGTAAGTTTACAAGTACATGGATTCTTTACTTCGATCCAGATCGATCTTAGGCCATTATCATGCTTAGATCCAAATAACTAAGTTTCCTTTGGATAGTCACCTTCCAACAATTCTTGGACCTTCATCACCCTCTCTTAGCCCAGCTCAACATCTCAAATCTTACATCTTCTATCCGGTACGTCAACCTATCATCTTTGCAAATGGCCGAATAATCTTAAACAATTTTATCCCATCTTACCTCTATTAGAGATACACCAACTTTTCTTCTGATCGTATCGGTCGGAATCCAATCTTTTCATGTAAGACCACAACCAAAGTGATATTTTCACTTATGCTATTATCACTCTTTGCACGTGTTCATGATTCACAAGCCAACATTCAGATTTATAAAAGCATAATAGGTTTCTCATAACTGCTCTTTAATTCTTTTCCTTCACTTTCAAAGGATTTTTTTCTTATGACATAGAACAATAAAGTCTCCTTTATACTTTAGCCAATGCATTTATTCTAGAATAATATCCCCCTCGATTTCCTGACCATGTTGCAAAATAGCTCTCAAGTATCTAAAAGAATTTTTCTTCTGAAAGTTATCTTCTCCAATCTTCAATTGAATTCCTTTACCATGACCTCCATCAAATGTGCACTCCATATATGTAGTCTTAACCATACTTATACGAAAACTTCTACTCTCTAAGATATATTTTTCATATATATATATATATATATATATATATGGGGCCTTTCAAATAGGATGCAGTCCTTCCTGAGTTCAAGAAGGACGCCCCCTTTTTTTAAAACATGAGCACTTTAATAGAATATGTATACAGTTTGTATTATACGTGCACTTATAAATACAAAGCCGCATACAAAACTGTGCATTATAATACAAACATTAAAGCTTCACGTTATAATACAAAATTGTATATGTATTATACTAAAGTCATCCTGTTTTATACAAAAAAAAAAGAATTGACCTTTCTGAACTTAGGAAGAACTACGTATTTGAAAGAAATGAATGAACATTTTCTACAACAAAATCATCTTTTATTAATTACAGTATTTTAGCGGTGATTCTCATATTAACAGTTATCCATTAGTTTGACCGTCGTTCTATTAATCATTACTAAAATATATTAAACAATCGTACAGAATTTGATAGGAAAGGCATTGTTGTGTGAATAAATCATTTGGACATATCATTTATTACAATTTTCAAATATAATAAGTAATTTTGCATGTAGAATATATATATATTGTTATATATGAGGAGTGATCCTATGAGAGCACAAAGTTGTGAGAGAATGAGAGGAATGATTTTGGACCACATGATTCTGTTTTCTCTCTCCTAGTCTTCTCTCTTCTGGGTGAATAATGTGATCCAGAATCACCCCTCTCATACTTTCACAATTTTTTGCTCTCATAGAATCACTCCGCTGTTATATATTTAACAACGCATGGTACATCGACAGATTTCAATATATGTCTCGTGGTAGACACGCTGATTTAGACTACAAATTTCATAAAATTTCAATTATATAATATTTTATGATGTTAGCACATTTGAATGTAAGAAATAAACTTTTTTTTCTATTGTTTGATCTAAAGCTCCGAATAATTTTGGATCAAGTGAAACAATACATGAGATGATAGAGAATTTTGGGAGTAGGAGGGAATTTCACAACAAAAAAGAATAAAAGAACTCCAAACAAAGTCCAAGCGACTAGATAATAGAGAGAACTTAAAATAATAAGGTAGATTTATTACTTTATTTACGGTTGTACCCCTCTTAAATGCTGCAATGTCAGTTATTCCTTTTTTTTGCAATATCATTTGTATCCCTACCTCCTTGGATTATTCACGATTGTACCCTCGAGTTAGTTTAGCCATTAATGGGATAAACGAAACCATAATTTATACATAAGAAAATATGATTTAGTAAAGTTTTCTTACATCTTTGCCCTTACACTTTTCAAAAAATTATACTTGCACCATCCTTTTTCTGTGCAATTACACTGATGCTCCTGAATTAACGTCCGTTTGAAAGGTGGATGAACGACACCTTCTCCTCTATATCCTCCATTGTTCACGCGATCATCATCGACGTCCACCTTCCTTATAGTGATATATGCCCCTCTACTGTAACCATCGACCTTTATTTTCCTTTATTATCCTTTTCTTTATTTGTATTTTTTCTGCAAATTGGCTCAGTTTAAAAATTGTTGATTTAGTGAACCAAAATTTACTTTCTTTGTTATTTATGTTACAATCGACCCTGATTTAATTATGGAATTTACAAAAAATTACGAAGGCCATGTTTGGTAGGAGAATAAACCCTGAAATAAGAGGCCAATTCTCCTCCCGACACGGTTCCCAGTGGTACGATTATTCCACATTATTCCATCTTATTTCACTCCTATTCATATCTTTATCACACCTTACCTACCTTTATTTTACCTTATTCTCTTTATTCCTATCCTCCAGCCGAACAGAGAATAGACCTTTATTCTCCTTATTCCCCATCCTTATTCCTGCTTATTCCCGAACCGAATGGGCCCTTAATTCATAAGCACATGCAATTTCTCCTAACTTCTTTTTTGCACATTACTTGTTTTCTTGTTATAATATTTCTGCAGAAATTGCGTATAACACTCCCTACTTTTATTAAATTGTACAAAACTAATTTAGTTTGTTTATTTACAATCAAACTCTCGGTTTTAAAATAAATAAGATTTAGCCCCTGAAATCTTATTTTTGGGCATTAAAGCTGGCAAAAAATCCAAAATATTGAAAAATACTAGAAAAATTTAAGACCATATAATGTAATACATTTTGAGGTCCTAATACAAAAAATGAATATGGAGTCTTATTTGATCTGTTTGAGTTAAAAATGGTATTAAAAATTACCCCAAAATTATGAATAGGAGACTATGGAGTTGATCTTCTATTTATTTATAATTTTTTTCGTACTATAGTTGTTGTAAATCAATCTGGAATTAGCAGTTTTCATGTATGCACAACATATCAATCTGGATTTAGCAGTTTTTATGTATGCATAACAACTTCATAAAAATAAAAATTAGAGTTTTTGAGATGTGAAATTGTTTAATTGTTTATGGGATACATAGCCATTGCCTTAATCCACTTCGCTACATCTTCTCTTTATACCAAAGCAAATCATAATTAAGTTAATTGAGTTAAAGAATTTGTTTTAATCCTTTTCTTTATCTGAATTTAAATATTGGACATAATGCCCCAACCTTCAAAATTATATCGATCGTTCGTTATAGAACTGATTTGCGTAATATTTTATACCTAAAATATCGATATATATGTAGTATTATTAATAATTTTTTTGTAGAATTGTCTATGTCTCCATTGATTTTTTTTCTAAAGTTGTTAACATTATTCGTAGCTGCTCTAAAATTTCTACTGCTATGATATTTAGCATAGAAATTTCATGTCTTTTTATTGATATATATTGTTCAAATCTACATTTTGCTTTTTAAAATTTTTTTCTCGTGCATGTGCAAAATTAAAATGGATTAAGGTATTCAATGGAATGCAATTATTGCTATTGATTAGTCTTTCTAGGAAAATAGATATGATAATTAGCTATTTCAAAATCAACTTTAGTGTAATTTGTTTATTTTGGTAAATAAATCATAACTAATTTCACAAAATCAGAAAATACAAATAAAAGAGGAACTTGTTCTTCTAAAGTTGTAGCTTTTAGACAAAAAAACATTTAAAAATAAACATGTTTGCTTGATTTTCAATTTTTAGAAAAGGTTTAAATAACATTCATGTAATATAATTCTAATGTTAAATTTTACCCATAATACAGTATGTCATGTAGTTTGGTATAAAAAAACTCTGAAATTTTTATCAAATATTGTTACATTTTTGGATAAAAAATAACAAAATATTTTAATTGGTGAATCGAAATAGAATTAAAAATTGTCGATTACAAAAAACAAATATAACCACTAAAAAGTTGTTAAAATATCATGGTATTTTTTGCACAATTTCAAAAAAAGGATGTCGAAGACTCGAGCAATTGCGAGTTTTCCCCATTTTTTGCAAGGTTTTTCCCCATACCCACCCATCTCTATCCCTCTCTCATGGAATCACTCGACCCCACCCCTCCCTTTCCATTTAAACAAAAAAAAACCATGTAATACCAGGTAACATTGCGGGCTTAAGTTGTTGATATGTTATGAAGGAAAGTTGATCCTGACAATTTGTTAGGTTGAACCCCAAGTTGACCCACCAAAAGTGCTTAAGCAGGGCTGGCTATCAAACCCAACGAGCCGAACCAGCCCTGCCTCGGTGAACTCAAGCCTCGATTTTAATTACGTTTTAATTTGTAGTGTAAACTGCAAAAAAAAACTCAACCATATGTCAATTTTCGACCGAGGACTTCATTTTTCAAATGTTTCAACTTTTGACTTCAAGGTTTAACATTGATATATAAGAATAGCAGAAGTTCATAGTCTTGTATTTGAGACAAAAGAAATAAGATCAAATCCCCTCGTACATTTGAAAAATGAAGGACTCTTCTTGGTAATTTACCCTAACTTTTATGATCACCTAACAATTTTACCAACAATTTATTTGCAGTGTCTTAGGCATATTTCAAGGTTCTGATATAAATATAAAAAACCCCAACGTTTAAATTATTCATAGAATATATTTCATGGAATTCTATGCGGGCATATAGGTAAATATTGTAAATATTTCTTATTTTATCAATATAACAAAACTTCGTGTGGATTAAAAGTAGAACTTTCAGACAGACTGACACCACACAAACAACAAAATTATGGAAAACTCAGTTAAATACTCAGTTACAAACACAAAAGCATATTACAACTTATCCATGTGCATTAACCTTGAGTACATTCTGCCAACAGGTTAAATGGCAAATAAACCAGAAGGGGAAAAATCAATCCATAGTAGAATGAAGGTAAAAAAGTATAACTTGTTAGAGTTTCTGTACACAAGGCTGTAATTTGAGACCTACTGCCGAGAAAATTCACATATTTCAGTCCTTTACCTGAACCTTAAAGCAAGGCTCCCATATTCAACACAGCATTACTACAAGACGGGGGCGGTTAGAGTGGCGCATGCGATCCTTCTTCAACAGTCATGGCAAAATGAGGTTAAAGATGCAAAAAGTTGCTTGATTAGTCCATGTGAAGACCCTGTGGAGGAAGACCTACAAACCTTGCATTTGCTGGCTGTGCTACTACAACAATTTCATCAGCAAAGAGAGATTTGATGAACTGAGGTGTCTTAAGAGGTCGTCGACCTGTCATTCTAGGGTAGATATCCTCAAGGAAGTAATATGCATGCCCAGCTACCATACCCTGCGTTAAAAGAATGGGAGAATGTTAATGAACAAAGCTGAAGTGCGGATTTTTACAGTTTAAAGAAATATTATTTATGAGCTAGTACAAAATTTACAATAGCTCAAGGTATGTTCAGGGCCAAACTTTTCAAATTGTTTGTATGGATCGATACTGCTTCGGTACCAGTAAAATGTCATAGGTATCAAGAAATAAGGCAAAAAAGCTATCAAATACAGAAGAAAGACAGGTGAAACTGAAGACATTAACGTAATACTATTCCATCACCTAATAATGGTTTAAGGAGTATTGAGCAGATGGCATTGTTCTATAGACCCAATAGTGTTTTCTTGATAACTAGATTTCTCTGAATGGGTTGGCTTTCTATATTATTTAACAAACTATAGAAAATGCAAGGCATCACACGTGTAAATTCATTATAGAAAATTAGATTATACAAATAAACTTTAGAGACTTAAAGAGACACACCAGAAGATCCACCCAAGTGCTGCTGCCAACGAGAACAGAGAAGCCAAGGAGAACCTGAAAAAAATTACATCCAGTATAAAATAAATGTTCATATTAATGGTCAATAAATTAATGACAAATAAACCAAATAATCTTTACTATACAAATAGGCCGACACCCAACATCCCTATTGTTCTCTACTTTAGTGGTCTGTGTCTGATGAACTGAAGAAAAAATATAATTTTAGATTGTTTTCTTGACCCAACAATTTTAGATTGTTGTCATCAGCTAATAATATTTTTGGGGGGATCCTAGCCTTTTCAGCTGCATTTTTCAAATTGCACAATCATCATGGGTTTTCAATCAAATTCAACCCAAACAAGATATAGCAATATTCACTATTTGCAGTCTATCAACAGTTCTTATAGATTCAAAACAAGAATGAAAGGTAAAAATTAGACCACCTGTACACAAAATGTTCAGAGCAATCATATTCTCATATGACAAATTTTACATAACGTTGCAATTCACCATCTAAAACAATATTGAATGAGAAGAAAATACAACTGATGCCCATTTTTATGTTATTTTTCTTAGAAGTAATACAAGTAGCTATCTCCTGAGTCTCCTAACTACCATCGTCTTTTGCATCAAGGAGCATTGTCCGTCTACTCTATGATTCAAGAAGTGTACACA
This sequence comes from Ottelia alismoides, assembly GCA_037367405.1. Classification (NCBI taxonomy): domain Eukaryota; kingdom Viridiplantae; phylum Streptophyta; class Magnoliopsida; order Alismatales; family Hydrocharitaceae; genus Ottelia; species Ottelia alismoides. The sequence continues at coordinate 281,332 of JAZKJV010001127.1, read as the reverse complement.
TGCACCAAATGTTTCTTTCAAATGAGTTACCCACAGATATGGCTAAATGCTACCCCTAACAACCACAAAAAAAAATCTTCAGATGAGTAGTTACCCAGAGACACAGGTTAATGATATCCCTAACAACCCAAAATAAATTTATAGGTTAATGTTATCCCTTCAATCACAAAATAAAAACCGATAACCCAAGAAAGAAATATTAATGAAGCCCACAAATTAACATCAGGGTAATTAAAGTTTGTAAGACTTAAAATTGGGTCTTCCATGACAAAGACAGGTGTTAAGACCGCTCGAGTTATGCCCTAGTGGGAAACCACCAAAGATGTAAATACATGATATGCTGCATACGCATACACGTTAAAAGAGTTCACTTACACCACAACTATGATATCATATCAGGTCACAAGCACATACAGGCAGCCACTCACCCAACCACAGATGCATGACCACATGTGCATGAACATGCATGCATACACACATATACGTACTTGAAGGCAAAGAATTAAATTCAGCATACACAAATATGTGGGAAGTCTATGAATCCAGAAACTGCATAGTGTTATCCTCCATCTGCCACCAACGCCCTATTCCTCCACCTCTACAGGGTCGAGGTAACCCCCTTCACCAGCATTGCTGCTCCTATAGCTAGGAAATAACATCTCAAGTTAGACCTCTCTCTTATTCCTCTTTTTTAAAAGCGATGCATGAAGAGCCTTGCAAGGCGGCCACTCCTAAGTTAGACCCTGATGATCAATCAAAGATATTCTAAGGCTGATTTGAAAGTGAATTAGACAAACTTGAGCATTATCTCACACCCACCAACATAAAAAAACGGAACCAGAAACAGGATGGTTCACTCATTTCGCTCAGTTTACACACAAACATACACACTCAATTGGCTATATAAACTTTGCATCGCTTACATATGCCACCGCCTGTTTGAAATTTGGTATGATAGATCATGACTCCTTGGTTTTCACACATCGTCAAGTCCATCCACTCCCCACAATGCCTCAGCATACAGGGCTCCATAAACAAATTTCCAGACACACCAGTACTCCTAACTACGGAAAATAAGAATTCAATTACCATGCAAGAAAATTCTTCTCCATACATTGAAGACAATATGTTGTCGAATGTAAGATTAACTTTGACAAGTACAGTGCGTCTACCACCAAAAAGACCAGGGTTTGAATCCCAGGAGGGACACCCAGGATAAAGATTTGTCCTTCAACAGAGTGAATGATCTATTTGTAGCACTGGGTGTCTATGGAACCACAAGGGAGACCAGGGTTCGAGTCTCTTGGATGGCCTCTATAGGAGGTCCATCCCATCATGTCAAAAAAAACTTTAACAAGTACAAATTAAAGACTAAGAAAACTAATGGAGATTTCAAGCACAACTAGCCCATTTGTAGAAAAACATCATAAGCTAGTTACAAGGAAATGAAAATTTCATAACCATCACAATAAGAAACTTCTAGAAACCGAGCATGCATTAAGTGTCTCATAACTCATGCATGAATGAGGGAAATAATTGATCAAATTGAGAATTTATATTAAATACGTGAGACGATTCGACCATGAAAACAAGAAGAATGAAAAATATAATAAGATCCCCATTTTAACATGATCAAAATGCATATATAACAATACAAAAGAAGCAAACCAAAATATCATAGTTGAGTGATAAGTATACAAACCCAGGGTAAATAAGCTGCAGTGAAAGTAAAGAGACCCAAGAAGCTCATATGGATATAGGGATTATGTTTGCTCCAGACATATACCTGCAATGCAATAGCCCAATTGTGAGTTACAATCAAAAATCTCGTAGGATGGGCACACGCTGGTTATAAAACATGCACAATCCACATTGTTGATAAAGAACTTATGGATTCACCATCATAAATGTCAAGGAGTTGCTTAAGAAGAAAATTCTGGCAAATGATTCAGATAAAAAAGGTATCACTCCGCCAATGAAGACAATCCCAGTCAAAACTGTAGCCCCAAATAAAAGCATATAAAAGAAATCTGCAGTCCTTCCTCTGAATGAGTTCTCTTCTAGCAACTTGCAATAACGAGCAAGAAAGAACATGTGGAATAAGAAGTCCAGATCTGTAAAATTCAAATAAGAATTCCATTAGCAAATTATTATTGAACTGATATCTAAAAATTGTGGACAAGGACATTTTCATACTACTCTCTCTCTCTCTCTCTCTCTCTCTCTCTCTCTCTCTGAGACATAACTTTTTTAAAATAAATCACATGTCACAGCCATTGATTTGACAATCATCACTACTGTGAACTATAGCGTGTAAAAACAAATTATGTAAATAATAAAAACACCAACATTGCATATTATTTGTTCATACTTACGTATGTACATATGCATTCATGCATGTATATATGGATGATTTTCTTCTGTGGACCTTGGAAAGAACCACCTAATTTGTTTTAACTTTTTAAAAATACGCTAAATGTTTATACATTGCATGCATATTGGTGTTACACGTGCAAGTGTATACTGTTGCATGCATATCTTGATTCTATGTACAATATCGACATTTTAAATTTATAAAGTACATATTCTCATTCACAGATTCTATTATTTTAACCAAGTGTAGTTCACACTTTTATACCATGCTAGTCAAATCAATGTCGAGATGATTAATTTGTTCAATGACGAAAGAAGCAGTTGCACCTCATTAAAAAATTCCCAAACATTTGATTTACTTAATGTGGAAAAAAGGCTTTGTTGTTGTATATATTTAGATTTGCAGTTTTAAGATAGTTCATCATAAAAACAAAACCAAGGTTGTTAAAAAGGAAAAAAAAGATAACACGACCTATATGTGCATCTGATCTAGCCTAAACTTCAACTGAATCATCAACTTCGAACATGTTTTCCGCATAACAAGAAGTCCCGGACCTTTGGCTAATATCTTTGGGATATTTGTTTTCCATGTACACTATAAGATAAATTTTAGTTGAATGTAAATTATAAGAAGCTGCCTGAATTCTTCAACTAGTGGCCCATACCATTCTAATCAATTGTAAAAATCGATAGTCAGTACTCAAATGACTAGATCATTGACTAAGGATTGATTTGGCAATTGGATGACAACAACAAAGCCTTTTCCCACATCAAGTAGGGTCGACTACATGGATTCTCTGCCTCCATTCAGATCTATCTTGGGTCATTCTTGGGCTTAGATCCAAATACCTAATATCCCTTTGATAGTCTCATTCCAACACTTCTTAGGCCTTCCTTGCCATCTTTTGGCGGTCTCAATATCTCAAATCTTGCCTCTTCTAACACGTGCATCAGTCGGCCTCCTTTGCAAATGACCAAACCATCTTAAGCGGTTTTCTCTCATCTTATCCTCTATTGAAGCCAAACCAACTTTCTTTCTGATCACATCATTCAGAATCCGATCGTTTCGTGTATAATCACACATCTATCTTGGCATTTTCATTTCTGCTACTGTCATTCTTTGCACATATCTATGATTCACATGCCAACATTCCTTTGAATTATTTTAAATATATAAATCATTTTTATGCATACATTCCTTTATATTTACATAAATGTGTTCATTTTCTATATTGTAATAACGAAATAAAAGAAATAGTTGAATTTCAATCGAACATTAAGCATCTCTGATTATTTTAAATATACTGTCATTCTTTGCACATATCTATGATTCACATGCCAACATTCATTTTGAATTATTTTAAATATATAAATCATTTTTATGCATACATTCCTTTATATTTACATAAATATGTTCATTTTCTATATTGTAATAACGAAATAAAAGAAATAGTTGAATTTCAATCGAACATTAAGCATCCCTGATTAAAATTGCTTTATAAAAAAGCAAAAAGGAAGAAGAATGGAACCCAATCATCTTGCAAGAAATCAACCGAATAGTTAGTCGACTCGACCGACCAACTAGTGAATGCTTAGTCCTAGCCGAGTTGACTTAACAGTCTAATCGACCATTTTTTGCAAGTTTTGTTCTGATATTAAGTTGATTATGATGACAATCTTATTAGATAAATTCCATATCTAACTTTAAAAAACAGGATTTTCTCTCACCTACTAGTCTAAAAGCTCACATCCCCTCCCTCATTAGCATCCTGCATTAAAAGCTTGAGCTTGAGAAGCCAATCCATCTAGCACTAACCGGTTGTCCAACTCAGAGGGGAAATTATGTGATTTCTATACACCGACACCATGACTAAATGAACAGTTTTCTATTCATTACATAGTTTTTACAAAAATGAAAAATGTCATAGGTATCTTTATTTCGTAATAGAAATATTGGACAACTAGCATGTATACTCTTGCATCGTGTGATTTCTAATAGCTTGAAGCCATCTGTTAACATGCCTTAAAAAGTTACACCTGACCTTTCACAAGTACCACATGCTCAAATCTCCTGAATCTCCTTTTTGGAATTACTTACTTTGTCAATCATTTAAGAAAAGTAGTTACTTTAGTTCACTATTCCCATGCAACATTTGATTGATTCCCCACCAAAGTTAAGTAGAAAGTAGGTGAGATTGCTCCATGTGCTCTTATTACATGATTATACAAGTACACATTTACATTATTTTCATTCAAACATTCAACTCAATCTCGAGTTCTGATTTTAACCCATAAATCAACAGAGTCCTTCAAATGCCGCTAAGCGACCAACCAAGACTACAGAATCAGTGGCGGAGCCACAGGGTCGGTCGCCAAATTTGGACGTTTCAGTAAGATTACATAGACTATATCATGACTATATAATTTTTGCCTTAACTTTTTCCCATAATCTACTTCTTACCAATACTACAAAGTCTGTAAACCTCCACTGTACAGAACTACATAACCAATATCGCAAAGGCTCCAACTTTCCATCTTTTTCCGCATCAAAACCCTCAAAACCCACCATTCATGTTTATTTTTTATTTCTCTGAAAAAAAATGCATACCCATTTTCCTGAAATACAAAAAATTGGTGACGAGCCGCCATATCTCGTACTGCTGAACAACGAGCTTCGGGTTCAGATAAAGATTGTAAGGCGAAATGATCTGCGAGACAATAAAAAAAGAAAACCAGCAACAAATTTAGGGCAAATATAGCGCCATCAAAAACAAAAAAAACAACAAGAAATCATCGAATTCGACCTCGAGGGAGCATCCGACGGTCGTGAGGATAGCGGCAGTGAGGTACGAGCGGGTGATCACCGGCATCTGACGGTACCATTCCTCCACCGCCTGAGCCATCACGAAGATCGATTTAATCGGCGAAAGATGAGATTCTGAGAATCGGAAAGGCTTGTAATCGGTGTGATACTAAAGAGGGGAGAGTTTGATCCGGAAAAAAAACAGATGTATTTGTTTCTGAAAATCTGCGAATTTTGTAAAATACGTTTGCGAGGGTTTGATAATAGAGGGAGTGCAGGAGGACTAACTTCGTGACGTGCAGGTAGCTCTCCCATTGGGCCACGTGGATCACCCCTCGAAATTTTACGTGTCATTTATATGAAATGTTGTTTTACGAAAACTTAAACATGGATTAACCCCTTTTATCTTATCTTCTGCCTTATCCAATTCTGTTAATGAGCCTCATTATGAAATGCGTATATCCGCATATTCGTTTCATTTTTTGAATTGATACCCACGTCAATTTGATATGCCTAATAATGTGTATATAGTTTTATAATTGTTTCAAGATATAAGTGTAATTGTGTATTTATTTATAACGATTTATTACATATTCTTATATAACTTTTAATAATATAATGAGTTTAATGGGGCTGCCCCTTGCGGGCAGCCAAATGGCTGTCTCGCGTTGTTTTCGACGTTTTTTTATTTTTTTTGAAAAATATCACCATGTATATTCATCCATATATCCCCCTTATATGCTATTCGAATTTCGTCAGAAACAGAGACTCCTACGACCTCCATCGAGATGGTGTCGATTTAAGAAATCCTGTTACCGTTAAAAAATGATTGTCTCGATGGAGGTTGTAGGAGTCTCTAACGAAATTCGAATGGCATATAGGAGGGATATAGAGATGAATATACATGGTGATATTTTTCAAAAAAAACAAAAAAAATAATGAAAACGACGCGGGGGCAGCCAAATTAAACTCTAATATAATTGGCATTATGAAACAGGGGAAACTTCAGATGATGTTATAATTTATTATTTTAATGTCGAGAAACATATTTTCGTCATTTTCTCACACTCTAAGCAAAGAATATGACAAATTTATAATCCTAATTACCGCATAGCTCCCTCCCTCTCTATACACACACACCCCTTTTTCTCTCTCGTGACATCGGCAGTCGAATCCAACAATGCATGGTCTAGATGGTAGAGGTGTGCGACACCATCGTCAGCCCATGAGGCCCCTGCAAATCAGACTCCAGATCTCCTCTCCCTTGATCAACCTGTGGCTAATCCGATCTCGTAGTCGTAACGGTGTTTGTAGCAATACAATCTACTTGTTCATCATCTTTGTAGGAGGTTTCATTTGATATTCACCATTCTTCCTTGCATATATGAGAAATTACATATGATTTGTTTCTTGTTTTCATAAAAACTACAAACATGCAAATTATATATCGTGAAGACCCAAAATTTATATCTTGGAATTTCGAGTGTTGTTGCCCATGGGTTGCCTTCTTAGGTATGCATCTTAGCGTTGTAAACTGGAATGCATGAAAGTGCACTGAGAAACAAGGAATAATTTAATTTACAGATGTGTAAATTAAAAAACCCTAGGCTTGAAAAAAACAATAATGTGTTTTAAAATCATTTTCATATATATATATATATTGGTCTTTATTAATATATGAGTTTTTCGATTTTTTTATATGTCTAAATTTTTGTTCTATATTTGCTTGTTTGATTCTCAATTTCACGCATATGGATGGACGTTTGCTTCCATTGAGCGTGGTTGTTCCTCCACCACATAACCTGAAGAAGACGTGATCAAGCCATCCATCTTACATGAGGGGGAGGTTAAGATGTGTGCATAGATTCTATTTTACACTGTGATATACTATTTTTGCATAATCAACATTATACTTTGTATATTGTTTAAATGATTTTATAAATCCCAAATTATTTTGTACATGTTATCCACTTCAAAAAATAAATAAATTGCCATTTGCTTTTTTATTCTGCTGATCTCCATACAATTTCTACAAAAGCACGTAGGAATTTAATAAACGCAATGTGAATATTGCAATTATGACATGTTACAAAAAGACTTAACACATGGAGTGTGGATTTTACAATGGAGTGCGAAGGTGTTACAAAGACTTACACATGTTACTTTCAAAGAACTTTGGCAAATGAAATGTAAAAGTAAATTGCAATCATGCAATTCATTTTACAAAAGACATTTACAAATTTTATAAATGAGAATATTTATTTTATTAAACTATTAAATGTGGATGTAAAGGAAAACACATTGTCAAATTTACAAAATTAAATACATATTTTACATAAAACTCGATAGGGTGTACAAATTTATGCATTAATCCAGTTTGTCGTGAACATATTTATAAATTGATAAATAAAGGTATTAACTTTCAAAATAAATGAGACTAAAATAAACATTAATGTTACAAATGAAATTTAAACTCAAAATAAAATAGAATGAATGAAATGTCCTTTTGAATAAGATATCCTTGGATCAAGATCCCATGTCTCTCATTGATGGCTTACCATAGAATTAGTGAGACCACTCCTTCTTTGAAGGGGAATAAATATATTGAATATATTTATTCATGTGAAGGTAATCAAATTTATATTTATTTTAGTTACTCTATAAAGAGTTTTATTATTACTAGTATCTAATGTGTATTAATTATTGTAATTGCATTCAATATTATAAAAAAATATATTTCAAAGATAGATAAAAACATGATGCTACCTATACTTGCATATTTATCCAATCATTTACATTTTTAGGTGCAAGAGATCGGACCTTTTAAAAATAAATATTAAAATATTCTTAATTAATTACATAGGCAGGAGGTTTTACTATTTCAAAAAATCACCATCTATCTGCACCTAAAGTGTCGATTCGGATAGGGAATCGTTGCCAACGGCACTCCTAAATCTCTTATGAATACCACAACCCCCTCCACCATATCCTCCTCACTCATTCCACTTCATCCTCTCCATTCTCCCCATTTCTTCCTCTCCCTCAAGATCCCGATTTCTTCTTATTTTCTCTTGGATTATCGGTCTTGCGCTGCTCTTATTCAAGTAAGAGCGAATAGATCGCTTTCTTTTTTCTATGATGACTTTTTCCAGGGTTTTTTATCCATAGATGAAATATTATTTTGCATATATTTGACTATTATCTTTTCGCATTTATTCGCTCACTTTGAAGATAATCTCCATTCCATGCAACTTAAAATATATACATATAAAATTTCAATTCTAGTTATTAGTGAGATATCTCGATTTAGTTAAATAATTTCTGTTGCCATTTAATTATTCATTAAATTTTGTATCTTTAAACAAAATAATGGTAAAAATTCCTCTCTTACGCATTAACTAATTATGTCTTAATATCTCTGTAATTAAATTCTAATTAATTGGAAATTTTTTGTATTTTTTAAAATAATTTTTAATATAAAATTAATATAAATATTACATTAAATCAATAATAGAAAATTGAAAATAATATGTATTTAAAGAAATTTTTATTTCACAAATTAAAATTACATATTGAAATAATTATTCATCCTTGTAACCACATTGCAAATTATTGAAAATTTAAAAATAATTATGTATTTTTAAAAATAAATTTAATTTCATAAACTAAATTACGTAATAGACTAAATTGATAATGAAAAATAAAAAAATATTTATGTCTTTTAAGAATAATTTTAATTTCATAAATTAAAATTACGTATTGAATTAATTATTCATCTTTGTGAAATTATTGCAAATAATTAAAATTTAAAAAATAGTTTTGTATTTTTCAAAATAAAATTTAATTTCATAAATTAAATTGCGTTATAGATTAAATTGATAATTAAATAATAAAAAATTGTTATGTATTTAAGAATAATTTTAATTTCATAATTAAAATTACATATTGGATTAGTTACTCATATTTGTGAATGTATTACAAATAATTGAAAATAGTTACATAGTTGTAAAAATTTAATTTAATTTCATAAATTAAATTACATAAAATATTAAATTGATAATTGAAAATTAAAATATTTTACACATTTTAAGAAGAATTTTAATTTCAAAAATTAAAATTACATATGGAATTAATTATTCATCTTTGCGAATGTATTACAAATAACTTAAATTTTTAAAAAGGTTACGTGCTTGTAAAAATTAAATTTATTTTTATAAATTAAATTACATAATAGATTAAATTAGTAATTGAAAATTTAAAGATAGGTACATATTTTAAGAATAATTTAAATTTTATTAATTATATTACATATTAAATTAATTAATCATCTATATGAAGGTCTTCTACAGAATTGAAAACTTACAATTTATTACGTATTTTAAAAATTAATTACATAAGAATAAATAGGTATTCATCTATGTGATTTATCTATCTAAATTATTTTGAATATGTGCTTCTATTGGTAAACCATATCAAATAATCAACCTATGTAATTTATCTTTAGATATGGCATCCAATAATGTTCATATTTTATTATATTATGATAGAACAATAATGTGGCCAACGATCATGTAGACTATATTAGAGGACAAAAATATATGATTATATTCCCACGTCAAATGAAACATTTTGATATGTTTGGTCGAGTTTTCAAAGTCACTAGTATTCCACTCGATCGATACATCCTTACATTGAGATGAAAGTGGTTGTATCAAAGATCAACATTTTATCTAGTACCAATTCACAATGACGAAGCCACGTTGGTGATGATGGATTCAATCAACAAAGTGAGATTCATTCACCTTTTCGTAGAAGATGTCCCTCTTGATCAGGAAAACATGTCGTCGTCGAGGTAATATGGTCAAATTTAAATTAACAATCATGTTTTCATTATGTCTAAACTAACAAATATATAATTTAATCAGGCTAACAAACGATTCAGTGGTTGAGAATATATATATATATATATATATATGAACCCTCACAATTTAACCAAGATACTGATTTATCGACACAAGTACCCAAAGAACATAGTGATGAAATTGCAATTGAATCTGAGTCATCTGATGAGGAAAATATGAATACTAACATATGTCATGATTTCGGATTTGGTCTATTAGCATTGGCCTTAGACAATGAAGATAGGAGTCACTCTTACCGTGTAGTAATGAGGATGTTGACGAAGTATCGATGGAAGAGTTGGCTAATGTATTTGACCATGAAATTATAGAGGAAGAAGATGTTGTATTTGTAGAGAGACAAGGTGCTCCTACCGACGATTCCAGACTAGGTTAAAGTAGGGAGAAGTTGATCCACTGCTAGATATTGAAGATGAGAAGAAAGCAACGTGTAGGGTGGGGTCTCTAACTTTTTATCATATTAGGTGCAGTGTTTTCGCAGATAGCATCGAAGATATGGTGCCTCTTAGGTAAGCATATGCAATCCTTTACATAAAGATCTCAATTCATTTACACATTAATAATGCTTATTTGTTCAAATAGATCCCTGCTTCATTTACGTGAATTGGAAGAATGTGCTCAATTGGTTTGGGATGCTACTGCTTTAGCTCACATGTACGTAGGGTTGGACATGGGTGCAAAGATAGGCACATCTAGAATTTATGATTTTTTCACAGTTCTACAGGTATGCACGGTTTACAAAAATTGGAACGTCCACATGACTTGATTTATTTTGATTAATATGAATAGCATGCAGGTTTGGACATGGGAACATGTGCACATAGGCAGGTTAGTTGTGAGACATAGTGCAGGGATCCAAGGAGGATCGTTGGCCCTAAGATGGATCAAAGCACGAAGTTTTAAGGATAATGTACAGACTTCGATGCTGGTATTTTATCATAATAAATTGGATACACAGCAGGCTCATTAGGTAATTTTTGAAATAAATTACATGTTCAACTTAACAATCGAGTTAGTGATTAAATAACTTATTATTTACTGAATGTAGATAATTCAGACACGCTACATTGATGAAAAAATCACACAACTGCATGAGATTTATCAACGTGGTCAACTTATTTGGATGAGTAAAGTACCATCGATATGCTATAACGGGATAGCTATGTATTTATTGGATCATGTTATGCATCAATTTGGGATGCAACAACATATCTCTGCATCCATTGAGAGGATACTCGTTATCTCTCGAGGAAATAAAACACGAAGCACTGACATCCTAGATTGGTCAGTTCTACATAAACAATATGTAAAGTGATGTGAGGAAAGAGAAGAATAGACAGTACTTGAACATGCCAATGCAAACAATGATGTGTTCATGCAATAGTACTGGAGCATAACAAGAAGGTGGATTCGGAAGCAGATTCCACCTTCTACAATAGCATGCCAACCTCATGGGTCAATATAAAGAAAACTGGTATGTTTTTTGTTATTTTCTTTGATTTTACGATATTTTATTGATTCTTTGAATCATAAATTAAATATATGGATACAATTCTGCAAGGAAAGAGAAGTCTTGATGAAATCAGACGATCAATTCGTCTACGATGAAGACAAAAGTTAATGATGCATTTGCATATTTTGATGACACAATAAACATGTTCTCTATAATGTATCCATTCCATCACTATAAACAGCAATACATACCACAACAAGAACCACATACTATAGGAGCATCGGGTTTCATCAGTTCTTTTGATTTAATTAGTTCTCTTTTGGTCAACTTATTTTGATAATTATATGATGCAAAACCCTTTAGTATGAGCTATGCGGAATATGACGGAGAGGGTTTTCAACAACAACAACAACAACAATAACAAACGTTTGATACTTTAGGTTCAAAAATTTCTGTATTTGATGATCTCAATAATTCAAATTAGATTTAACTTTTTACGTACTCACTATAATCGAAATCTTTTAAGAATGCATTATGCGGGTTACAGCGAACACGGATCTCAACAACAACAATCAATATTTTAAAACTTTAAGCTGCAATAATTTCTTAATCTATTTATCACAGTACTTCAAGTTAATTTTTTTCTTTCTGTGTATTTATCATAATGTAAATCTTTTAGGTATGTATTATGCGAGATTCACCGGATAAGGATCTCAACAACGACCGACGTTTGATACTCCAGGTATGCATTATGTTTTATTATCGTGATAATTCAATCTAGTTTTACTTTTTAACATTACTCAATATAACCCAAATCTTATAGATGTGCATTATGAGGGATTTAGCGGATATGGGTTGTCACAAGGACAACCACCTTTTGGGACTTCAGGTTGTATTAATTTCAATATATAATTTTCTCAATAATTAAATTTAATATGAGGAGAGGGAAGTTGTTTTGAGTAATAGCCAAATTGGCTGTTACACAAGGAAGTTTCCCTTCATTTTTTATTTTTGTTTGAAAATAAAATCATATATATTCATCTATATATCTGTCATACATCATTCAAATCTCGTGAAAAACAGAGACTCCTAAGCCCTCCATCTAGAACAGGTCGATTACAGCAAATTTCAGACCGTTAAAAATTACCTGTTCTAGATGGAGGGCTTAGGGGTCTCTATTTTTCACGAAATTTGAATAACATGTAGGAGGGATATATAGATGAACATATATAGTTTTATTTTCGAAAAAAATAAAAAAAATTGGGGGGGGGGGGGAGTGCCTTGTCTAACAACCAACTTGGCTATTACTCAAAACAACTTTCCTCATTTAGTATTTATTTTTAAATTATTTGATAAGTAGATGTAATTATTTCATACTTATGGGATATATTATAGCTTCGACTCAATCACAGTTTGTAGGATCGTTATATGCTGGTCATTCAAGTCAATCTGACTCTATACCCTCTCAGCTCACATAACCATCTTAATACAATTCAGAAGGTCTTCAAGATGAGATATTTGCCATGGTTTGCCAAACTGAGACAACTGAGATTGAGAGACGATTCCTTGGTATTCCCATGACAATGCTGCATCAACCTCCAGATCCGCCTCGCAGACCATCGGTAGGAGTAAGGATCATAGAGTCTACACACACACACACATACACACACACACACACACACACATATATATATATATCAACATACTTTACTAGTTGAACCTCCGAGGAAGTCCTCATCTACGTCGCATCCTCCTCGCCATGTACTAACGCATTCAGAAATGAATATCAAGAAGAAGGCATAAGAACAATGTATGAAGTTAGTCATAAGAAGACACGAGACAATGCAAAAGGGAATGAGAGGAGAGATGAATGAGGAGGAAGAGGAGGCCTAAAAGGAATTCTAAGGAAATAGATACCATAAAATATTGTAATCTATTTTAATTTATTTCTTAAAAAATATAAATTTCAACGATTTTAATAAAAAAACTGCATTCCTTTTAAATGAGTAGATGTAAAAATGTGGAATGTTGACATTATTACTATGTTATGGTGGATATCTTTAGTTTCTATTGGTTATATATATATTATAAGATACACTTCTATCTAAATGAATCAGATAATACTATGTCACAGATTCTTATCATTCTAATAAGAAATGTTTTTGAAATTGTGATATTAAAATAATTGAAAAGGATTGGTTCAGAAAATAGGTATGCATATGCAGAATCATTCTTATCTTTTTAAGAATGGGTATGCATATGCACAATCATTCTTATCATTATTTAATATAATTTTAATTAATTACGCAGTAGGTTTGAGAATGTTATATATCAATACTATTTTTTAAAGAGTATTGTCTAAATTAAATTATTTTGGCTCATTATAGTAGGACCTAAATTTATATTGAAAGGAGGAGGGATGGGGAAGGGAAAATGGGAGAATGGGCTGCCTACCAAATCGGCACCTGAGTTGCCGATTTGGACACTTCTCCCCATACGTGGCACCTTAAATCGGTACCTCAGGTATCGATAATTGGTGGGTTTTTTAAATATCAAAACCTTCTGTCTATTTGTTAATTAAGAATGTTTTAATATTTATTTAAAAAGTCCAAAAACCTGCACAAGGATGACAAACATGTGGATGATCTAAAGTACACGAATAATTTTGTCATAGCACTCACCATAAAGCAGGGGAACATGAAAAAATTAAAATTTATCTACCAATTATTTTGTTTAGCATTCATCTTCAGAATATATCGAAGATGTTAAAAGATAAATTAGTTAAACTTGGAGAGTCAATATCCCAACTCAATATGTCTTTAACGAATAGAAATGATCGACATATGCTTTTGTTATAACTTTAGAAATCCTCGAAGTTTGGAGATCACGTAGGCCTTGATACTAAAAATAAACAATAATTTCATAATTCCTTATAGTTTGGAGATCATTTAAAAAAGACTTTGATACTGGAAACTAACTTCAGGAAAGCTTTGGATATTTTTAATTGGGACATGTTTACATGGTTTGTGCTCTCGAGTTACCCTAAAAAGGTCATTCTTTGGATTTAGACCTTGCTAAAAATGTGGCTTTATCTATGAAAACGAATGGTTCATCGGTGGGTTTGTAATATTTCGAGCTTAGATCCCTGATCTGTTATTGAGGAAAACTGGCCCTGATAACTTATTGGATTCGGATCCAAATGGATCCGTTGACAAATACCCAGAATGCTTAAGCCCAAGTTGTCAAGTAGTGATCCCCACCACTTATAATCCACTCCCACACTTTGTGAGTTTTAGATGTGGGACTATGTTTAGAGGCATGGGCGTTAAAACTTTAAATTAAAATGAGGGTTCCATCAAGGTCATTCTGTATCACTTATATTGTTCATAAGTTCTTTTTCCATACTTGATGGCAAGGTAAGATTCAAGGTTTCTTCTTTAACCCTAATGACTCGATCATTACAACATTCACTTTACGGATGACTTGCTTATTTTCCTAAAATATGTTGATAATCGGATAAAACGTAGTGTTTACTTACTCTTCAAGTTCTCTCCCTAATACGAGGATTTTGAGTTAAATCATCAAACATCCTTGATAAATTGCCTTCAACTAAAAAGGAAGGAAGCGTAAACGATATTTTGGGCTAGTAAGTGGGAACTTCCCTTCTAATTATATGGGTTTTCCATCTTACCCTTGCCAGTAAAAAAAATGAAAATTAACAGTCCTTAATAACAAATTCTTGTTGGAGTTGAGGGAGTGGAAGGCTAAAATGTTATCGCTACCATCTAGATTGGTTCTTATAAGCCATCTCTTACTCCTTTGGCGAACCACATGATGTCATTTCCAAAGCTCCTTTAACATGTCATTAAGAGGATTGATAAGATCAAAAGGGGTTTTCTATGGAAGGGAATGAGAATTAATACATACTAATGATGGATAGGAAAGAGTGTTGTTCAAAAGAAAATGATGGGCGAGGGATCACAAATATAACTAGCTTCAAAAACTCTTTCCTTGCTAAATTAATGATTCATGTGATGGAGAAAAGATAAAGGATCTCAATATAAACAAATCGATTTATTATCATTGCAGTTGTATTTTATTGTATAGCAAAAACACATGGAGGGACTCAATGTATGAAGATCCATGAAAAAGCTAAAAAGACATTAGACATGCATGCTTCAAGGAAATAAACAATGGAAGGAAAACTAACTTTTGGAAGGAAACCTTTAATTACAAAAACTAAAAGATGTTTATCTAGAACTTTAAAATCTATCTCGCAATAAGAATAATTTAGTCCCACAAAAAATTCCTATTTTACATTCGAGTTCTAGGCATTAGGTCGAAGAAGTGACGTCTCATTGGTAAGTGAATTGAACAACTTGGAAAATCAATATCAAAGATAAAAATGGAGGGAGAAATAAAATCATTTTTGTAAAAAAAATGGATGGTGTAAACACTTTCTAAATAAGAAAATATTCAATCTATTCGAAAATGGAGGACAAATTTCTTCTTTCGACATGGTTATATACTTTTCATCCTCAAATATATTTTTTTATAGTGATGAAACGAAATAAAATAAAAATGCAAGATAAACTATGCAAAATGAATATTTCAGTGATTGTTTAATGCTATCTTTGTGAAAATAACTATATCGGTGTTGATCATTATTATTTAAATGTCAATTACCCAATTGAAATACATGATTTCTTAGCTATGACGAACTTTCGACACCCACGCGTTGATATTTTCTTTGATATAATGGATGGAAGACAAATAAATGACTCATTCCGGTGGATAAGAAAGAGGTCGGCATCAACTTGGTGGTTTATTTGAAAAGAGCAATGCAAGAGAGCATTTTAGGGCCTGTTCGTTTGGAGAATAGGCCTTGGGATAACGGGTCTATTCTCCTTCTGACACGGTTTCCCGTAGTACGATTATTCCTCCTTATTCCATCTTATTTCACTCTTATTCCTATCTTTATCACACCTTACCTACCTTTATTTCACCTTATTCTCCTTATTCCTATCTTCCAGCCGAACAAAGAATAGACCCTTATTCTCCTAATTCCCCATCCTTAATCCTGCTTATTCCCGAACCGAACGGGCCCTTAGAGTACTCATTAACGTTCCACCCACTTTGTAAAGGAAATAAGCCTATGCCTTTTCGTCAAATCGGGGCATCAGAAACCATTTTTACCACTAATTTTGTCCTCTATTTTTTTTTCTTACAATGCATTCGTGCTTTACTTATTGCAGGCTTTGAAAAGAGTAACCTAAGTCATACAACGATATTCCCCAAGGGATGAATGACTCCAAATAAAAAAAACTAAAGTTAGGTAGATGTTGAGTTCTCTCGTTTATATTTTTGTTGTGCAGGGAAAAAGAAAATAGGCATATTTATTTTTATATATCTCCTCGGCATCTGAAACATTACCATTTCATCTAGTTAGCTGCTAGTCTTTAGTTGTTTCGGATTATTTTTGCTTTCACCACTACTTTTATGGAATCACCCTCCATATTCCATAAAAATTTAATATATATGAACTAAAAATATTAATTAACTATTAACATACATGTTATACATAACTATATATATATATTCATATTTTTGCCATTATATTTGTTTTTTTATCGGATATAGACATGTTTTTTTTTATTTTAGCATGTATGGATACACACGATAATATTTTTATTTTCTTTGCAAATAAAGGTATAGATATATTTATATTTACCATTTCATTTTTTAGGATCCAGAAATAGATATGGTTGTATATTTTTCAGAAGTATATGAATATGTATTTTTATAAACTGAATTTCTATATATTATTGGCATATATCAATGTATTTAAACATAATTTTTGATATGATATATGATTACGCATGGTATATTGCAATTTGAAATCACTTTCAAATGCATTTAACTTAGAAGGGATTATGCTTCCTGGGAGCATGTAACTTACATGCTCCCACTCTTTTTTCTCCCTATTTTTTAAATTGTTTTGAAATGAAATCTAGAGGGTTTTAGATCACAATATACCATCATGTTATCGTTCAAAATTCAAATTAATTTGAGACTTTTATACCCTCCATCAAGATTGCTAAATTGTAAATGTCTTAAATTTTATGCGAAAATTAAAACACATATTTCACTTTAACATTCTAAGTAAATCCTTCATGGGTTTCATTTAAAAAAAATAAAAACTGTGGGAAAAATGTGGGAGCATGCTCTTATATGCTCTTAGGGAGCATACTCATTTAAGTTTCTCTCTCTCTAGTTATACACACAAACACACATATATAGGAAATATATCCAATAATGTGCACCTTCCTGGGTGCATGGAAAGTCCGCCATCTCAGCCATCCACAATTAATCCAACGAATCCTATTAATGTCTTTTTTATCTTAATTTAATTAATGTCAAAAACTCATTTTAGTCATTTAGTCACACTCTAAAAATAGAATGTGACAACCCACATTCTATTCTTGGTCCCTTTGTTGACAAACCATTGCTAGGGTTTTCCCCTCCCACAACAAACGTCGGCAGCATGGGTTCCACGTGGAGCATGATGGCATCGACGTTGGTGGTGGCGCATGGGGCGAAGCACGATGACGGCGGAGTTGATGATGCCGCATGTGACAGAGCATGATGATGGTGGAGGAGATGGTGGTAGCACACATGGTGCGTTCTCTTTCATCGCATCTTCGATATCTTAGATGCCAACCATGATGGCGCGCTCACCATTAACAAGCTCTTCCTCGTCCTGATGGGTTGTGAGCGGTAGAGGACATACATGGAGGAGGTGGGTCGTGAAGGAGAAGGATGGAGGGAGGTGCAGGTGGAGGAGGGTACGGCTATTTTTTGCAATCAGTAATCATTTTTTACAGTTTCATATCCTTTTACAATCTCATATCTTTTTTGTACATTATCAGATCATTTTTTTACAAATCTCATATTATTTCTTTATAATTTCATATTGTTTATTACAATCTCATATTCTTTTTATAATATCATGTTGCTTTTTACATTTATCGTTAGTATTATAAATTTTTAACAATTTTAGATCGTGAACGAGTAATACCACACATATTTGTGAAAAACAAGCATAATTGTGGGTGTGGATTTACAATCTTCATACATATTTTACAAAAATGTGCATGAAATTTTATGGAGGGGGGGAGAGGGGGTGAGGGCAGAGGAAGGGAGCAAGAGAACGGATAGAGTTGTACTCTTTTTTCTTTTAGTGATCTTTCTTCTCAGGTGGTCGCGAGAGGTGACTGATTGTCATTATATGTGGTTGTTCTTTCTTTCACGTGCTTCTGTGGTGGTCGATTGCGCATCCATATCCGAGAGTTCATTCGGTATCCGAGCAGAATTGGTATTGGATTGTGTCCCAACAATATGCGATGATATTGTTCAAAAACTGGAAAAAATGCTGAAAAATGGAGTGTGAGCAGCTTGTTGGCTGCCATGGAGAGCAGCTCCATTTTTTTCGTATTGTCTGCATGTATGTATGTATGTATACATATGTATGTATATATATATATGATAAAATGGGGATGCCCCCTTGGGGGGAGCTAACTTGGCTCCCCCCGCGCCATTTCGCCCACTTTTTTTATTTTTTTTGAAAATTTCTTCCATGGATTTTCATCAATATATCCCTATATTATGCCATTAAAATTTCGCGTGAAACAGAGACTCCTACGGCCTCCATCCAGAAGGATCGTTTTTAGCAATTATGTTACCTTAAAAAAATAATTGTCTGGATGAAGGCCGTAGGAGTCTCTGTTTTGCACGAAATTTTAATAGCATAACATAGGGATATAATGGTGAATATTCATGGAAGAAATTTAAAAAAAATAAAAAAACCTGACGAAATGGGACGGGGGAGCCAAGTTAGCTCCCCCGAGGGGGCAGCCCCATTTAACCCACACACACAGACACATATGTATGTATGTATGTATGTATGTATGCATGCATGTATATATATATATATATATATATATATATATATATATATCACATGTTATTTATAATTGACATATCAAATTTATTTATTGTTTATTTTCTTGTATTTGTAGTTTATATGATTTCAATTTTATCAACTACCGATTAATTTAAGCTTTAGAAAAAATCTTCTAAATATAATTGTTAGGAGACAGTTATTATTCATAAGATAATCCGGACATTTTCATGCATGCATCCAAATTTAATACTATGGTTTCCGTTTTTAATATTCTCAAGATATTTATTTCGGTAGTCCTATCGATAGTTAAAAGGAACAAAAATATGGTTATTTTTAGAAAAATACATAATTTCATATACGAGTGGCTAGTTTTAGAAATATGAAGCTAAACAACACTTCAACATACAATTCAGGAGGTTTAATTCAATTTTGAAACTTAATGGTATTCAAACCCAGACCGTTTCATTCTCTACTGCTTCTTGTTTTTCTGATTTAATTCAAGGTCATGGATGTAACATGTGATTATAAAAGATTTCCGAAATAATTACGAAATTACTCAAAATAAATTATAAGTGTACATATCCCTATTTGATATGGTGTCATATAGAAGGGAGGATCCACATCGTTCTCCTCATGATAACTTTGAGATGAATTATGAAATTAAACCACTATATATATGAGATGACATTTTCCCAAATATGAAACTATATATAAAGCACATGAATCAATTCTGATGGTGTGGCGATTGAACAGGGAGCTACAACTCAAAGCATTCCATTTTCTAAGTCCGTAAGCTACAAGATTATTGTTTTTCTTAAGTACATTGTGATTTGACATCAAGTCAAGATGGCCGAGTTGGTCTAAGGCGCCAGTTTCAGGTACTGGTCCGAAAGGGCATGGGTTCGAATCCCATTCTTGACAATTGACTTTAATTTTTATCATTCACTGTTTTTATATATTGGTAGCCATAAATGATGGGAAAAACGTATACATGATTGGCACGTTTAATCCGTGTTTTTTTTCCTGTACATACATTTATATGTGTGCTGGTTAATAGGTTTGAAAATTCTTTGTTGTCTCCAATCTGACACGATGCTCAAATCAATCATACCTACTCAAAATCTACTGTATTCCAAGGGAGCATTCCGGGAATAAATATGAATAAAGATAGAGAATAAGTTTATTCTCTCTTAGGATGGAAAGATGGGAATAAAGGGAATAACGTAGAATAAGGTAGGTAAGGTGGAATAAATATATGAATAAGAGTGGAATAAGGTGAAATAATGTGTTATGAATGGTAATAACCGTACTTTTGAAAACCGCACTGGACAAGGAATTAACCCCCTATTCCAGTACTTATTCTCCAAAAGAACATGGCCTAGAAGAATCTAGATGATGTGCATAAGGGACACAATCCGATTTGTTATCGTATATGTTATGTATATATCTTGAGATATGTATTTGTATCTTCGTAAGATAGATACGGAAAAAGATATTCCTTTAATTTCTGCAAATATGTGTATCTATATATCCGTTTTCATATATAAATATAGTTGTATATAATTTAGTGCATCCGTTCACCATACTTGATATAGTTATTATTATAAATAACTTAAATATATTTATATCATGTGTATTCCTTTCAATACATGTATATTTAAGCTAAATGATAGTGCATTTTTAATACCATTCATGTACAATTATCATCCATTTACGTATGTATCTACTTTTTTAGGATACGATATTATAGTTTTCATAAATGCCAATATCCGTACCTATATCTGTATTCGTATTTAAAAACGAATAAAATATGGTAACACATGTGTATATGTATATATTTATCTGCATCCCTATGTGCACGTAATCCTCATATGAGAACATAAATTAACACGAGTGATCAAAGGTGGTGCATAGTGGATCAAATTTTGGAATATTCCATATGATGATACCAATCTGGGGCTGGTGGTGTTCATACAGCTCAACTGTTAATACCAGAACTCTCCATTCCCTCGTCTCTGCTCGCCTTTTTGTTCCAAACATGAGGAGGCATTTCTCCGTTCTCGTGTTAGTCTTCCTCCTCCTCACCTCCCTCCTCCTGTGGCCCAGTTGGCCAAATGGGTACCCCTTCCACCCCATGGATGTCCTCCCCCTCCTCCCCAGAGGAGCCTCTTGGCCTCTCCTCCTCTCTCTCCACAGCGCCGTCGACCTCCTCCCCGCCTTCGTCGGCGCCGCCTCCCCGTTCCCCAACGCCACCATCAACTGGAAGGGCAACTGCTTTCAGGAGAACACTGCCTGGGTCGTCTTCCACAACACCTCCAAGTCGCCCTTTGGCGGTGGCACGCTCCATATCAAGGTTAAACTTGGTCTATCGGTGGTAAAGTTGCGATCTTTTTGCCTTTTGGGCGGGGAGTCGGCGAAGAGGATTTGTGGGTAATTTGCCTTTTCTGGTATTCTGTTGAGATTTCTTCAGTGGGAAGGATTTGGGTGGGCAATATAGGTTTGCGATTTAGGAATAAGAAGCTATAGGACTCCGATAGGGGCCTTTCGGATTGGTACAAGGGTAATGCCTAATTTTAGGTCAAGTTACACGAGCTTTGTGATGGGTAAGGTTCAAACTTTTTGTTGCTAGAGTCTTCTGGGGAAGCTAACGTTAGGTTTTGAGTTAATGCTTTGGATTTGACTGTTCTTGCTTCATGCCGATGAGACGTGTATCAAAGGAATTGGTTATTATATGACTTGGGGAGGAGCTACCGTACTCATTTAGAAGGTAGACAATGGATAGCATGATTAACAATGTCTAAAGTGTATCTTTGGTTGTTTAATAGTCCCATTTGATGGTTTTAATATGGATGAATGCTTGCTAAAACAACCCTCCATCAATGTCCTGTGAGGTGGGACTTGTGCATGTATGTATGTAGCATAAAGATATAGTAAAAGCGAATATTTGAACAACAATAGATAAACAAGAAATAAGTTCTCAATTTGTTCAATATAGTCTGAGTTTCAGGTAAGTTCCTGTTTCCAGATCCTTCATTTGAAAATCAAAGTGGATGGTCAGGAATGAATTTTAGCTACCATCTGATTCTATTTATTAATTGGTTTGAATTAAATCAAACATTTTGGTGGAGTATCTGTGTTATATATAAGATCCTGACTTTCAATTACTTGTCTATATAACATAGAGAAGCCGGATGTATGTGATACGTACCTGTGGGATGGACATAATCCTCATTGAATTTTACATTTTTTTGTATTTTAGAGAACCGGTCTATTATAACATCCGAATGTGATTCATCAATTCATTTTCAAAATTTTATCACTTTCTTTTGTGGGTCAATGATCGAAGCCTCGTATTTGTCATCTCCTAAATTTTATTTTTTTTATTTTTTGCTTGTCTAGTCTTCGTGCCTTAAATTCATTGCGGTAGTTGGAGGTGTTTGGTATGCACTAGTAGTTGGAGATGCTGACAGCATGCATGTGGTAGGAACTATTGGTACGAGGATGTCAACAATGTGTGTGTTCCTGGTCAGGACGTGCTTGGAGGCGTGCTCACACGTGCTCATTGACATGCTTAGATATGGAGGTGCAAAGGTACAGCTCTAATGTCCAGCAATGATGTGGGACGGAGGTCGGAAGCATTCCTTTAACATCGAGGTGTAAATGTAACATCTCATGTCTATAAAAACATCCAATGCAATGATAGGTACATTACAAGGTTGTCGTCGAGGTGTGGCGAAGCTTTAATGGTGACAGGAGGATGGTCAGTGTGAGGAACACATCTATAGTGGAATGGAGGATGGTGAGTTTCCAGTGACGTGTGGATCTCCTTCTTAATACAGTGTTACTGTGCATATCTAACTAGAAAATTGTGAGGACCTTGCATATATACTACTAGAATCATAGAAGTTGAAGTCTTGCTCCTTTTAAAACTAATTTATATTTTTTGAAATGTGGATATAAACTCATCGAGTTTAACCACTTATTGATTAAAGTGGGAGGACCTTCCCACCCCTTTTCACGTCATATTTCTGTGGTTAACAAATGCAGGATTTTATGAAAACGCTCTCTTTTCTAGAGAAATCAGAAAACCTCATCAGAAGTGACCACATGGACCTTGTGACTTTGAGGAATCTCGGTAACTGTTACTGGAGAGGGAGAGGGAATCATAGGATTGAAGAGGACCCCACTTATGGAAAAGAAAGGATGAGACATTCAGGAGATTGAGCCTCTGGAAAGGATGAGAGATTTAGGAGATTTAGCCTCTAGCAAACGAATACTCATTCTTTTGTGTTGTTGAGGATCGATATATAGGCAAGAAGAGCATATCCACTGAGAAGCAATTAATTGCATTGATGTACCTTTCAAAAAAAAATAATTGCATTGATGTGAGAGGAAAGATGTGCTTCTTCCACAACAAGAACCACACACTAAAAGCTAGTGAAATAAGTAGAAGCAATGAATTTTCACTCCACAGTTGCATAATCTGTCCAAGCATTATCACTAGGTTCAAATGCACCTTCACTCTTCCTCTCAATTGAACGATTCCCCAAGCACAACTAATAAGGCCCAAGTAGTATATTGTGTAAGGTTGGGTAAAAGCAGAAGCGAACCACTATGCGGAATGATGTCCAGGGAAAACGAATTGAGATATCAGGTTTAGTAAGAGAAGTAACAATAAAGCAAATAATGATATGGGCACTGTAGAATTTTCCACGGATCAGATGAGAATTCATTCAGGATTTTAGAAGTCGTCGAGAGGTAATGATTCAATCACATCAATTTTTGAATTTTTGTATTTTTCATGTGAAGGAATTTGTAAAGGCAACCATTACATGGTTGAAGCATACCACCACACCAATATCTATATATTTACCTGAAAATCATGCTGATAGTTGTCTATTATAATATCGTTGCCATATCTCTTGCTGATAGATTGAAAAGACTAACAATATGGTTACTAATGCTTGTCTTAAATGCATCATATTTCTGCTAGAAATAATTAAGTGCAGAATTGGTTAACTCCTTTTCCCTGCTGAAAAATAGGCTCATTCTAGTTCTCTGTTATTTCATGTTGCTCTTCTGATTGGTTAACTTAGCCTTAGAATAATATTTTTCTTTTTATTTCCTTGGCCTTAACTATCATGTAATAACCTTTTGTTAGCCAAGGAGAAAAGATATAATGTTACAGAAAAGATTCTGGTCATTGTTATTACCAAGTCAAATATTGGGCACCGGCACTTACATGAACATTTATCTTCTATTATCTTTTATATCTTAATTCTTCAGGGATTGCTACTTCCCTGTTAATGATCTATATAGGCTCTATTTTTCTGTATGCTTTTAACTATGCTACTTTGAACTGCGCAGACTGGAAAGGCTCTTAGCTGGACATGTATTGATCTCTATATCTTTGCTACTCCATACCGGATTGGATGGGATTTTTACTTTCTTTCTCGTGAGCATAAGTATGATTTCAAAGAATGGGCAAAAAAGGCTGAAGTTGAATATGTAAGTAAATTGTATTTCTTATATTTTTTCTGGCTTCTTTATATACAGTCAATGCCTGTAAATTATTTTTTAGGGAAACTTTAAATATTGATTTGTTTCTGGAACATGAAAATTTTAGCATTTTCTTCTATTTGGAAATTCAAGATTAGTTTACTATTTTGGTAAATTAGATAAAAGGATCCAAAGGTTTGGTTATCGGAAAGGTCCTGATACAAAAAAATGTAATATTTTGTAACCTGAATATTAGCATCATAACAGTTTTTTAATAATAATAATTCATTTTTTCATGAAATTGATGAAACTGACCCTCCAGATATGATCTACATACTTAAAGATTTCGGTAAACAATGTCTGATTAGCTATATGTTATTGTTGTTATCTATAGTCATCATCATTAAGCATTGGAGGTATTCTATATAGGTTATGGTAACAATAAAAAAGCATATAACTAATCAGGCACTTATCAAAACCTTGATTATGTAGATAATATTCATGAGGGCAATTTTGTCATTTTTGTAAAAAAAATAGATCGACAAACTGTTATATTGTTGAAATTCAGGTCCCAGAATATTGTGATTTTTAGGACCTTTTTGATATTTACCTGGAATTTTGGGTCATTTTATGCAATATGTCCTTGACGTTTATTTGCCTATTCTATCTCAATTCCATTTCCACCAAAAAATTATCACGACTGAGCCTAGTATTCATATTACATCTGTGTTTGTTCTCATGTACTTATTTTCATTTAAATCAGGTGAAGCATAATGGTGTCTCTCTATTCCTGATGGAATCAGGGTTTCTTGGGACTCTTCAAGCGCTATGGGATTTTTTCCCTCTATTTACAAATTTCAATCTTGGGGAAACGTCAAATCTTGCTTTTCTTAAAGAACATATGGGGGCAAAATTTGAACAGCGCCCTCAACCATGGGTGACAAATATTACTTTAGATGACATTCACTCTGGAGATTTTCTAGCTATATCAAAAATCCGTGGCCTATGGGGTGGATTTGAGACAATGGAGAAATGGGCCACTGGTTCGTTCGCTGGACACACTGCAGTTTGTCTAAGGGACTCTGAAGGGAAACTCTGGGTTGGTGAATCTGGACATGAAAATGAGGATGTAAGTCTATGTCTTGATGTGCGAGTTGATTTTACCTCATAAATTTATTTGAGAATATATGGATCTGTTGGTCCCTCTGGATTTTTCTATCATAAGAATTTCTGAACTCCTTGAAGGCTGTAGAAATAGTTATTATGAACGTTAAATAGTTGCTAGATCTAAGGCTTGACTGTAATCATGTGTTCCGTCATTCCTCACTATTTCTATACTACTACATGCAACTCTAGCATACCACCAGATTAAAAAGAATTTTTATCTCCAAAAGTGAAAAGTGCATTGATTGAGCATTTTCAGGGTATTATTTTTTAGAATGTATTTGGATCTGTTGCTCTATAGTTCAAATAATATCCTTGGGAATTATACTTGGATTTCTCTATACACTTCATAGTTGCGTAAAAAAATGATCTCTTTGTAGGGAGAAAATGTCATTGTTGTGATGCAATGGGATGACTGGTGGAACTTTGAGCTTACTAAAGATGATAACGATCCTCATATCGCATTGTTACCCTTGCATCCACATCTTCGTGCAAGATTCAATGAAACAGCAGCCTGGGAATATGTCAGGAGCATGGAGGGCAAGCCATATGGGTACCATAACATGATTTTCAGCTGGATAGACACCATAAATGGGAATTATCCACCTCCTCTAGACGCTCATCTGGTAAATGTTGTGTTCTCCCTATTTTACTTTTAGAAGTGTTAGATTTACATTGACAACATAACATAATGCTTAAGTCCAGCAAAGGTGTTTTTTCAAAAAAAAAGATCATGTTAAAAAATATCACGATTCAGCAAAAGTGTTCAGCACTAATTGTGTTTAGCAAAAGTGTTTGGCTAACGAATTAAGTGATTAAAATGGAAACTGATCATCTTGTAATTATTTGAATGTACTATAAAATAATTCTCTAATTTAACTGATCTGGAGTAAAGAAGTTGGAGGAAACATTTTGCTATCAAATGTGCAGCATTAAATCAACTCTGATTCAGCGGGTTCTTAGTGCAGTAACCAGAAGTTGTAAAACTTCAAGAAGCTTGCATATGTAGTGGTTCTCGAAATCCATATGAGCATGTGTTAAGGAATATTGGATTGGATTTTTTGTTTTGGCAGAATAAGGGAGCCTCACCAACTGTCGGTGATGTCCCTAAATGCATCCATTAAAATCTCATGTATAGTACATATTTACAAATATGTGGCCTAACTCTTGTACAAATTACACGGCAACATGACACTTTCGACATGGTATCTTGCTCCCAATTGACTGATTCCTAACCGACCAAACAGCCCAGCAAATCGTGTCTACCAAAATATGCTCCTTGAGCACACAGTAGATTGGGGCTCCCAATGTTGGGAAAAATGAGCAAGTTGTTTATTCCATAAGCCCTAGGCTCTCTTATATAGGAGAGTAGCCTATGGGTAAATTACATAAAGCATACAACTGAAAATAAAAATAACGAAGGGATACAAAATCTGCTATATGCGTTAACACCCCCCCTCAAGATGGAGCATAGATATCAATCATGCTCAGCTTGGACGCACACTTCTGGAATGGGCCTCGTAGTAATGCCTTGGTAAATATATCAGCAGTTTGATTCTCTGAGGTAACATGAGATGTAGCAATGAACCCCTTCTGAATCATGTCACGTATGTAGTGACAGTCAGCCTCAATATGCTTGGTCCTCTCATGGAATGCTGGGTTGTTTGCAATGAACAAGGCTACCTGATTATCACATTCCAAGTTCATAGGAAGCGGTACATCAAGACATAGATCTGTAAGAACAGCTTTCACCCACATCATCTCTGTGCTAGCCTGGGCCATAGCCCTATATTCGGATTCAGCACTGGATCTAGCTACCACTGTCTGTTTCTTGCTCCTCCATGAGACTAGAGCATCTCCAACATAGACTGCAAATCCTGAGGTGGACTTCCTGTCCTTGGGACATCCTGCATAGTCTGCATCCGCACATGCTGAGATCGAAATCTCCTTTCCCTTCTTGAATAGCAAACCTGCACCTGGAGATGATTTGAGATATCTAAGAATCATATGTATTGCATCCATATGGACCTGACATGATTGCTCCATGAACTGGCTCACACAACTCACTGCAAATAATATATCAGGTCTAGTGATCGTGACATACAATAGTTTGCCTGCCAGTTCTCTGTATCTTCTCCTGTCTACCTCCTCTGTGTCATCATCATAGAGCTTCATGCTAGGATCCATTGGTGTCATAGCAGGCCGACACCCAAGCATACCTGTTTCACTCAACAAATCTGTAACATATTTCCTCTGCGACATTACTAATCCATACGGATTTCTAGCAAATTCCAGCCCTAGAAAATATCTAAGGACTCCAAGGTCCTTGGTGACAAATTCGGTTCCCAGTTTTTCTTTCGCCTGCTTTATGCCCTGCTCATCATCTCCTGTAATCAAGATGTCATCTACATAAACCATGATTACAATAATACCTCTAGCAGTCTTCTGTACAAACAAGGAATGATCAGCATTGGAGCGTTTGTATCCTTGTTTCTCAAAGAGGTCTGAGAGCTTCTGAAACCATGTTCTGGGGCTCTGCTTAAGGCCATAGATAGCCTTATGTAATCTGCATACCTTGGAACACTCCCCCTCACTGCAACTGACAACAAGATCCGGAGAGTGGAATGACGGGCTACAGGCGAGAATGTGTCAAGGTAATCCACCCCGTATGTCTGTGTAAAGCCACGTGCAACAAGACGTGCCTTGTATCTATCAATAGAGCCGTCTGCATTGTGCTTCACTGTAAACACCCACTTACAGCTCACCGGGTTCACATCTGGAGGTATAGGAACCAGATTCCAAGTGCCTCTGGACTGAAGTGCTGCCATTTCTTCTTCCATTGCTAGCCACCATCTACTATCCTGCAGAGCATCTTGATAATTCTGCGGAATATCTACAGCTGATAGTGCCACCACAAATGTCCTGAAATCTCCAGATAATCTCTCAAAAGACACAGATGCTGACAATGGATATGTAGCACAGCTCCTCTTCGATTCGCGTATAGCAATGGGAACATCTAAATCTGTTGTAGCCTCATCTGGCCCCTGCAACACATCCTGCTCAGAAATGTCATCAGAGCCATCAATAGAAATATTTTCATTACATACCATAGGCGAGCTAGGAGACGAGTCATGACCATGAGCGGGAGGAGGCCTGTGGGTATAATGGAACGGTAGCGGTGAGACAGGTATATGTGGTGGTGGCGGTGGTGGTGGTGGTGGTGATGTTGATGACGGCATTTGAGGTGGTGGTGTCATGTATATGGCATCAGTAGAAAGAGGTGGTAGCTGCTGGTCTCCCGAGGCTGAAAAATACATAACAGATTCAAAAAATGTAACATCTGCACAGCCCATATACCGCCGACGCAGAGGATCGAAACACTTGTACCCCTTTTGAGTTCTGGAGTACCCAACGAAAACACACTTGACAACCCTAGGAGAGCTTGTCAGTACCAGACGACAACTGATGGACAAAGGCAACCGAACCAAACACACGAGGTGTAAGAGTGAACAGATCCTTCCCGGGATGGATGAGGGAAAACAGAATCTGTTCATTAAAGACAGAAGAAGGCATACGATTGATTAGGTAACATGCAGTGAGAACTGCATCACCCCAGTAAGAGTAGGGAACATGACTCTGTATAAGAAGTGATCTTGTGACATCAAGAAGGTGACGGTGTTTCCTTTCAGTAATTCCATTTTGTTGAGATGTATGAGCACAAGATGTTTGGTGAACAATCCCTTTTGAGGAGTAATAATTGGCAAGGACATTGGTGCACAGTTCTAAAGCATTATCACTTCTCACAAACTTCACAGATATGGAGAAAACATTTAGTATTTCATTCAGAAAATGGATTATGATATTTCCTGCTTCGGATTTATTTTTCATCAAAAATACCCATGACACTCGAGAAAAATCATCCACAAATACTATATAAAATCTGTGTCCCTGATGATCAGGTACACGACTCGGACCCCAGACATCAATATGAAATAACTCAAACTTGGAGGTACTACTCCGACCTGGACGACTGGGAAAGGTCGACCTGTGATGCTTTCCCAACTGACACGCCTCACATTGAATAGGTGTGTGAGGAAGACCATAAGGTAACACACGACGCAACTTCTGAAGCGGTAAATGTCCAAAGCGCAGATGCCACAATAAAGGAGATACTTGTCCAGTGGGAATGGATGAGGTTCCAGCGAAGGGGGTTTGATTCAAGCGGTAGAGGCCTCCTTGCTCATAGCCACGACCAATCACGTTGCCCGTATGGATGTCCTGAAAAATCAAAGAAGATGGATCAAAAATTGCCCGACAATGCAAATCCTTCGTAATCTGACTAATTGACAACAAATTCATTGAAAAATGAGGTGCATGTAGCATATTCTTGAGCTGCATAGAAGATGTCAATCGAATCTCCCCCTGACCAATGATGGGGGAATGTGTAACATTGGCAATTACGACTGTTCTGTCTGGAGGAATCTGAGTGTATCCTGTAAGTAAATTCTGGTCGCCACATAGGTGATGTGTAGCGCCAGAATCCATAATCCATGGTAAAGTATCTGATCTACTGGTACATGCAAGTATGCTACCTGAAGCACTGGTCGACGCAGAGGCAGAAGCAACAACATCAGATTGACTCTCGGTAGTCGGTGCTGGACCAGATGGGGGAATATTGCCCCTCAGACGGGCAACTAGATCGTCGAACCGCTGATCCAAAGTGGCAGCAGAAAGAGGCTCTATCTGCTCAACGACTCGTGCAGATGCAGGAAATCCATGCTTTGAATAGCATGTGTCTTCATTGTGTCCTACACAATGACAGTAGGTACATGTTGGCCTAGTACGGCCCCCTCTTCCACGAGGTCCACATCCACGGCCCTGATTATGAAATCCGCGACCCCCTGTTGGCTGCCATGGCTGAAGTATTCTGATTCGTAGCCGTGGATGGAACTGTGATCCGACTCAGTCTAGGGAAAGCTTCCTCCATGGGAGGAATAGTAGAGTCGGCCAAAATCTGTGACTGTGCCGCCTCATACTCTGGATCGAGTGCAGCCAGGAACACACCCACCATAGTCGCATTCCTGTACGTCTTCTGTTGTTCCAGCGTGGCTGTCAAGGGCATGAAGCTGTAGAGCTTCTCAAACATCCCTCTCAGTGATGTATAGAGAGAATGTAGGGGGCGACCATTCTGCTTGATAGTGAATATATCATGCTGGAGTTGCAGAATCTTTGTCTCGTTCTTCGCCTGTGAATATGTAGCCGTCAGAATGTCCCACATATCCTTCGCCGTGGGTTGATGTAGAATGTCATTGGCAATCTCAATTGCCAACGTACCGGAAAGCCAAACTTTGGCATATGCGTCATCAGCCTCCCAAGAGGCATTGGTTCCAGTCTTCTCAGCAGGATCTGGTTCGGTAAGAATGTGCTTCTTACCCGTTGACTTCATCATGCTCATGAACTGCATTGCCCACAGTTCATAGTTGGTACCGTCCATATTTACAATAGGCGTTGGACCACGAAATGCGTCAATAGATGGGATATCTGCCTTGCTTTCTGACATACTGGATACTAAAGACTGGAACGATTGATAGAGAATGTGATTTGTCTACAATGACATAGACGAGTTTAGTTGCACGTGTAGACCTCAAGCAACTAAATCCATGTAGACGAAGGTGTGCGCTTTAGGGCTTAGCACGTGCACGCGTACAGGAGGTACACGCGCACACGTGCGCTGATATGCTTGAGGGCTCACGCGCGGGCGCACAGGACTTACGCGCAGCCGCACCGGTTATGCTACAGCGCTACAGGCGATGCTACAGGAGCACCGAAGCTTCGTGCACAGGGGAGATGCGCAGAGGAGGCGCGCAGGGGAGATGCGCAGTCGGCGCTAGCGCAGGTTCAGCCAGGGCACCGCCGTGCGTGCGGCTGAAGAGAGGGCGGCGTCGATCGAAGAGAGAGAGAGAGAGAGAGGAAGAGAGGCCGGCGGGTGGGGTAGGGTAGGGTTAGGGTTTCGAGAACTCCGATCTAGGACCGTCGCTCTGATACCATGTTGGGAAAAATGAGCAAGTTGTTTATTCCATAAGCCCTAGGCTCTCTTATATAGGAGAGT
Source organism: Ottelia alismoides (assembly GCA_037367405.1). Taxonomy (NCBI): domain Eukaryota; kingdom Viridiplantae; phylum Streptophyta; class Magnoliopsida; order Alismatales; family Hydrocharitaceae; genus Ottelia; species Ottelia alismoides. The sequence goes on along the minus strand of JAZKJV010001127.1, from coordinate 249,049 downwards.
AGCCTATGGGTAAATTACATAAAGCATACAACTACAACAACAACAACAACAACAACAAAGCCTTTTCCCACAATTAAGTAGGGTCGGCTACATAAAGCATACAACTGAAAATAAAAATAACGAAGGGATACAGAAACTGCTATATGCGTTAACACCCAACGATTGCCAAAAAACCGTTCCTTGCATGATGTGTCCAGCCATGCAATTCCTGAATTTTTCCACACCTCTTGCGCTCCCGAACATCGGAAGAATAGATGATCAAAATCCTCATCCTCGTAACCCCAAACTGGGCAAACTGTGGCCACATTTGGATTATTCAAATTGGTTGGACTGAATTTAACACATAAGCCAGACACGGGCTTAGGCATTTATATTCGGATCTGTGCTTCCTTTCGAGCCACTGGTTAAATCTTTGATTTACATAATCATGGATTTCATTACAACTCGTTATTGATTCTCCCTCCCGTAACAATGGTGAGAACGAGATAAATATCTCACCTCGGCTGCAATGGAGAACATACAACATAACATTCTCCTCCCCCAGTTTTCTTCTTTTCCAATGTGCCTAAGCAGCGACATTAGTGGTGCTCGCCTTCATATTCTCAAGGCGATTGTCCAAGCTAATTGCAATTGGAGTTCACTAATCAAGGGAGTAGATCATCACACCCGAGCGAAACCTGCCAAGCCCCATTAGTGTGGACAAAACTTCTCTAAGGATAATCCTAGTGGTGCTTTGATCATATCGTGTTCTGATATATTCTCTTTTCTTCATGTTATTTGTCATGTGTTTTTCTTCGAGGGATTTCTATGGATAGTATATAGAATATAAATCAGTTTTATTCATGATATCTATGTGATTATGTTTCTATTGATGTTAATCATGATTTCATTGTTCCGAGGTGGGCATTACCGATGGCTCTTTTATTGTTAATAAAATTGATTATTTATGCATCATGTTATCCAACGATCTTAGAGAAGTTTTGTGATTCCATTTATGCCATGATGTCTAGAGTGGTGTGTAAATCTGGTGATGCGGATTAGTTTTCGACGACGGCGAAAAATAAAATATTTGATGGTGGATTTTGGTGGAGAAGAAAATGGAGGGATTGAGAAGAGAATGGAGGGGTTGAGAGAAGAAGCTCGTCGGGAACACGAGGGGTTTGGAGGAGAGAAACGTGAAGACCACGTGGGGGGAGAGAGAGAGACGAGAGAAGGAGAGAGATAAAATCTCAATTTTTCATATCAGCTGAACTGTCGAACACAATAGGTCTTCATCCCTTTGTATAGGAGGGACGAGGTTACAAAAATAACAAATAATTCAAATTCTAAGTAATTATCCTAAATTGACTCTAACTGACTAACCGACTAATTTGAAATTCAAATCGATAACTAATTGAGATCACAGGCGATCCCATTTATTTAACAAAAATTTCGACGACTCAAATAAACGTAAATAAAATTAAATAAAAATTTCGACGACTCAAATAAACGTAAATAAAAATGACGGCTAAGATTTAAATAAATAGGCGATCCTATATTTTGGGTCCACGCTGCATCAACTCTCCTCCGCTTTTTAAAAATTCGTCTCCCGACGAATTGCTGGATCTTCGGGTTGTTGATGGCGAGTGGCTAGTTAGTCGAATCTCCCAATTTCGCTCCTTTTCCATGGTACGTTTGTAATTTTTCTGATTTGAGGGGTACAGCTGCAAATATTCTACCCCTTCACTTGAAAGGATTCCATAGAATAATTTATCCTCCAATGGACCCTTTTGATAAATAATTTTGGGAGGAGGGGTCCCCTTGTAAATCTTCCAAATTAAACCCTCATCCCTTAATTTTTAATTTTAGGGATTCACCAACGGTTGCCAAGAAAATCCTTGCTAGGGCTTTGTGCGTCCAAGATAAGAGGCGGCGGCGCGTGCTTGGGATGGAGGGCCATGGCCGGCGGCGACGTTGAGAGGTCGAACACCAAGGTGGCAGCGGTAGGGCTGGTCCAGAAGCGGCAGCGATGGGGTAGAGAGGTGGCGCGGAGGACGGAATGCGATGGCGGTAGGGTGGGAAAGGAAGGGGAGGATAGGGCTCGAAAGGGGTGAGGGCATGGGGCACGATGAGAAGGGAGGGAGTCGGGGGAGAGGCAGGCGGGGCACGGTGGCGAGAAGGGGGCGTAGGCGGGGATGGCGGCGACGAGGGAAGACAGGCACGCGGTGGTCTACGCGTGGGAGAGGGTGCAGGACGGTGTTGGGCGAAATCGTGGCGGGTAGTAGGGGAGGGGGAGGCGAGTGGGTAGGCGTTGGGGAAGGGCGGCGAGTGCTGGGGCAAAGGAGGCGCGCCTGAACGGTGCGGGTGGTGGCTGGTTGGGGCGTTTCAGCGGGATTCGGGGAGGCCTAGGTAGGCTGCGGCGGGGTAGGGGGTGTATCGCAAGGGGTATGGGGGTGGCGGAGGGGTCTGACGAGGCTAGGTGATGCGAACAATAAATTTAGTAATGACTAAATGGGACTTGACAATGAAACTTCGGAATGAAAATTGACGGACGAATAAAAGATAAACGCTAAACAAATTTCAGCAACAATAACGTCAAGTTACTCGCGTTTTAGCACCGGTTTTCTCCTCAATATTAGGGCAAATCAATTAGTTAACGATTAATGGAAATAGATAACGATATTGCACAGCAGAATCTCAATAAATCACCAAACCGAATAGCAATATACCAACCCACAATCTAACTTTATAAAGTGGAATGATTTGCGGTAGAAACACTCATACCACAACCCGCGAGGGGTTGGTAGTCGCGCCTCAGATCTGGTCAATGGCTGGCGATGGCGTTCGGGCTTGCGCGGCTGGTGGCGGCACAGGAGGCGCTAGCCGAGGGCACAGGACTTCAGGGTGGCTGCTGGTCTTCACGGGTGGAACTCCGGCAGTAGTTGGGTGTGGGGAAGGCTTACGGTCGCGGGGGGAAGGGATGGCGCAGTACAGGGGTGGGGGGGGGGGGGGAAAGCTGGGCGATTTCGCGGTGGTGTTACGTTGTGGGATGCGATGGGGGGGGGGGGGGGAGGAAGGCGTGTGGACTCGGCGCGGCGGGGAGAGTGGGTGGGCTGAAGGCGGGGCGGCGGCAGTTGGTGAGGGAGAGAAGGTGGCGCGGCGGCTGGCGAGTCGCGAGGCGGGTAGGGGTGTCCCCGTGAGGACAGGCGGCGGAGTAGAGGGAGGAGGGAGGCAGCGGAGGGAGAGGAGAGATAGGCGGCGGTGGGGGAAGGATGGGGTTACCGGGGGAGAGGAAAGAAGGAATCAAGGGGAGAGAGGAGAGGGCGGCGGCGTGAGGAGGTGGGTAGGGTTGGGCGAAAGAGGGAGGGGAAGAAGTCGGGGAAAGAGGGAGGGTGAGGGCGGCGCCCGAGAGAGAGAGGGAGAGAGAGAAAATAGGGATGGGGAAAATTATTCTCAATTCAACTTAACCTCCAAAACCTAATACAAAGGGAGCCCTTTATAGAGGCTACTCCCCTCAAAAGAAGCAACAAATCCCTAAAATTAGGGAAAGAGGAAATCAAAGGAAAAATATAAAAAGAGGCCTTTTATAATGAGTCTTTTACATGGGAATGAAATAAAATCAAATAAACAAAACAAATGCTAAATAGAATAAATAACACAAATGTTCATAAAATGGCTATCATGCTGCATCACTAGGGGGGCCGCCGGAGGGGCTGGGGCTGCAGCAAGGGTTCGCGAGAAGGCTGCGGATGGGGCGACGATCGATTTCAGAGGGTTTTCCAAGTCTGAAAATACCTGGACAGCGCTCGGATCGCCTTTTTTTCTTCCGAAATGGCCTGGACAGCGGCCGGTTCATCGTTGTCGACGAGTTTTTCTTCATCACAAGTCTGGATAACGGCTTCGGTAGTGGACAACTTTGATAGGGCGCACATAGCCTTGAGATTAGCCATTGTCTCTCAACCTTTGGACTGAGACTCTTGATATCTGGATTGGAAATATTGATCTTGAGCCTCAAAATCTTGCCATTTTGTCCGGAAGTCTTCTTCGGCTCGCCGTTCACGCTTCGACGAATGATGGTGTTTCGTTGCATGTCGGTGCGAGAGCCTGGACGGATCGTCAGATCGTGAGGACGATCTGTAGGCCATGCTCTGATACCAATTGATGCAAATGGGATTTTGCGGGGCGGCGGAAAGAATAAATTTTTGCGGATTTTGGTGGAAGAAGAAAATGGAGGGATTGAGAAGAGAACGGAGGGGTTGACAGAAGAAGCTCGTCGAGAACACGAGGGGTTTTTTAGGAGAGAAACGTGAAGACCACGTGGGGAGAGAGAGAGACGAGAGAAGGAGAGAGATAAAATCTCAATTTTTCATATCAGCTGAACTGTCGATCACAATAGGTCTTCATCCCTTTATATAGGAGGGATGAGGTTACAAAAATAGCAAATAATTCAAATTCTATCTAATTATCCTAAATTGACTCTAACTGACTAACCGACTAATTTGAAATTCAAATCGACAACTAATTGAGATCACAGGCAATCCCATTTATTTAATAAAAATTTCGACGACTCAAATAAATGTAAATAAAAATGACGGCTAAGATTTAAATAAATAGGCGGCCCTATATTTTGGGTCCACGCTGCATCATCAGGCATGGATTTATCTATGATGCTAGATATATGCGAGAGATAAAATACTAAATGTTGGCAACAACATATAAAATTTAAACTTACCACAATTGGCTTAACATCAATGCTAGATACTCCTTGCCCATCTCCCAATAAGGAGGATCCTGAGAGCCAAAAGACGGTGGATGTATACAAGGAACATGACAGTATTGTCAAGGATTCATCTTATGATAATGTGATGAATATGCGATTCGTCTATTTTATATGAGAATTATGAACTTAATTCCTAAGCAAAAACACAGAAAACTACACTGTTATAGTTATTATTTTTCTACTTTATTTGTGTCTAGTAACCCTTCGAGGTCTTTTATGTACTTTCCTTTTTTTGCTCTCTAGGGTTTCTCTCGATATAAGAGACCCTAGACCTATGAAATATAACACAACGACTCATTCTTTTCTCCATAAGGTATCAGAGCAATGACCCTAGACCGGACTCTGACCTAACATCATCATGTCGCCACCCTCATGCCTCTCCTCAGCCTGAGCGGGCCCTCCTCCCTCATCTTGGGTCCCACACGAGGCCTTTTCTTCTTCTCCAGGACACCGCCAGCGCTACAGATCGCTGCCACCCTTCTAGGCGCTATCAACGCCTCCAGCTTGCCACCAGGCCCGCCGTAGGTGCCCCCACAACCTCCGCCAGCCACCAGCCAGCTGTCGCTAGCCCTTCAGGGTCGATGCTACAGTTTTTCTAGTCCACCAGGGCTACCGGTCTCCTACTCGGGCTAGGGCTTTATCCAGCACTCCTAGGGCTTTGCCCTAGCCATCGAGCGATGTTATCGTTTGTGTTTTTCTCTCGATCTGTTGTGCAACGGTTTTCTCAGCCCTTTTACTCATCCAAACATGAGTTCCAGAGCACCTCTTATCCCCCGTATGCATACTTAATCGAGTACGTGATTTTTCTTCATCTCTAGTATCAGTGTTCGGAAATGTGGTCCATGCAGCCGCATATGCGTATACAGTCCCTTGATTGAAGCGCATTTGTCTTATGCACTAATATGTAGTCCAAGCGTATATTCGGGTCGACTAAATCGCATATGTGGCCACATATATGTATATCCGATTACGGATCCATTTATCCTATTTGTTAACAACTCCTAATAGAAACTCGATTTCAACACACCCATGCCCTACCCTCGACTAAACCTAATCTCCACCTTTCTGCTCCCACCTCCTCCTCCATGCCATCGCCTCTAGGTGCAGTGCACCTTCCAGCACCAACGCTCCTGCCTGCCAGTGTCACAACTGCCTCTCCGTGAAGTCATCTGCTCCTGCTGCTCCAGCCTCCATATCAATGCCTCTCCATCCCCCCTACCTCCTATAATCCTGCAGGGGTGGTTTCTTTTTTCTGAATTTTGTTCATCATTATTAATATAGTAGAAATGACATGCACATGCATGCGTGGATTATTTCAGAACATATGTTGTTCTGAAAACTGCCATATACTAAATCCTAGACTCTTATTTCTATTCCTTCTATTAGATTTATTCAATCATGTCTGACACAACCAATTTATTTTCTTCTGTTTGAATAACAACGCATCCATTTTATTTTCTACCGTTTGATCAATTCCAAATATTTATTCATTTATTTACAATGTTTATCAGATTTAATCTTGACAAGGTCTTATGAATGCAATTCGGTATTAAAAAATCTATAAATTTATTATGTCCATTAGATGTGTTAGAAAATAGAAATGCGGAAGCGGAATCATAAATAAAGATAAAGAAATATGAATATCGGATTTAACGTGGAATTCTACTCCCTAAGGAGCAGTATCAAACCACGGGAGAATGCCTCAAAGGGTTGATGTATGCATTGCATTTTCTCAACTGATACGTGGGGTATGGGGCTTCTTATATAGTCTCCTCAGACCCTCCAAATTCCATCACTGGTAGATGTGGGACTAAACTCATGGATGTGGTAAATAGACCCTAGAGGGATCCATTTACCCATCAATACATATGATGCATACTCCAACACCCCCTAAAGCTGGAGCTTGCAATGCTCAGCTTGGATAAACAGAAAGAAATCTCAACTCACAATACAAGACTCTATAAACAATATCAACTCAACTTGCACAACTATTGGTTGTTGTCGAGGATGTTACTTCTCATGTCGTGCATGTGAGGAGGACGAATTGGTTGGAATGGGAGTTGAACTGAATCTCCTCGTTGGAGAGCATGTGCTCTATACTGCACATGTCAGAGTCACTGCAACTGAAAATCAAGCTTGCAAAAATCGGCCGACTAGGGCGATTAGTCGGTCCGACTAGTCGAGTCGGGGGGGTAGCCGACTCGACTAGGCCTAGTCGGCCATTAGTCGGTCAGCCCGACTAGTCGGGCCAAATAGTCGACCTAGTCGGCCGACTAATTGGCCAATTTTTACATCAAGCTTTTATTTTTTTGTTTTTTGCTTTTTTTAACAACAAACTTATTCTAATATGCTTATTGTTATATTTAATGTCGATTTCTTCTTTTGTTTCATTATGTAAGTATAGAAAATGTACAAATCTATGCGAATACATAAGCAAACTTATTCTAATATGCAATAATGTTATATTAAAAGTCAATTACTTCTTTTATTTCCTTGTGAGAGTATAGAAAATGTACAATTTTATGTATAAAAATAATTTATATGTTTAAAATAATTAAAAAATTCAAAACCGACTAATGGCCGACTAAATCCGACTAGTCGCCCGACTGCCGATTAATCCTTAGTCAGTGACCCCGCCAACCAAGTACCGACTACCGCTTTCTGCAACCTTGCTGAAAATGAGTCTCCTCGTCGGAGTACTCTGGTCCGCCACAACATGTTGACAACTGCCCCTCTCTAAAGGGGTCAAACTGAAAAGCCATGGAGTGCAATCCTCGTCAGAGTCCACGATTGCTGGAGAATGGAGTCTCAAAAGTCTCCTCATCGGAGAACTGGGTCTCTCCCATACTGGCTTAGAGAATGGGATCTCTACTCTAGAGTCCCTATGAAGCCACATGAAAACCCTAACCACATAGCATAGAGAATGGGATCTCTACTCTGGAGTCCCTATTGATCGCATGAAAATCTTGGCTGAAACACCAAAGATAGGTACCACTGAAAAGTGATGGCAAACATGCGCACATCAAAAAGAAGACCGCATACATGTGCATATTTGAATAGTGAAGACTCGAAAACATCTGAACGCCGAGTTTGAACAATTGTAAAGTCTGAAATCTGAATGTCCTGGAATATGGAATCTGGAGAAATTGACAATCTGGCTTGTAACTCTACATATACTCCCCCTTTCTCCCATACTTGTCGGAAAATAATGGCATCGACAAAGTTACACACCTTTCTCTCAAAACAAATCCATCCTTTTTTTAACACGGCTAATTGACCTGGAATATGTGGCAGACCCCTCTCTTCTTTTCGTTCAAAACACTGTAGTCCACTCCTTTTTTTCTTCTTTCGGCATTTCATCATTTTTTTAAACCATAGCACGGCCCAATCGGGCCACCCTTATTTAGGGTTCCCATCTAGGATTCCTTTCTTCAATAGTCCACCGTTGCTGCTATCCAAGAATGCACGAGGGAGAGAGCTTGCGGGGCAGGGTTTCGCTTGGGATTATCGCTGGAGATAGGGCTCGTCATGTGCGGGAGCTACGCCTAGAGGAGGGGCGACATCGTCGCCAGGATCGGAGATGGGACACGTTGCCGAACAGGAAGCCGGAGCCGCATGGCTCCTGCTGCTGGAGCGGGAGTTCCGTCTAGGGTTTCTGATTGTCGGAGAGGAGGAGGTCTGGGAGGGGAGCGACACCGTTGTTTGGGGGTAGCACATACGGGAGGAGCTCTATGATCTGGAGAGAGGGATTTCACGCCGCTTCCCCTGGGAGTATGCCACCTGAAGGTTCTTGCGTCACCTGGAGAGAGGGATTTTGCGTTGTTTCCCTTGTTTGATTGGTGAGGGGAAGAGACTGGAGTCACGGATGTGCGCCATTGCGCTAGTTGGCAGCTCGATGTGGCCTGGAGGATGCTCCGCTACGCCTTGATCTTAATGGGTGTCGCCTGGAGAAGAAGTGGAGGAGGGCGGTGCTGCTCGGAGGATTTGAAGGGTCGCTGCGAGGAGATCTGAATGCATCTTCTGGAAGTTGGTTGGCAACCACTTGGACTTGGCGATCGGACTGGGGAAAGCCATCACCTCCTTCTGAAGCAAGGGGAAGCACCGCCTCCTTCGTTGATCTGCATCGCCGCAGTTGGGTTGGCCTAAACGAGGGCCTGAAGACAGATGATGTTGGGTTGGCCTGGACAGAACAAGATCTGGAGGATGCTTCTCAATGGAAAACACTTTGCAGATTTAGGGTTGAACAGATGTGGTCTAGAAAAATAGGGTTCCAGAAAACCCTAAAGATAAAATCCTCTCGAACGGAACATGAACTTGAATAGAACAATAATCTTCAAGAATGAACAACATTACAATTGAATCTCGAAGAAATAAAAATATGAAAACCTCAAGAATCGAACACGCTCTGATACCATATTTGAAAATAAAAATGTAGAAGCGGAATCAGAAATAAAGATAAAGAAATGTGACATCGGGATTTGTTAGAGTATTTGGTAGTGCGCCATGTTGAGTTGTAGCAGGGTAAATGGATCCTGGAGAAGATCCATTTACCCCATCCAGTGTTTAGTCCCATACCGCCTGTGGGTGGGACTTGGAGGCTCTGGAGAGGCTATATAAGGAGCCTCAGACCTCCTGTACTCATTGAGAAAAAGCAATGAAGCATATGCCCCTTTGAGGGCTTCTCCCGTGGTTTCATCCCGCTCCTCACGGAGTAGGGTTCCACGTTAAATCCCGCGTTCTTATTTTGATGTTTATCTTTTCCATGTTACGCTTCCGCATTCTTCATATTTTATAACATGGTATCAGAGCGGGTTGGATTCTCGAGGTTTTCATTATACTTTGTTTTTCGAGATTCAATTATCAAGTTCGTGTTCTAGGGTTGAGATGAAACCCTAGAAATTATTCAGTTCGAGTTCGATGCATCTAGGGTTTTTCGAAACCCTAGTCGTTTTTTTATCATGGCAGCCACCATCAACGTCAATATTCTGCCGATCTGCACATTCAGTCCTTCGCAAGCCCTCTTCTATTGTTCCAAGATTCTTGCTCAGCATCCTCATGAATTCACCTCCAGGCTGTTAGGGCCCCGTCCTCAATTAAGGCAGCCGCGCAACATCCGGGTGCATCGTGGCGGAGCATATAGAATCAGAATCGTTGGGGCTCGCGCCTCCACCAGGCAGTAGCGCACTCCTCCAAGTCAAGGCGGCACACAGGTCATGCGCAGTCGCGCGAGCGGCGCTGCACCTCCAGCCGCACAACTCCCAGGTGCTCCAGGCCGCTTCTCTCAGGCGGCGACGCACTCAAGCGGTGAGTCCTTTCCAGGCCGCTCCTATCGGCGACCCGCAGATCGACTCCAGACGACGCAAATCGGTTGCCTCCGCCCTCCTATCGCCGGATATGGGATTCTACCAGTTGGCGGCCCACCCTCGCGCTCCGCCCCATCGCGCCCTGGCGGGATCTCCATCGACGGCGTTTCTTCTTCTCCTGGCGGGTCCCCGCACCTCCTCGCGCAATCCCTTCCAGCCTCTCGCGCGATCCAGATGCGTGCGAGCAACCTCCAAGCGGTGCCGATCTCGTGAAGGCTTTGCGCAGGCATCACCATCTCCTGCACTTTAGGCTGCAACCCGCCAAGCATCAGGAGGCATATCTAGGCCCCTCCTGTCGACGCTCCTTCAATCGGCGACGAGCCCTCCAAGCGGGTGACCCCTTCCGCAACTATCAGGTCGAGGCGGCGATCTTTAGAAGCCATGCCCCCAGGCACGCAAGGCCCCTTCTCCCTTCATCCAGGCGGCGCGAGCTCGCCGCATCTCTCCAAGCCGATGGCGGCGCGACAGAATCCCCAAAAAGGGGGGGTGAAGTACTGAATGGGTTCCCGCAAGTGGAACCCTAATGAGGCGGTGCTATTTTCCTTCTGACCCGAGAAGGCTCTATGGCCTTTAATTAATTTTTTTTGTGTACTGTGTAATCTGAAGTGGGCTGAGATTTGGGCCCAAACAAAAAAAAGGGGAGGGGGGCTCGATCAGACTAAAAAAAAGAGGGGACTGCTTATTGAAGCCCAAGTGGGCTGACGTTGAAAAAAAATTGCGAAAAAAAGGCACGTACAAATTTAAAAGCCGTACGTAATTCAAAAAAATTGCAAAAAAAAGTGGAAAAAAAAGGAGATTGACGGCTTAAAAAATGCAAAAGCCGAAAAAAATTGTTTAAAAAAAAATGTTGATGAAAAGCCGAAAAAAAAACAACGGCTTAAAAAAATGTTTCGAAAAAAAAATGATGAATGTTTTGAAAAGCCGACAAATGTGTAATCGGCTAAGTGGTTTTTGTTTTATCCCCATCATTGTTGTCTTCTCCCAACTTGGTCGACATCCATGTTTTCCGACAAGTATGGGAGAAAGGGGGAGTATATATGTAGAGTCACATGTATTGTATTCCAGATGCAGATTCAGATTTCTAGACCGATCAGATTTCAGACTCTACGGTTCAGATCCAGTTTCAGACTCGATATCAGATAGTTCCGAGTCCAGTTTCAGACTTGCACGAGTGTGCGGTCATTGTCAGATGAGCATAAGTTGCTATCATTGGTTTCGCGGTCCCCATCATTCTTCTAGTTGTTAGGCCAGAGTTTTCATGTGAGCCATAGGGACTCCAAAGTAGAGGACCATTCCCTATGCCATATGTTGGCAAGGGTTTTCATGTGGTATCATAGGTACACCAGAGCAGTGCACCATTCTCTGAGCCAGATGGGAGAGACCCAGTTCTCCGACGAGGAGACTTCAGGCGCAGTTTCAGACTCGATGGTCAGATTACGAGTTTTCAGTTGACTCACACTCCAGCCCGTTTGTCCTCCTCACCTGCACGGCATGAGAAGCAACGTCCTCGACTGCAGCAATGTGCGCGTTGGGTTGATATTGTCCGTAGTGTCCTGTAGCGTGAGTTGAGTTTCTTTCTATTTGTCCAAGCTGAGCATTGCATTCTCCAGCTTGAGGGGGAGTGTTAGAGTATTTGGTAGTGCGCCATGTTGAGTTGTAGCAGGGTAAATGGATCCTGGAGAAGATCCATTTACCCCGTCCAGTGTTTAGTCCCATACCGCTTGTGGGTGGGACTTGGAGGCTCTGGAGAGGCTATATAAGGAGCCTCAGACCTCCTGTACTCATTGAGAAAAAGCAATGAAGCATATGCCCCTTTGAGGGCTTCTCCCGTGGTTTCATCCCGCTCCTCACGGAGTAGGGTTCCACGTTAAATCCCGCGTTCTTATTTTGATGTTTATCTTTTCCATGTTACGCTTCCGCATTCTTCATATTTTATAACATTTAACGTGGGACCCTACTCCCTAAGGAGCAGGATGAAACCATAAAAGAATGCCTCAAAGGGCTGATGTATGCATTGCACTTTCTCAACTGATACATGGGGTCTGTGGCTTCATATATAGCCTCTTCAGACCCTCCAAGTCCCACCACTAGTAGATGTGGGACCAAACTTATGTATGTGGTAAATGGACCTTGGAAGGATCCATTTACCCAATACATATGACGCATACTCCAACAAGATGGAAGTGTTATGATATGAAATTTGTTATATTTTTAGTCTTTACGTTTTTGATTCTTTATAAAGGAGAAATGTTATGCAACTAATCGAATTTTGTCTGCTAAGGTTGTAGGTATGTAAACTCTATCTATTATAAAATTTTCTATTTATGTACCATTTCATTTTTGTAACAATATTAAATCAATCATTATTAAAAAGATACGCTGATACATGTGCTACAACTATACATATTTCAAAAATCTATCCACTAAGTCAACGTTACAAGTCAAATTTTCTATATAAGTTTTTAATAATATTTTTAGTTATGTTTATATTTAAATTATTTTCTAATACTGGAATTTATTGTTATATTTTTATATTTTTAATTAAAATAACGCAAACTACATACTCCGCATATACTTCTGATTATCCGCTTACCCGCTTCAGACCATCTGACCGAACGACTATTGCATATCAACTTTCTGAACCTTGTTTAAGATCGCCATAGCACGTATTTCTTATACCGAGACAAAGCCCTTCGCCACAGGCACACTGCACTACTATCAAACTTAAAGGCATCGAAAATTATGTGCTCTAGTCTCGGTCTTTCATGGTATTCATTAGTTGTCTGCGGAAACTCTACATCTTGACTCAAGATCCTCTAGATGTGAAGGACAAAGACTATGACAACTGGTAGACAGAAAACTACCTAGTTATCAACTGGATGGCCAACAGTGTTGAGCTACTCATTACCTCGAATATTCTCTACAAGAACACGATTGAGGAAATGTGGTAGGATCTCGAGCAAAGATACTCCCAGAAAGATAAAGTTATGTCCTACAGATATTTATCGATAGATCTGGTCTGCATCTCAGGGTGGTTCCATCCTTGTTGAGTACTACGAGCATCTCACTAGCCTGTATGAGGAGCTTGCAATATTTCAGCTTTCAAGTTGTACCAAACATGTAAAAGAGCGTTCAGACTGGCATGTATATCGTTTCCTTGATAGCTTGCATTCTAGATACTAGACAACGAAGGAGCAATTTCTTATATCAGATACACTGCCCATGGTAAAGGTCATCTTTTACTTGATGTACTGGAGACATATGCTGCCTAGTCTCCCTTTATCTTCAGCAGAGAGTTCTGCACACATAGCCTCATCTAAGAGAGGAGGCTGATACGGCTTTCGAGGACAAGATCATGACTCAGGTCCTGGTTGTGGATGAGAGTCTGAACGTGGATGTGACTTTGGCCGCGAACATGGATGAGATTCTAATGCCCTCATTTTCCACAGTGCACTCACTGGTCGGTAGAACCATCCGTTCGAACGATGCTGTAGAAGTATGACGTATCTCCCTATTATGCTAATAGTGCGTATGAGAATGCCTATGATATAGAAGAGGCATCGACTACGACAATGCCCAGTGGCAAGACAATCTATCTCAATGATGCAAATTACTCTCGTCTGATGCAGATTCTCCAGACTCTCGTGTCTACTACATCCAGTGATACTACCACTATTGCTCTGCCTACTTCTTCAGGTATTGTAGCTAACTCTGTCATCACTCATGCTCCATCATGATTATTGATTATGGCGCCTCTACTCATCTGACTGGAAAAGGTAGTATGTTAATCTCTTCCGTACCAACGTCCTCTATGAAGTTGGTTCGAGGCACAATGGGACTCACTTACATGTTACTACTGTTCGAAGAATGAAGTTCTCATCCAAGCTCCGACTATCTAGGGTTTATTATACTTTGGGTTTCCCTCTTTGCTTATTGTATTTTCATAAACTTTGTGTTGAGCTTAATTTCTTGTAATGTTTGATGAGTCTTATTATTTTTAGGACATCCGGACACGACAGATTTTAGGTGGGAATGTAAGAAGAATGGCTTGTATTATCTTGATATACCATTGGAGTCCAAGTTTGTCAGTGTCGATCCATCTCCGAAGACCAGCACCTATGGTATATTTGCCTTAGGCATCCTTCTGTCAAGGCTTTCTCCATGATGTTCCCTAAACTCTCTACTCTGAAGCCCTTTCAATACGGGGGTGTGTAAGTTCAGAAAACATCATCGAGCTTCGTTTCATGTTTGTAACTTTGTAATGAGTTCCGTAGTACTGACCTTTTCGGTCATGTTCATTGTGATGCTAGTGGACCTTGTCCGGTCCGAACCAATGTTGCAGAAGATGGTATTGGGTATTCAGTCGAAGGAGTCACTGAATAGAGAATAATCGGTATTCAGGCGACTATTCAGAATTGTTCGGTTTTATATTTTTAATATAAAAATTATTTATTATACATATATTCTTATATTTTTATACATATATGGTCATTATGAATCTAAGATAAAAGTACCAATTAATATAATAGATATATAGAATTTGATATTTGTGGTGATACCGTGGTAAAATGTACCCCATAAAGATTGAAAATTGAAAAGAAAAAGTAAAAATATCAAAAGTCAAACTCCAGTCGGCCTAATAGTCAGGTCTGTTTAATCGGGGACCCCCCGCATCGCATAGTCGGACCGACTATTCGGGATAGTCGGCCGACTATTGCAACACTGGTCTGAACATTAAGTTATCATCGATATTTTATTGTCTTCGTCGATGATTATAAGAGATCTTCTTGGGCATATCTAATAAATGATCATTAAGAGATTAATAAAATTATCAGAAATTTCTTTCGATATGTTAAAACCTCTTTTTCTATATGTGTTAAGTTCATTCGGACTGACAATGCTCTTGAGTTCACTCAACAGGACTTGACATCTTTTTTACATCTCAGGAGAATGTTCACCAGACCTTCTGTCTGTATACCTCGCAGTAGAATGGGGTAGCGGAAAGGAAACTCCAACACTTGCTCAATATTGCCAGATCTCTACAAAGTTCCTTCTTTAATTCTCAAATGAGAGCTCTATTCTTTACTATATCATATTGAGCTTCCTTTTCCTATCCCTCTGTAAATTTTTAGTTGCATTGCTTTTGCTCATGACTTCCATGTATCTAACAAATTATCACCTAGGATTATCAAGTGTGTCTTTCTTGGGTGCCCTCGTACTCAGAAAGGATATCGATGTTATGATCATGTTGGGTGTCGATACTATGTGTTTGCCGATGTCACCTTCTTTGAGCAAACAAGATTCTTCACATAGGTTGTGGGTGACATCCCGTTGGACATCCCTCCACCAATCGTTTAAACTCGGCGTACCGCTACACCTACTTATGCATCTTTGTTTATCCCTTTTATGCAGGATAATATGGCCACTTCAAGTGCTCCCACCACTGTCACACTAGATGTACATAAGGAGCTTCTGATCGCTCTTCGCAAGCAAAATAGTCAATGTACTTATCACCCTATGTCACATTTTACTTCAACTGATGGTTTATCTAGCTATGATAAGATGTTTGCAGATATCCTAAGTGTTATTTCTGTCCTCAGAGATCATCATAATACGATGCATGACCAAGGATGGTGATATGCCATTGATGAGGAGATGGATCACTTACCTCCCATGGCACGTGGGATCTTAGTGTCGTACCCCACGAGAGTTTGACGTGTTGCTTACAGTTGGGTCTTCACGATTAAGCAATTGCCTGATAGGTCCATTGATAGGGTGAAAAGACAGATTAGTTGCCAAAGACTTTACACAAACATTTGGGGTTGATTATTTTGAGAATTTCTCTCCAGTTGTCAGAACGAGATCGGTACTTTATTTTTTATTTTAAAATGGTTTTCTTTATAAATGATATAATTTAGAATAGAAAATAGTATACATAATAACAAATAAAGTGCAGATCCTGACGAATGACGAATTACTTATGAATAAATTAATAAATCATATGTAAGAAGCATCTTCGTCCATTTTCTATTTGTCTAGTTGTGATCCAAGCTGGTTCAAATGCTTGAAGAACATATCTTCCGAAAGAAATATGATTGCCTCGATAAGATATTCCTTTCATTCTTCCTTATTGGGAAAATAAGTAAGTTGTTTATTCCTTGGAACCCTATGATCTCTTATATAGAGGAAAGATCTATGGGTAAATTACATACGAGAACAAGACATAAAGAAAAATAAGGAAATAATACAGAAATAAGAAATATTTCTACACCCCCCTCAAGATGGAGCATAGATGTCGATCATGCTCAGCTTGGATGAACATTCCTGGAACGGTCCTCTAAGCAACGACTTGGTGAAGGTATCAATAGTTTGATCTCTGAACTGACATGAACGGTGGAAATCAAGTCTTTCTGGATCATATCTCTTGTATAATGGCAGTCTACTTCAATGTTCTTTCATGAAATGCTTGATTGTTTGCAATAAACAGGGCAGATTGATTGTCCTATTGTAACCGCATAGGAAGAGGTACTTCTATATGCAACTCTATTAGCACTGCTCGAACCCACATCATTTATGTGTTTGCTTACGCCATAGTCCTATATTCAGATTCGGCACTTGACCTAGCAACAATGGTTTTTTATTACTCTTCCAAGAAACAAGAGAGCTGCAAACGAACACAGCAAAGCTCGAAGCTGACTTCACGTCTTTAGGACATCATGCATAATCTGCGTCTGCACATACAGAAATGGAGAGACTTGATCCTTTTCTGAATATCAGTCTTGTACCTAGAGAAGACTTTAGGTACCTTAATATCATATATATCGTCCATGTGTACCTGTTTGGGTTGCTCCATAAACTGACTCACCCGACTTACTGCAATAGAGATGTCAGGTCTAGTGATAGTAACATACAAGAGTTTTCCCACTAACTCTCTATATATCCTCCTATCAACCTCACATGTATCATCATCATCATCATATAATCTTATGCTTGGATCCATAGAAGTTGTAGAGGGCCGACACCTACTCATGCTTGTCTCGACTAGTATATCCACAACATACTTCCTTTGGGTCATCACAAAACCCTGAGCATTCCTGGTAAACTCTAACCAAGAAGTACCTTAGGGTGCCAAGATCTTTGGTGACAAACTATCGACCTAAGAATTCATTTGCCTTCTTTATCCCTTGCACATCATCTCCTGTAACAAGTACATCATCAATTTATACAATGATAACAGTTGTACCTCTGGATGTTCTCTGCACAAATAATGAATGATCTGTGTTTTTAAATCCTTGCTTTTCAATCAGATCCGAGAGCTTCTGAAACCATGTCCTGGGACTATGCTTAAGACCTTATATGGCCTTGTGACGACTACAAACCTGCTGACACTCCCCCTCAACAGCAAACCCCGGAGGTTGCTGCATGTAGACTTCCTCCTGAAGATCACCATACAGAAAAGTATTTTTAACATCAAGCTGATATAAAAGCCAATCACAAACCATAGCAACAGAAAGTAGAACACGTAGAGTGGAGTGGCGAGCAACAAGAGAGAAAGTATCCAGATAATCAACACCATAAGACTATATAAATCCCCGTGTCACTAGCCTTGCCTTGTAATGATCAAGGCCCTCATTTGCATGGTGCTTAACAGTAAACAACCATTTGCAGGTGATAACAGATGCTCCAGTAGGAGCATTTACCAAGCTCCAGGTACCTCATGATTGTAGAGCAACCATCTCCCTTCTATGGCTAGATGCCAATGACTATCCTTTAAGGCCTGATAATTCCGTGGTATGTCCACGGGAGATAGAGCAATAACAAAGCTTTGAAATTCCCCTATAAAGCGGTCAAACATAACCTAAGAGGCAAGGGGATATGAGGCACAACCATGCTTCGCCTTGCGAAGCGCAATAGGAACATACAAATCATTGGGAACTTCAATCTGTAAATTATTCTACATAGGATCATATCCAGAAACCTCGTCAGACCCATCATTAGAAGCAATATATTCAGAACATACCTTGGTCATGTTGGATGACGGGTGTTGACCGCGAAAAGGAGGCCGACGGGTTAAAAGCATGGTAAGGGTGGAACGGCAACAACGGGAGATGAGAGAAGTGGTACAAAAATAAGAAATATTTCTACATTCCTCTATGATGTTTATGGAATCTCGTTCTTTTGGGGTTATAGTTGATGGTTATTTCTCAATTCCATCTCTACTGCAGAACTAGACATGAGAGTTTCTTCTCATCTAGCTCCTCGTGAATCAAATAATCTTTATATACCATTCTTTCTGTTGTTGCTAACAAGGCATAGCCCATTTTCTAGCTTGATGTGAAGAACACTTTCCTCTATGGTGACCTCTAGAAAGAGCTCTACATGATGCAAAAGTCAGGTTACATAGTCGAGGGGAGTGTGTATGTCGACTATGCAAGTCCATCTATGGCCTGAAGTAGAGCCCTAGGGCATGGTTTGACAAACTCACTATCGAGATCAACACCCTTGGTTTTCAAAGGACAACATCTGACTACTCTATCTTTGTTTGATGATGGGCTATTGACACCGTCATTCTTGTTGTCTATGTTGATAAAATGGTTGTCACTGGAGACAACGAAGCCAACATTTTAGAGACCAATACCTCCCTCCAGAAGGTCTTTGTCATGAAAGGTCTTATTCAAATAAGCAGAGCTAGCTAGCACATGGAGAAGCCTCTTTATAGTCATTGGCATGACGTTCTTCTGATCCTTCGATACTTGAAGGAATCTCTCAGACGTGGACTCTTCTATGGGTTGAACGGGCACACAAATGTCCCTGCCTATACATATACGGAGTATGCTAGTTCGCATGAGGATCGCCGATCCACTACAGGGTACGACATATTTGTTGGGACAACCTGGTCACTTAGCGAAGCAAGAAGTTGACAATTTTTGACTGACTATTTTGACATCAACAATGGTCTGCATCAAGGTTCAACTTTGAGTCCATTCTTTTTTACTTTGATTATGGACGAGTTGACAAGTCACATTCTGGAGGAGATACCTTGGTGTATATTATTCGCTGATAATGTTGTGTTGATTTATGAGACTAGAGATGGAGTAAATGAGAAGCATGAGGTCTGGAGACATGCATTAGAGGCTAAATGTTTTCGTATAACTAGGTCTAAAACTGAATATATGGAGTGTACTTTTGATGGAAGCAATGGTGAAGTAGTTGAGGTGAAAATTGGTGATGATAACATTCAAAAGAGATGCTTTTTTAGATTTTGGGATCTATTTTACAACATGATGGGTAAGTGATGGAGATGTTACCAATAGAATAAATACGTGTTGGCCAAAGTAGAGAGGAGCCTCTATTGTGCTCTATGATAAGAAAATTCCTTTGAAAATCAAAGAGTAGTTGTACAAAGCAACCGTAACACCTGTTATGCTCTATGGATCGCATGTTGGCCTATGAACCATTGATGAGTCCACGATTCATCATCTCAATATATTGATCTTAGCAAAGTCCTTGAGTAAAATTTCAAATGAATGTTTCTAAAATCAATAAATTATTAAAATCACTCTTGTAAATAAAATATACTAATTATATTGTACAAAATAAATTAATAATAAAAAGCCATAAAATAAAGAAGTTTTAGACATGTGTAGAGAATGACGGTAGCAGAAATGAAAATGCTAAGGTGGATGTGTGGACACACACACACACACACGTAAAAACCGTATTCGGGATGATGCTTTCAGAAGGAAAAGCTGGTGTAGTTCTGATCGAGGATAAGATACGAGAAAACCGCTTAAAGTGGTTTGGCTATTTGCAAAGGAAGTCAACTGATGCACTAGTTAGGAGATGCGAGTTTTAGGTTGTTGAGCCAGCCAAGATAGGGCGAGGAAGGCCCAAGAAGTGTTGGGATGAGACTATACAAAGGGATCTTAGTTTTTTGTATCTAAGCCCGAGAATGACTCACGATAGATCTGAATTGAGGCAAAGTATCCATGTAGCTGACCCTACTAAATGTGGGAAATGGCTATGTTTTTGTTGTATCAAGTGTGGGCAAATAGAATACATGAGTGGATATTCAGATGTGGGTTTTTTAGTTATATATCTTGAAGTTGTAGCACTTTATGTAACGTATATACAAATACGGTCCATGCGAGCGCATATGCTTATGCGGTCACCCATCCGAACTGCATATGACATATGCGATCATATATATCCCAGATACATATGCGGGCCACATAAACTGCATACATATGCAACCTAGACGTATATGCAACATCTTTTCGGTTGCTAGGTGGTCCAAGATCCGTTTACAAAAGATTTGATTATCCTAAACCCACGTACAACAAAGAAACTCGTGTCTATTTCTAATCTCCCGAAACCCTACTCACGTAGCACGAAACCCCACTCATGAAGAAACCCCTGCACCATCGCGCTCCACTTTCTCCCTTCGCCTCAAGCCCTAGCTCCGCCTTCGCATCACCTGCACACTACCGTGCAAGGCCCCAGCTCCGCCTCTACACCTCATGTGCACCACCTGGCCATGTCCCAGCTCCGCCTCATTCGCACCACCTCGTCAGGCCCCAACTCCGTATGCATGTAACTTCAGCGCACCACTTGGCCATGCCCCAGCTCCGTTTCTGCACCACCTGTAGCTTCTCCTTCCCGAGTAGCAACCTCAATGCCCCCTTCTTCTCCACTATAGATTTTTTCCAAATTGGTCACCCTTTTACCTCTTATTAGTACATTTCTGTTATGTTGAATTATCAATCTTGTGCTTTCTTCATGTCATCATTTTTTAGTGTATTTTTTCAAGTTATGTTGATTATGCAACCCTATGTTGATAAAAAAAGTTATGTTAATAGTATAAATTATTCGTTTTGATTTTTTTCCATTAATGGTCTAGTGGTAGTACAGTGTGTCTACCACACAAAAGATCAGGGTTCAAATCTTACTCTTGCAGGGGTTGCGTTAGGTAGTCGATGGCCAGCGTAAAAAATAATCGAATCTTCAACATGGATTTGAGCAAGAATCCAAAGACCAGGGTTCAAATCCCACTCTTGTAGGGGTTGCGTTAGGTAGTCGATGACCAGCGTAAAAAATAGTCGAATCTTCAACATGGATTTGAGCAAGAATCCATGTAGCCGACCCCACTTATAGTGGGAGAAGGCTTAGTACATATAAGAGCGACGACTCACATTATATGAAATTCTTTCAATTATTTGATCATTGTTTAATCTGAATTTTGTTTTCTTAGGTATATTTTTGTTTGAAAGTTAAGTCTTTAGAGGAGATTAGGTTATATTTTACTTACCGCCAACAATTATAGATTTTACCATTTAAACTCTATTAAGATAATGTTTAGGAAAAATCCATAGTTGGAATGCTTTATAACTTTTTATATTTGAACATTCTTCATTTGGAAACATATTTTGATATTTAAAGGAACTATTTAGCTTTTTATTCTGGCCATTTTTGTGATTTTTAAAAGTATGTGCGGGAATCTAAAGAAAACATGTAGTTTTTTATGTTCTCTGACATTATAATTTGTTGGAGAAAATGAATGACTCGTTTATTCATGAGATCCCAGGGCTCTCTTATATAGGAGAAAAACCCTTGGTAAATATCAAGAGAGGTACATAAAACAAATAAAATAAGGAATACCACCAAAGGTCTACAGTAATCTCAACACTCCCCCTCAAGCTGGAGCATATGTCTATCATGCTCAGTTTGGAACAACATCTTTGGAAAGGGCCTCTAGTAAGAGCTTAGGTGAATATATCAGCAGTTTGATCTCCAGTAGAAACATGAGAGGTAGATATGAGACCCTTCTAGATCATGTCTCTGGTATAGTGGCAATCTACCTTTATATGCTTTGTACATTCATGGAATGCAGGATTATTTGCAATAAAAAATGTTGCCTGATTGTCACATAGAAGTTGGATAAGAAGAGGTATATCAACTGCAAGATCTGTCAAACCCCACCTCACCAACATCATCTCTGTGCTTCCTTTAGCCATGGCTCTGTATTCAAATTCTGCACTAGATCTAGCAACCACTATCTGTTTTTTACTTTTCCGTGACACGAATGAGCTGCCAACAAATATAGCATAGCCAGAAGTAAACTTCCTGTCCCTAGGGCATCCTGCATAATTTGCGTCTTCACATGCTATTACATCAAGAGAAGTGCTTCTGCTGAATATAAGCCCACTTCCTAGTGAAGACTTTGAATATCTCAAAATCATATAGACGTCACGACATCTATATGAAACTTCCTAGGTTGTTTCATGAATTGGCTCACTTTGCTCATGGCAAAGGATATATTTGGCCTGGGGATGGTAGCATATAGAAGTTTTCCTACTAGCTCTCTGTATCTCCTCTGATCTACCTCCTCAGTATCATCATCATATAGTCTCATACTTGGATCCATAGGAGGAGTAGCAGGTTTGCACCATGTCATGCCTATCTCTAGAAGATTAGTAACAAATTTCCTCTAGGTCATCACAAGACCATGCTGATTCCTGACGAACTCTAATCCAAGTATCGAAGATTGCCAAGGTCTTTGGTCAAACTGCTGACCTATGAACTCCTTGGCCACCCGAATGCCTTACTCATCATCACTCGTGACAATAATATCATCAACATAGACAAGAATAGCAACAATATCTCTTTGTGTCCTCTTAACAAAAAGTGAGTGATCTGCAGTGGACCAGGCAAACCCCTGATGCTCTATTAATTCTGAAAGTTTCTGTTACCAAGCTCTGGGTCTTTGTTTTAGGTCGTAGATCGCCTTGTGGAGCCTATACACTTTCTAAGACTCCCCCTCATAAGTAAACCCTGATGGATGTTACATATAAACCTCCTCCTGTAGATCTCCATAAAGAAATGCATTCTTCACATCAAGTTGGTAAAGAGACCAGTCTTGTAAAACAACAATTGATAAGATAATGCATAGTGTTGAGTGTTTGGCCACTAGAGAGAAGGTATACTGATAATCCACCCCATAAGTTTGGGTGAATCCACGTGTACAAGCTTTGCCTTGTTGCGATCCACACTGCCATCCGCTCGTTGCTTTACCATAAATATCCATTTGCACCCCACAACATATGCACCTAGAGGGGCAGAAACAACACTCCAGGTACCACGAGACTGCAAAGCGATCATCTCCTCTTCCATGGCAAGTCGCCAACGGCTATCATGTATGGCCTCCTGATATGTTCGTGATATATTAATAGCTAAGAGGTCCATAACAAACTTCCTGTATTCCTCTGAAAGATGGTCCAAGGAAACATGCGCAGCTAGAGGGTACGTAGCACAGTTGCGATGGTGCTTCCTCAAGGCAATAGGTACATCGAGGTCAACAGCCTCTCTGTTCTCTACTATCAGATTCTCCTATGTAGTATCATGTGGATCAATCATAGCACCAGTGTCATCAGTAGAAACAATGTTTCACTACATAGCTGGGGTCTGTTGGATGGCTGGGAAGGCGCAGGAGTAGAGGGGCGAGTAGAGGACCTACGAATGTAAAAATGATGTAGGAATTGAGTAATGGTAGACGGAGGTGGAGGAGGAGGTGGAGGTGACTGAGACTCGACATGAGGACTTGTTTGTGGAGATATCGGAGGTAGATGAACGAAGATATCCTCAACAGAGTCAACATTAGACAACCTGTCACCTATAAGAGAAAAATGCATAATAGACTCAAAAAATATGATATCAGCACTCACATAATATTTTCTCCCAACAAGATCAAAACATCTACTCTTTTTGGGTACAAGAATAGCCAACGAACACACATTTGACAGCTCTAGGAGAGATCTTGTCACAAACATGAGTAAAGTTGTGGACAAAAGTCACATATCCAAAGACTCTGCGGGTAAGAGAGAATAAGTCCTCAAGAATCGCAATCAAGAAAGGAACTTTTTCTCCAAGCATAGTAGAAGGCATGCGGTTCACCAAGTAACATGCAGTAAGAACCGCATCACCCCAGAAAGAATGAAGCTCGACTCTGAATCAAAAGGGTCCTTGTGACATCCAAAAGATGACGGTGTTTGCGTTCGGCAATACCGTTCTGCTGTGAAGTGTAAGCACACGAAGTTTGATGAACAACACCAACAGATCTGAAGAAGTTCGATAACTGTAAAGTAGAAAACTCTAAGGCATTGTCAGTGCGAATAAATTTCATATTAGCAGAAAAAATATTTTTGATCTTAATAAGGAAAGATTTGATAACAAGACCAGCTTCAGACTTATTCGTCATTAGAAATACCCAAGATAATCGAGAAAAATCATCTACGACGACCATATAAAGCCGATGTCCCTGATGATCAAGAACAAGACTGGGACCCTAGATATCAAAGTGAATCAACTCAAACAACTGAATACTGTGACGATTCTGACGACTCGGAAAAGAGGAACGATGGTGCTTCTCAAGCTGACACGCCTCACACTCCAAGCTAGTACGAGTAGAGATCTGCTGGAGGATATGACACATCTTCTACAGAGGAAGGTGTCCAAAGCGAAGATGTCACGGAAACGGGAAGACAAATCCATAAGGGGTAGTAGCAGCCCCTGCACAAGGAGGCTGGACAAGTCTGTAAAGTCCCCACTGCTCACGACCTTATCCAATCACCCTGCCCGTGAGTATGTCCTGGAACACAAGAGAAGAAGGATCAAATATGTCACGACAATGTAAATCTTTTGTAATCTGACTAATAGACAAAAGATTCATCTGAAATGTTAGAGCATGTTAGACATTTTGCAGACACATCGAGGGAGCTAGAACAATTCCTCCCTGTCCAACAATAGGTAGATGAACCCCATTGGCAATCACCACTGATCTACCGGAGGGATGGACCTGTAACAAGTAAACAGTGCTCGATCGCCACACATATGATGAGATGTTCCAGAGTCCATGATCCAGTCAGACAAATATGAACCGTTGCTACTGGTAAGGGCATAAGCAATACATGACAAACTCGAAGAGGCTCTAGCAATATGTGTGACATCTGAAGAACCTGCAGCGAAGTAGTAGGAGTAGTCATCATCTCTCGCAGCCTGGAAACAATATCATCAAAGCGTACAACATGAGCCAGAGCAGGTGTAGAAGTAGGCTCGGTCTGCTCAGCGACTCGGGCGGAGGCCGGATACCTATGCTTCTGATAGCATGTTTCTTCAGAATGACCAAGATGGTGGCAATGCGAACATGGACCTCGCTGACGACCTCCTCCTCGACCTCGTGGTCCTCAACCACAGAACTGCGAAGTACCTCCTCTGCCACGAGAGACTACCATAGCAGAAGGAGTCTGAACCACAGTAGTAGAGGATGTAGTAATTCTGCTCAGCCTCTTGTAAACCTCCTCCATCAGAGGTATCGTCTCTCCAGTAAAAAGTTGAGGTCGTGATGCATCATACTCAGAATCCAGAGATGACAAAAATACGCCTGTCATAGTTGTATTTTGATACGCATGTTGTCGCTCAGTGCTCGTAGTAATAGGCATGAAGCTATGCATACACTCAAACATGCCTCTAAGATGCGAGAAGTGTGCATGAAGAGGTCGACCATTCTGCTTGGTCGAAAAAATATCAAACTGCAACTGTAAAATTTTGCTCTCATTTTTCGCATGCCCATACGTGGCTGCTAAGATATCCCACATAGCCTTTGTTGTGGGTTGATTGACAATATCATTGGCAATCTCCGTGGTAAGCATCCTAGAGAGCCAAATAAAAGCATAGGCATCATCTTCCTTCCAAGAAGCATTAGCCCAAGTTTTGTCCTCCGGCTCTGGGTCCGTCAGAATGTGCTCCTTGTTATGGCATCGCATCAAGGTGCGAAACTGCATGGACCACAACTCGTAGTTGGTCCCATCCATCTTCACGATGGGAGCCTGGCCCTTGAAGGCACTGGATAAAAAAACATCCTTGTTCTCTAACATTGTAGCAAGAACGCCGAAATTCGAAACAAAACTGAGTAGTAGACCGTTGAGTCTATACAATCACATATAGAGGATTGGTTGTATTTGTAGTGTCATACAACCATCCTCATCTCTTGTTGTTGTAGGCTAGGTCGTATGGGCGCAAAGGGCAGCGGCGCAAACAGATGCACGCAGATGCACTAAAGATGCACACAGATGCATGTCAAATGCACGTAGGTGCATGCAGATGCGCGCAGGATGCATGCAGATGTGAGGGTTAGGGCGGGATACATGAACTCCGATCTAGGACCATTGCTCTGAACCATGTTGGAAAAAATGAATGACTTGTTTATTCATGAAACCTCAGGGTTCTCTTATATAGGAGAAAAACCCAGGGTAAATATCAAGAGAGGTACATAAAGAAAATAAAATAAGGAATAACACCAAAGATGTACATTAATCTCAACATAATTAAATATATTATTTAATATTTTAAAATAAAATAACGCAAACCACATAATCTGTATATAGTATGTATATACTTCCGCATATACTTTCACATATCCGCTTACCCGCTCTCGACTGCCTGATCGATAGATACGCATACCGACTTTCTGAACCTTGCTTATATAGAGACATTCCCCAAATTCATGTAAGCATGGATTGAGGGAGATTGTGTTAGATTATTTAATTTGGTTGGATTAATTTAAACCACAACTACACATGCATGCCTCACAAGGTAGGGTCGGGTTGGGTTAGGCTCAAGTGTGGATTTGAGTTCGAATACGTGTTTCCTTTTAAGCCCCAAGTTGAATTTTTGACAAATAATGTTACAAATTTTGTTAAAGGTTGGATTTATAAAGACGTTACACACACGTGTGTGTGTGTGTATTCATACATCATATACACACACGCGTGCGCGCACGCGTCCACACATGCGTACACACATGTACACGCTTACATGCGTGCACAGTCACATATATGAGGGCAAGGAGTATATGCACATTAGTACATGGAATATTGTGTGCCTACTATGTTTTAAATATCCAAGTCCTACTATGAATACAATCATGCACTAATAAACAGTCAATGACTCTAGCAAGATGAATCTGACACCACTCGATGAATGGGTTTACTCCTAATGATCTGAAATTTTAATGGAGTTTTATCATTTTTATCCCTCTTACCTTCTGCAATTTCAGTTATGCCCCTCTTCTTTTTTGAATATCAATTGTGCCATTGGCTTCGTGCAGTTTTATTGTTTGTGCCCTCGAGTTGGTTGCCATTTACCCACGTCTCCAACGGATTTTAACTTTTGAGACACAAAGGGTAATTAAAAAAGAAAACTTATTGTAGAAATATAACTTTCCATTGACCTTCACCTTCTTCCGCTTCCTCCTCCTCTGTAGACCCACCACCTCTGGCCCTTCTTCGCCGCAGCAGCCCCTCTGATCCGATCTGACAGAGCTCCTGCTACTCTAAACGTGGTGATGGTCCGGCGCTATAGGGGCTGAAGTTTTAATTGAAGCATGACAAAGAGAGGAGCAATGGATCTTCGGCCCTGATGGCTTCGAGGAGCTTTGGCATGCATAGTCAAGATATCAAACCACCAATGGACACAATATGAGGAAGATTGTGCTCTGTTGTGATCCGATGCACCTAATCTGGGATCAACTTGGAGTTTCAGAGTTTCGGAGCTCGGTGGTGAACCTCAGATCTTCAGAAAGGAGGTGGAGGAGGGTGTCGTTGGTGTATGTGAACGTCGCTAGGCAGCTCTGCTTGAAAAATATCGAGTATCTGCTAATCATCACCACGGAATTGAGAGATTACCAAGTATGGATTATGCTTCCTACATTCCAGAGAAGTGAAAGGTTTCGAACCTGGATGGCTCACAGGTCTGAGGGCTATTGTAGGCGTTCCTGTAGCAGATCTTGTCAGTGCCGAAGGCATCGCAGCCGCTCTTGCACCCTGCCACCCACCCTGCCCTGCTCACCCTCAGTTGGAGCTCAGGGGGAAGCCACCGCCTCTTTGATATCAAGTCCAGTGTTGAACACCATTTTCCAAGCGAGCTTTAGTCTTTCTTAGATTCGCCTCCAGGCAGTTCTTTTCTTATTCTCTCAATCTCGTTCTTATCCTTCTTATTTATTCTGCTTCTGGAATTGTCTACGTGCTGATTTTGATGTGAATCGGCACATCTTTCATTTGCACCAACAATCATTTCAACTTCTGTAAACAATTTACTGTGGATCAGTTCTAGATCAAACCTCTTAATTTTACCAGTTAATACATCTTTCTTGAGAATCAGCCATTTATTCACTACTCTAAAATCCATCGTTGTGCACTGGTCATGAAGTCTTGAAATATCTGTATTTAAGCGAGTAGCACGTCAATGTGATGTTAAGATTCTCATGTGTGTTCATGTTCTATACTTCTGGTTCTTTTGATTCGAGTTTCTAGAGGAGATTTATCATTGTTTTTGTAATGAAATGAATTGAAGTTTGAAGAAATCTCTAGTAAAAATTTGCTGCTGCTAAATGATTGTATTTCCTGGGGTTGTGATTAGATTACATCTATTTTGCTCTTGGGTTCTGTTCTTTGAGAGACAAGGTGAGATCATGAGCTACCAGGTTTTATAGCTGGAATATTTGGCATGTGACGAGGCAAGAACATGATCTCTGTCCTGGTTCGTCCAAGAACAGCAACCTTGACCTGGTGATGTTGTCTTCGATCTGAGCACCTGCATGTAGCATCGACCTTCCTTGTCAGGAGCAGCATCGTCAGGCGAGCCAGGGTCCACACCTCTGCCCCGGCCGTCCTTCCACCTTCTTGAGCGAGCCGAGGATCTGAGATCCTTGACCCCCAACCTTTCAATGTCACCGACCATCTCATCATTAGGCATCGATTGCAGCACCATCTCACAAGAACCAACCTTTGAATTGCCTTAGCTGCCCTGAGATCGTCGCTTTGCAAGAACATCCAAAGAATAACAATGCCTCACAGTTGAGGAGTTTGGATGGGTATATACGATGGAGGCTGGTGGAAAAGGATGAGGGGGAGGAGGGGACACTACTGTTGGTGAAGAGGAGGCTCATCGGGCAGAGGAGGAGGCTCGGGGCGGTGGGGTTGCGGGGAGGAGGAGGTGTGGGGTATAGGAGGTGTGGTTTTCCAGTTATGCGCTTCTCATCCCCATCTTGGTTTGAATGAATTATAGTTTAGTTCAACTTATTGACGCTCAAACTAACTGAAGGGCATAAGTGATAGCACACCAAGAAGTCGAGATACTGCTAATATTCCAAAAAAAGGAGGGGCATAACTGATATTGCAAAAGTTAAGAGGGGCACAAGTGATAAAATCTCAATTTTAATACATTCTTCATTTTATAGTATAAATCAAGATCAATGGATTTTATTTCTATTTTAATTAAAAACTATGCATTTCTATCCATGAAAACACAATGTTTGTAGTCACGAGCACATTTCCTATATATATATATATTGATTATATTAGTTGGCAGCTCTTAGTTGTTTTTACCTACCATGATTGTATCCCTAAGAACAAGATAAAAATCTCATCTTGGATGCAATGCAAGACACAGATATATTTATCTTCTTGAGTTCTCTTCTTTTCTACGTGCCTAAATGACAATTATGGTGGATCTCGACCTCACAATTTATGAGGTTGTTTTTGAAGACAATCATGATTGTACTACAATTTAATCGAATGGATCATTGATCCTACAAGTCCACTAGACCCATTGCACCAGTATTGTGGGGGTGAAACTTCTATGAGGTTGGTTTATCTAATGGGTGCTTCGATAGTATCACGTTCTAACCTTTACCCTCTTTTTTTTACTTGTTACTTTGTTATGTGTTATTCTTGCCGGGCTTTTTTGGTGATATATTAGCATGAATTTAGTTATGATGACGGTGACGATTGGTATCACTCATTCATGATATCATTATTCATGGTCTGCATCACAAAACATTATTGACACTAAAGTGTCGTTCGGCACAAGGGTTAAACTCCCCTTTGGGGAGTTTACCCCCCTTAACCCACATATTCTCTCTCCATGTGGGCCCCACTTTATTTCTTTTTAAAAAAATTAAAAAAATCAATTCCATAAAAAAATAATATATTATGCCATCATATCAAATAAAAATTATAAACTACTCTACTTCTACTCACTTTTCCAAAATTCAATACAATCACATCACAATAACTACTCACTTATTCAAACTTCAATACAATCATATCACAACAAACCCACTTCTAACCCACCCCCAATTTAACCCTCTATCCAAACACCAAAACACAAATGGGTTACCTGCTACCAGTTTAACCCACCTTAACCCACATACCAAACACACCCTAATAAAATTAATGATTTGTGCATCACGTTTTCCATCAGAACAAAATGTAAAACTCTTTCATTCTAGAACCACCCACTAGTAGGAAGATTCGTGATAGAGACTATGTTTGGGCATTCAACTTCATGAGTTGTCTGATCTCAAGCCCATCTGTGAGAAGATTAAATCAGGTAAAATAATACCTTGATATATATATAAAGGTTTATGACAATGTGGTTCGTGGTGGCAAATAATCATCATATTTCACAGCATAAACAACCTGCTACGGGATCTTTTGTTTATTTTTATCATTGAATTGAGTGGGGTCCAAAACCATATGTACAGTCTGTACTCGTTCACAAAATTCTCTCCACTGGTGATGTACACTAAACATACTACCACATACTGCACACTAATTGGATTTTGGACTAAATATGAATATTATAAAACGCATTACTTAACTTTCAACAATCACATAAATGAGGCCGGAATGGTTAGTAGATGAAGAGAGTACCGTGGAAGACGCTCAAACTACCAAGACGCGCAGAAGGAAGGCAAGCCATATAGGTTTTGCCTAATATGAATGGAGATCCAAATGAAATCAATCCGTGTGTTGTTGATGGTTACAAACTTACAAGTAAGCAAAAATAATGTGGTAATTTATCCAACTTGAAGCTAGAGTAGGCCTGCACCTTTCTTCATTGATGAACCGTCAGCCACTTTAAATACAGGAATGAAAAAATTTACAAACTTAGACTAAAAATACTGTAAGCAAACATACAAATGAATGTCTACCTCTAACATACATCATTTATTAGTCTGCTATACCATCTGAGAAAAATACTCATGGGATCTCTTTAACACGATACACCTTCTTCCTTGGTCATTTTGTCAAGATGTCTTGGATGAGGTTTGCATTGAATTTTTTGTTTTGCTCCATGCTGCACAAACTTATGCTGGCCAAAATACTGTAACATGTAGATGAGTGTCCAACATACATATTTTATTAGTTTAGACCAGCCGAAAAAAGTACTTGCGCTTTTTATTGTGATGTCTTTAGCAAAATACAATATCTTCCATGGTGTTGTCAAGGTGTCGTGGATGGGGGTTGCATTGAACTTTTTTTATGCTCCATGATGTACAAGCTTAGGCTGACCAAAAATACTGTAACATGCAGATGAATGTCTAGCATATATATTTTATTAGTCTAGACCAGCCGTGCAAGCCCTTTTTATTGTGAGATCTCTTTAGCAAAATACAATATCATCCATTGTGTTTTTGTCAAGGTGTCTTGGATGAGGGCTGCATTGAACATCTGTTATTTTATGCTCCATGCTGCACAATACACTGCTAGCTCATATTTTATGCTCCATGCCGCACAATACACTGCTTGCTCATTTCAAATCTTTCTTAGCTTATGATTATCATCTTGTGCAGATTGCATGTGTAATGACTATGTGGAACCAAGTGCAACCAGAATATGGTGCCAACATTTGGAATGAAGCTTTGAATAAAAGACTAGGAACGAAGGTTTCAATGTCTTCCCTCTTAATTATATCCTTTTTAATCCCATTCTGATATATCACATGAAACCATAAAACATTCATAGCTTAATGCGGTTAAGCTGCTAGGTTATTGATAATGTTTAATGCAGCATTTCACTTGAACTGGTAGAAATGTTCTGAACTGTCATGTAGAGCAGTTATGTCTGGAGGGAAACAATAGAACAATGTCTTGCACAGTACTAGAATGGTGGGTATAGAAGAACTTTCCATTGCATTACACCAGGCCATTGGTGTTGTATCTTGAACTTGATCTTAAAGGCCTGCAGACATTTACACATCTAAGCGTCATATTTCTTCAAGGCAGTGTCACCACATCAGCATCATAATATATATGCCCCTGCCATGGCAGTCATGGCCATTGAACGGCTACACATAGTTATCCAAAATGAAAATATAAACAAACTCCCCTAGATATTCTTGAAGAGATAATTGTTGCATGTCCATTGTTTATTTTGTGCTTAGTCAAAACCTTTACAGAGATAATTGTAGAAAGCGTGAGATATTTCTTGCAATTTTCATGCTTAAGTTGAGGTGAGGTTGAATTTTCGATCTCGTGTGTGCCATACGATGTTTGCACCACATCAGCATTTATGAATTAAAAGAACACACTCAAACGTACTATTCAGAAGAAAAAAAGGTTTTCATATCTACATACTATGTGGAGTTGCTCTTTGACTGGCTGGGATTGACTGTATGAAATAAGCGACGTGCTTGGGATAGCATAATCAGAATCATCCGGCACCTCACATGCCTATGTTTTCTTAGACTTGTTAGTTTGTCGCTTGCTTTTAAATCTTCTGTCAAGTAAATTGCCAGAATATGTGTGACCATAACCACAGTTATGCATGTACTGCAAAGTTAATATACATATTTTTTCAGTTAATAAGACTTCTTTCTGAAATTTGGATTTGTGTTGATGCTATCTAGGATCTGTCTCTTCCTGAAATTTTAGTGGAAACTGAGAGGCGTGGTTTACCGTTTGAACGGCTGCTTACAATTCCAGAACAAGATGATTGGATATACGTTGATGGGAAATCTGCCTCTTGTATTGCATTTATTCTTGCAATGTACAAGGAAGCTGGTCTTTTTTATCCGATTGCAAGTTCTGTTCAAGTCACTGAATTTACTGTAAGTAAATCGTACTGACCTGTTCGCTGGACTAATCAAGAAAGTGAACTTATGCATTTCTTGGAGCAGTCGACATAAAACCATATTTAGGTTCCTCGTAGATGGGAGCTAACTGCTCTCATCATAAGGTAGTTTCTGTAACATTGCAGGCCTAGACCAACAATATCCATAAGCATGAAGTCGGTGCATCCTAAACATGCTTATGCCATCACTCGTTCTATTGGAAAGTGGAAAGAACCACTGAATTCAGTTTCCTGAGTGGTGGAATTGTTCATGAGCATTCTTGAAGTAAAGATGGAATCCACATCCCTAAAAACAGACTTTTCTACACAAATTCACTTGAGTCAAAGCAAAATTCTGGCTAGAACTCGACGAAGGAACACACCTTTAAATAAATGCTTTAAGTTTCTGCTAATCTTCTGCTTTTTTTGTAGATAAAGGATGCATATGTATTAAAGTTTTATGAGGACAATGTGTCCCGCCTTCCGGAATGGTGTAGGGAAGCAGACGGCTTGCAGCTGCCTTTTTGCCAGATTCTCGGCAAGTATCGAATGGAGTTGCCAGGATACAATACTGTGCTTCCATACCCTCACATGAATGAAAGGTGCCCTTCTTTACCCCCGGATTACTTCAGACCAGATCATTGCTGAAGTAAAATACTTAGATGAAGGATACTACGCAAAATGGATGAATCTTTTTCAGTGATCAGCAGTGACATCATTGTGCATACGACTGCTTCTTACCTACCGCAAAAGGCAATACGAAGGTGTAAAAAGTATATATTAGGATAAATGGTGCAAAGTCATGTACTCAAGGAAAATTATTTAATAGTTTTACAATGTTAAATTGGTCAGCGCATTATTGTTGAAGAACTGGTCATCCTTGCAATCCATCATCTATTCTCTTCAATTACTATTATTCTTGAAATCATCTTATATGGCTGCAAGAGGTGCGCACTTAACATGAAAAGATAATTTCCTGCTTATCTCTAACATTGCGCACTTGAGCCAAATATTCCTGATTGTTCAAATGAGGTTGGAATAAATTCAGGAAAATAGTGGCCAATCAAAGCTCGGTACATCTATCTGCATTAGATACCTTTTATTCCGAACTCGAAACAGTTTTAACTTTAGGTCGTTTTCATGGTCAATTTTCTTAAGACGTCTAATTACTAGTTCATTTTTCATGGTGTCTTCTTAAACCTATCATAAAATTTCTTTATTTTGGCGATGCCATGTCCTCGGATCAATCCACCATTTCCGCCACCACTTTCAGACTTCTCCTTCCCACCTGCCTCTACCACTACCACCCATCCCCCCCCCCCCCCAACATCCAATTACCACCGCTTCTGTGTCACCGCTGATGTCGTGCCACCACCGTTGCTACAACTTCCATCATGTGCCACCACCACCATCAGTGTACACCATCACCACTGCTATGTACCACCACAGTGACCGCACAACCCCATGCATCGTCGAGCTTAGTTTCTGCACCACCACCTTGTGTCGTCGCACCACCATCCAAATATGCCACAAATGGGAAGTGGTCATCCTTAAATAGAGAATTTCGCCCAAAAAAAATACCCTATAAATGTGTTGATGTGATTTATGTTGGCATGGCATCACAAGTTATGCTACGTGGAATGCCAGAGGATATCAATTACGTTTTAAGGATATAGTTATATTGGATTTTGTAAGGTAAGGAGACAACTGAAATTCCAAAAAAAGTGTGGAGGATAATTGATATTGCATAAGTTAAGAAGGGCACAAATGATAAAAAATCCTATATTATATCTCTTCTTTTATTTAATCATTATTCGGACGAATCTCTTTCTATGATATCATCGCATAAATATTTTTATTATCATCAAGATATGGCATCAATATCTTATATATCATTCCAATATCAATATAATAGCATTTTAGTGAATCTCCGTCAATCCCTTTATTTCATAAAATCCTAATCACTATGCATCAATTATCATGTCAATACTTATCTAACTATAATTATCTTGCCTATAAACACAAACTACCACACAATCTAACTTCTTAGGTGACTGCAAGGTTCGTCAATAATACTGCTCATACCTCATACCTATTGCATATTCATATAATGATCCCTAAAAAAACTATATTTACATTTATATCCCTATTAACATTCATGGATCCAACTGTTAGATTTGATACATGAATTTAAAAGATTTAAAAAACTTAGAAAAATGAAAACTTCTCTATAGTCATGTTCTCTCTTTCTCCACCATGAAGTAACCTTATTTATCACTTATCACCACCATATATGTATAACTCGTCTGAACAAATTTAAAAATATAATACAATTTTATTTTTTTCAAAGGTAAGAATCCTTGTTAATCTATTTTTTTAAAAAAAATGAAGAAGAGTTGGATAAAAAAATAAAAGAACCAAACCAAAACACAAGTTTAAGCTCGATTAAATAACAGATCGAACCCAAAAATTGTACATGCACTCAGGTATGGTCCGTTTACACCTCTAGTGGCGATGGTTGGGAAGGAGAGGATGGGAGAGGCAAAGCTTGAGGGTTTCGGGGGAGATATCAAAAAATGGGTAAGGGAGGAGGTGCTATTGCAGGCGGGAGTCGAGATGTTGCTGGTGAAGAAGGTGATGGTTGAGACGCAAAGCTCAAGGATGAGCACTTAAAAGACATGGTTTCGGGTTTCAAATCCTCCTAGTACTAAAAAGGAAAAAGCTCAGATGAACACAGCGAGGAGATAAAGACATGGGTCGTAGCCCAGGATGATGAGATCCAAGAGGAGGTGCAGCTGGATAAGAGGGTATCGAGAAGGAAACAAACTCAAGGAGGTGGAGCTCAAGACGGAAAACGAGAAAGAGGCAAAGGTTAGGGATGTCCAGGTCACCGCACTGCTAACTGTGAGCAGCAGTGAGATGATGGATAAAGAAAACAGAAAAATACCTGGAAGTTAACAGAAGACGAGCAAAATAAATAATTTGTATGGGCCAAAATGTAAATATGAAATAAGCAGGAGCACAAATTCTGAGCAAATTCTGCAGGGACGCTATTTAAAAAATCTCAGAATCTGTCCTTAACTCTTACTCTATCCATACCAAGAAAAATGAGCAAAATTTGTCTGAGGTGTGTAATTAGAAACTCTAAACATATTGGTTTTAAAATCGCAACTATCCTCAGGATAGCTGAGCAGATGATCCTGGACGCAATATAATAAAGCTCCAAACATTATCGTCCTCCGAAGAAATACAATTTCAGAAAAATTTTACTGAAAGATCCACCATCAGAACAACTATGTATATCATGTTATAAAAAGTGAAGTACGAATTATCAAATAACCAGCAAAAGCTCGACAGAAAAAAATGTGATTATAACTTTGTCAATGATCCAACAAGAGCTCAACAGTCATCAAGAAGAGACTTCAGAGAGATCAAAATATATGCAGCAGCAGAAGCAGAACTTCTAATTGCCTCGGATTGCAAACAGGTCACATAGAGAATACATGCCAACCACGCAAAATGCCAGGAATTACATGTTATAATCCTTACAATGTAAAAGCGAGAAAGGAATACACCAAAGATGATGACAAACAACAAAACCAAAGCCAACTCTCCCAAATGCCCATACACCATATATCCAGTAGAGAGCGCTGAACTAAGCATCCGAATCCACTGGAGCCATCCGGTTGACTCGTTTTGATATAATTAAACCAATGCAGCAACAGCAAAAGGCATGAGATTACTGCAAATGGCACAAAGAACCTAAAAATAAGAGCAAGAGAAGATTCTCCAGAAAAAATAACTAAGTAGCATATCACAAATTTATTGAACAATCAGCAACAGCGAAAGGACGTGATACCTAAATATCATATCACAAATTTATGGAACAATCTCAGAAAAATGCATCCAGAAATACACTAAAAAAACCAGCCACTTGAATGGAGCTCACGCTGTCATGTAGCCAATTTATCAAAAGAAAATATCCGTGAGGCAATTTTATTTACATAGTTTGCACTAGGCCAAGGAGGCATCTCTATTTGCACGGTTCGCTATAAGAAAATGTAAGACAAAGTTGCACATGAAACTATTCAAGACGCTTCTGCCCAGTTAGCTTCATCTAATGCCAGTAATGGACCAGAGGTTATGAAAAAATGAGAGGAGCAATGGTTGGTTCGTTTTTTTTACCAACTTTTGAACCTATGATGGTCCGGAAAATTATTGTAGTTCTTATGTTATTGTTTACTTCTATCGTCAAAGAATTGTTAGAGGAATCCATAAGCGATTTATCCAAATCCCTCTTTGGAGAAAATTGCCTTTCTTACATCAACAGAAATCATAGACTCTAAATAGCCTCCATATGGAGATGTTATTGGTTACTTCTATTAGCGTAGAGTAGTTAGAGGGAATCAGGGATCCATAAACATTTTATCCAAATCCTCTCTTTGGAGAAAATTGTCTTTCTTAGGTCAATAGAAACCTAGAGTCTATATAGAAAGGGTTTGGAAAACACCCGTGTCATGAAAACTTTTACAAGGACTCGGCTGGTCTCAACTTTAATCGTGGAAAACAATGAAAACCACGTTATCATTTACATTTCAAACAAAAGATGATATCACGTGTTGGTGATCGACAGAAAAAATAGTCCTTAAAAAATATGAATCAAACCAGTAAAATGCCACTTTTACATGAGTAATTATTTCAGCACAGCACAAACTATCTTGGTTCCTTTCTTCCTGTGTATAATGTAATAGACTCACAACCATTTTACCTGTTGCTGTTGAGGTTGCTGCTGTGGTTGCTGATAGTTCCCATAACCAG
This sequence comes from Ottelia alismoides, assembly GCA_037367405.1. Taxonomy (NCBI): domain Eukaryota; kingdom Viridiplantae; phylum Streptophyta; class Magnoliopsida; order Alismatales; family Hydrocharitaceae; genus Ottelia; species Ottelia alismoides. The sequence goes on along the minus strand of JAZKJV010001127.1, from coordinate 211,160 downwards.
GGTACGCTCCAATAAGCATACATGTTAGGATCCTGAGGAGCTGCTGTATAACCATAAGATTCGTAACCATGACCATACCCATAATAACCACTGTTCCATTGATTGGGGTCCTGCTGTGGCTGAGCCCATCCAGCAGATGCTTCCTGCAAAGAGAATTGTAAAAGTACATAAGATAAAAGAGATCCAAAAAAAAGTTTAAGCCCAACAAATTTGATTGCAAAGTAACCTGTCTAGTAGGTGTATTACGGCCCCATGAAAGCCGAATACTTTGGCCCCCTAATTGAGCTCCATTCAGCATCAGTAAGGGCCTCCTCAGCACAAGCTCTATGAAACCATACACCATTTTAAGTACATTATTAACACTTGACAGAAATTACTTCAGCTATTGGCAAGCAGGATACCAACCTCTTTGCAAATTGAAACAACCCACAACGTTTGCCAGCAGGTATCTTCACATGGACCAAGTCTCCGTATTGGCCAAAAACTTGCTTCAAGATATCATCAGTAACAGAATGTCCAAATACCAATAAAGATCTGGAAGATAGAGCATCAGCTTAGGACCATAAGAAAAAAGGCAATCATAGGCAGTAAGTAACAGAACGCACAGTGGTATTGTTAGGATCAGTCTCAGGTGTAGTAGATGTAGTCTGAGGAACTGCAAGAAAAAAGGAGATTAATAATTGCTATCCAAACCTACCTACTTACTGCTACAATATAGTGTAAAAGCTAAATCCCTATAGAGATAACATACAGACAAAAAGTATGATAGAAATATAGCATATAAACCCACTATCAGTTAGAAACTTCGATTTCTGTAGGACATACATCATTACATTCACTTCTCCAAAAGAGCAAAAGCAGCAAACAATCTAAAATATGCCACAGTTGAGCTATGCTTCCCTAAAAATTAGAAAAATTGCAAGAAGTACGTCCACAGGAAAATATTGCATTGGAAGATCAGCTATGATGCGCTAGTCTTATAGTCAAATTCGTAACTATTCAGTGAGTCCCAACTCCGGGTTGCCACCCTCTTCTACTAAAAAAGATTCTTAACTATTAATCATTACATACTGCACCAAGAAATTAGCACGTAATTCCTTCCCTACAATCAAAGCCATCAACTGATTCATAGTAATAAAACTAATAACGAGGGCAATGGAGATGATCCACTTAAAGAAAGAAAATTGCACAATTGAATCTGTGAAAGAACGTAATTACATTTTGGGTTTTGTATGCAAGGTTGCAAAAGTCGGTAGTCCGTACTCGGTCAACAGGATCACTGATTAAGGATTAATCGGCAGTTGACAATTAATCGGATTTAGTCGAACTTTAATAGATTTTGAATTTTTTGATTCTTTTAAATATATAAATCATTTTTATGCATATATTTACATAGACCTTGTACATATTTATACTATCATAATGAAATAAAAGAAGTAATGAATTTAAATAAAACATGAACTGTATTATATAAATTTGCTTTTAAAAAAGTAAAAAATATGGTATCTCCAAGCAAAAATCAGCCGACTAGTGTGCCTAGTTGGAACTAGGCGATGCTCGGTCAGCACCCACTGACTAGACTAATCGACCTACTAGTCGGGCCAGTCGGGCGACTTTTACAACACTGTCTGTATGTATTATAATTACATCGTGATCCCATGAATGTTACCATAGTACCCTTACAATGGTCAAGATGTGAGAATGGATTATACGTATGGTGTGTAACTATGATACTTGACAAGCGTGTGTGTGAAGTTCCCATAAATGGTGATGCAAATGAAATTTTTGCAACAATAGAGAAATAGGTTTTGGTGGAAGAAATTTAAAGAGGGGAAGGAGAAAGAGAATAGCGCGCCAGTTGCACGGGGTTTTGGAGAAGACTCGCAAAGATCGCACTAGAAAGAGATAGAGGGAGACGGAGATAAACTCAATTTTCCATATAATCTCAACTGTTTCTTACAATAAGCTACCAACCTCTTTATATAATAGAGGTGGAATTACAAAAATAGAAAGCGGATCAAATTTAAAATCCCACTCGATCCTAATTGACTCTAATTGATTTGAATTAAAATTCAAATCGACCTTTGTCCTAATTTGACTCTAATTCAAAATTCGAAAATCAAATTTAAACCGACTAATTAATTTCGAGATCACACACGATCTCTTTATTTAAATAAAAAATGCGACGATTCAAATAAACGTAAATAAAATTAAAAACATCAAGCCCTATATTTTAATTTTGTGCTGCATCAATTCTCCTCCGCTTGAAAAAATTCGTCTCCTGACGAATTGCTTTATCTTCATTCCATTGGTGGAGAATTCCATCTGAATTGGTGGAACAAACATCCCCAAATTTGATCCTTTTCCATGTTACGCTTATAATTTCTTTGCATCGAGGGGCATGGCTGCAAATGTTCTACTCTTTCATTTAAAATATACCAATAACATAATTTAACCTTCACTTGACTCCTTATATAAAAATTATTGTGATGAGGGGCCTGCTTGTAAATTTTCCAAACATTTATGATACCTTGTATATTCTTGCTTCCTCTTTTTTCCTCCTTGATTAGACATTCATTGAATTGAGCGTCTGCATCATTGAGAACTTCGACAGCCTAAAGCCTTAGCGCAAGGGTTGGAATTTGAGTGAACACAGTAATCTGAGAACAATCCTTTGTCGTAACATTCTTCTGAAAGAGCTTAGTAAGGTGGGTGGCCTTGCAATTTTCCCAACTAAGTTGGAAATTCGTAATCAATGTTCCTGAAAAAGAGTGCCAAGAGGGGCAATGTTTCCAAGAAGAGGGGCGAACCTTCCAAAAATGTGATATTTTCCATCCAAGGCCCTCGCATGACTTTACGGAAGCTAATGTAGGGTTTCTGGAAGGGAGCGGCATCACCCCATTCTGCTGGGATCTCACCATAGAACGGCGCCCGGATGGTAGCAGTTGGCAGCGCAGATGATGCAGGGAGCGACGACGATGCGGGAGCTGTTGGGGGGGCTCCCAACGGTGGAGGCAGCAAGGGGTGGAGTTCCATTGGTGGTGGAAGCAGCAGCAACGGCCACCTCGCAGGCAGCGCGGGTGGTGGTTCCTCCTACGGCGGGGCTTGATACGGTTGCGGGTGTTGCCTTGACATCTCCCGAAGCTCCTCCAACTGTGGAGCTTCCCTCTAACTCCCCATCGGGAGAGGCGATGGTGGAACATGTCTTCACAAAGAGGTTGTGGCGGGTCAAAGCCCTCTTGTACAACAAAATCTATGACATTTGGCGTGTCATCCGAAGGATACTCGTCAAATATAGGCGCTTTTTCTTCATTTTTTTGTTCCTGGACAGCAGCCTCGGTTGAGGAGAAATCAAGCATCTCGAACCTTCGTCCGTGGGATCTTCATCGAATATGGGTCCTGGATCTTCATGACTTTGTTGTATAATAGTTGTGGAAATAAACTCCTCTTCCGAATTGAAAATACCTTCGTTTTCCGCACCAAAATCAGGTTGGACAGCAACTACAACGGTCTGAATTTTGTTGTCGACGGACAAATCTTCATTGAATATTGCGTCCAACCATGCTTGTACTTTGACGCTTGATATTAGTCGCTGCTTGAATTTCTTTGATCGTGAACGTGCGTCATTTCCGAGGCGACTTAAATCGAATTGCAACCGCCAATGCTTGATAGGATCGTCGAATCGTAGGAACGATTCGGTGGCCATGCTCTGATACCAGATGATGCAAATGAAATTTTTGCAACAGTAGAGAAATAGGTTTTGGTGGAAGAAATTTAAAGAGGGGAAGGAGAAAGAGAATAGCGCGCCAGTTGTGCGGGGTTTTGGAGAAGACTCGCGAAGATCGCACTAGAAAGAGATAGAGGGAGACGGAGATAAACTCAATTTTCCATATAATCTCAATTGTTTCTTACAATAAGCTACCAACCTCTTTATATAATAGAGGTGGAATTACAAAAATAGAAAGCGGATCAAATTTAAAATCCCACTCGATCCTAATTGACTCTAATTGATTTGAATTAAAATTCAAATCGACCTTTGTCCTAATATGACTCTAATTCAAAATTCGAAAATCAAATTTAAATCGACTAATTAATTTCGATATCACACACGATCTCTTTATTTAAATAAAAAATGCGACGATTCAAATAAACGTAAATAAAATTAAAAACATCAAGCCCTATATTTTAATTTGTGCTGCATCAAATGGGATGGCATCTCGCCCACTAAAAAAGGTATGCCTTCAAAAGCTTAGTTCAACCCAGCTAATACAGGAACAAGATCTAATTATCCTGGACTCTAATGGATTCAAGCAAGTTTAGGACACAAATGACATTGAAGAAAGCACCCCATAGAGAAACCCACTAATCAACGATACAAACTGACTACATTTTAGATTTTCCACTGTCATTTTTCCAAACACGGCATAAATTTGATAGCATAGGGCTAGGAGCCTAAGATAACCTACATAAGCTTTAATGTTCCGCATATTCCACTATCCAAGATAAGATTTATCGTTTTTACTTGCAGCTATCTACTTTTGCATTTCTACCTAAATACATTATTATATCTAAACAAGATGGCCCTGCTAAATTAATTTAACAGAAAATCCTAAATCAACCACCTTTATCCAACATAAAATCCTCTGGCATGCCTCATTTTTTCTGTTCAACTAAAACAAAGACAGGAATACCAAGATCTCTGTATCATTTTTATATTCAGACACCACCAAATTAAGCATCATAGATCAACGGCCTCAAATTTCAGCCAAATTCAATCGAATTTCTGTTGAATATCGATATCCAGTCGAAATCGAAATTCGACCGAAATGATCGAAATATGGGGATCCTAGTACAAAAAATGACCGAAATGATCGAAATTCCGATCGAAATTCCACCGAAATTCTATTTTGGTCGATACCGAAATGGTGACCGAAACCAACATTTAGGGCCTTACATAGATGAAGATGATGAATAATCTATAAAAAAATTATATAAAACTGTGCCTATTTTACCATGTCTGAGGATTGCAACTCCATCAATAGCAATTTCTCCTTAAAACAAATTAAATGTAAGAACAAGCTTCTTTGTTTTTGCCTATTTTCTCTGCATCTGAATGAAATCAACAGCATGGCAAGATGACTCGAACATTTTTTACAATATTTCATGTATAAATATTTAGCAAATAGATTGTTAGGCAAGACTGCCTTTACTAAACATATCATTCAAGTGATGAGAAATAACCTCTCACAAAACTGCAAGGTAGGACTTGCCATTTCTCCTAAATATATCATTCAAGTAATGGGATACAACCTTTCACAGAACTGGGTAATGCTACATGAAGTGGATTCATGGGTGGTCCAACTTCCTCATCACTCCTTACATTGCAAGAAAATAACCAAGCTTCCCATTCACACAAAATACTTGGAGGCTTCACCAAGACATCTTCCAACTTCAATACCAAATCTCGGATCCATATGTTCACTTTCGCCGAGATCCTCAAGAATGTTGTCTCAAAGAGTATTTTAGACATTCAAATGATTTGACCATTACAAGTTTTGATTCAACTATGAGTGCAAAAAAATGTGAAGATCAATTCTGTTGACTCCCAAAATGGGAACAACTGAAAGAGGGAAGAAAGTTGGAGTACTTACACAGGTAGATACCATAGAGTAAATTTTGAGTATATTATTACAATAGGCATCATTTAAAATTCAGTAGTTAAATGTTCAGATTGTGGCCACGATAAGGACCTTAAACCACACATACAGCCAACTTTCTTCCAATAGCCAGATGTGCACCTAAATGTGGCTACAGTTTATCATAAATGAGGAATCAGTTTCATTGGTGTCCCTTCTCAACAAAGGTTATCCCAACAAAATATTTTATTTAATAATTTAACTGACATTTTTTAGAAAGGGAATTTAACTGAAATTATGTCATCTGACAAAGCATGTTAAAGTATTATTATACTTAACTTTCAGATTATTCCCTCGTACAAACAACATAAAGTAGACAACATCAGTCCCAAATCAAGGATAATTGGATATGTTAACCCATCACAACAAAAGATAATAATATGGTCTACGAAAATGAAGAGAACTAAGACAAAAATATGTCATCCCATCTCAACAAACAAAAAAGTCAAAAAAATACACCACACTAGTCACATAAAGAGCTATCCCACACTTTATCCTATCTTAAGTAACACATAGGTATGTTGATAGGTTTTCCTAAGGACCATAAGATATCCTTCTTAACTTTAGCACCAACAAATACAATCCTAGAGATGCACAAATACAAGCAAATACTCAAGTACGTGAGGTAATGTTGTCATTGATCATTTTTTTGGAAGGCTTTTCAAAAGGTACTTGATACATGGCATTTACCTTTGAAAAATTGCCTATATGGTACACAGAGGATTAAGGATTAAGAAAAAAGCAAGTTCCCTGTTCTTGGATCTGCAAGGAGATAAGTTTTCACACTAGAGATTGTGATTACTGACAGACAGATCCAAGCAAGGCCCTAAATGTCGGTTTCGGTCACCATTTCGGTATTTGACCAAAACAGAATTTCGGTGGAATTTCGATCGGAATTTCGGTCATTTTTTGACTTCGACTGGATATCATATTCGACGGAAATTCGACCAAATTTCGCTGAAATTTGAGGTCATAGATCCAAGATACACAACAATCATGATGTATAAGATTAAAGCCTTCAACCGAAGTTCATGTTTCTCATCTCACTTTAAATATCTTGAAGAATATAAGAAAAATTGTGAAGGTCCATAACTTCATTATTTGCCAGTATCCTCATAGTAAAACACATACCTGAAGACCCGAACAGATACAGTCTATGCAAGATGGAATGCAATTTTACTCAATATGTGTTCAAAGTCTTGCTCTGCCCATGCAAAACTCGTGCTACTTAGTTTTCTCTATTGATGAGAATCTCGCGAATAACCCTAACTTCTGGAATTTAAAGACTAAGATGGCAACTATTTGGTGGTTCAAAGTCTTGCTCTGCTTGGAATGCAATTTTACTCAGACATGTGTTCAAAGTCTTGCTCTGCCAATGCAAAACTCACGCTACTTGGTTTTCTCTATTGATGAGAATCTCGCCAATAACCATAACTTCAGGAATTTAAAGATTAAGATGGCAACTACTTGGTGGTTCATTTGGAAGGAAAGATGATAGAGGGCCTTTGAAAGCCCGCCCGCTCGGAAAGACACATGAATGGAATTCTTAAAGAACTTAAGATTTTCCTATGGTACCATTGTTAAGCAAACTGTTGGCGTGTTTATTTTTCTTTTCTTTGACTTGCCCTACTTCTCTCTACTTTATCGCACTTTGGCTTTTGTTTGACTGACATGAAGATCCCTCGTCAATTTTCCTATTAGCCATCTCTTCAAGAGGTAACAACGTGTGGCAGTCAACTCTGGAGAAGAAAGTAGCATAAACAAGTAGACTTATGAGGCCATCCTCCACACGGGCTTCTTTTTGTTTCTCTGCATCTAGCTTTGTTTTCGTCATGTTCTCAAAACAATTGGCATGTAACTGAACTACGTAGCTCTGTCTGATTTCTCAAAACATTTGGCAAGTAATTGAACTATGTTTTTCTGTTGGAATCCCCAGTTTCAAGGTATCTCGATACCCTGTTATTTTAATAGTTAAAATATAATCTTTTTTAAATATATATATATATACACATATCCTAAGTGCCAGTTATCTCCCGAGCCACATCTTCAGTTCCTATCTTGGGTTAAAAAATCGAAAACCTCCGACTAAGAAGAAAATAGCAGTAAAATGATCAGTAATAACTTTTTGATAACATTTAACCAAACACGGTCCCTGTCTGATCCGATATAGGGATATAGCCGGTAAGCGCATGAAGGCCGAGAAAAAGGTGGAGAATTAAAGGCATGCAGGAAAGGAGAAAGAAAGTGAGAAATAAAAAAGCTCAAACAACGACTGGGCAAGAAGTATCATACAATGTTGTCTTATTTTTAAGATGCAGTATACACATGAATCCATCAAGTTACAATTTTTTTAACGGGATTAATTGAAGGATGGATGATCTACACGCAACAAAAGAAGAATATGCACACATAAAGAAGATCGCAGGATCCAACGATATATATGCCCTTGGAAAGGTTTAAAAAACATATGTAACATTACTCGTCAACATATGACCCAAAGCAAAAGACATGTTAATAATCCAGACCCAAAGCAAAAAACATGTTAATAATCCAGAACCAAAGCAAAAGATGTTAATAATCCATTTTCTTGACAAAGTAATGCATTTTAAGACACAAAACCCTTGTTAAGGGATTTTGAAGGTTCAATCGACAATAAACTACAGACGTTAAGCATCGCATTTTCTTGAATGTAAACCAGGACCAAGACAGACGCATAACCACTTACTAAGAATCCAAGAAATTAACATGATATTGGCAATGTCAGCCATGGCCTTGAATATTGTCAAAACTCGGTGATATCTTGTCGAATATCGGTTTTTCCAAGAGAGCGGTACCCTCTCCACTACCTTTTTCTAGGATTTCACTCCGATATTGGTATCATTTCACCTGATTTCATCCATGTTTTCCGAAATGTGAAATAGATTACATATACACACACACAAAGTGACCATACAGTTGGTTATATATGTGTGTGCATTGGGTATAATTGAATAAAACATCATCCTCTCCTATAAAAATAGGTACATAATATACTTTAAAGATACATATCAATATTTCAGTAAGTAGTATATGATGTGAGATAACTTAAACATCCTATTTACACTTTTATATAGCAAATAAGTCCGTAGTTCAATTTTATTTATTGATTTAAGAACAATGGAAACCCAAATTTATAGGAAAAATCAATTTCTAAATCGATTTCCACTATTTCCATCGATCCTGGCAGCTGTCAGCAAAATTACCCGAAATTTTCTCTTTTCAGACTTGGTAAAACAACGTCAAAACCAATATTGAGGACATGAAGCAGGCTACAATGAATTTTATTTAACCTGCTTATCATTTTGGTGAAGGAACTTTAACAGGTCTCGTCTCTTATCTGTCATGGGGAATGAGCTTTTGGATGTCTGCATTGATAGGAGATGGTAGAATACATCCCCAGCCCTACAGATTTAGCATGGCATGCAAGATGTCAAATTTTTTACATACAATAAAAAATAGCAAAGTCTTCTCCCACACTATATCTATAAGTAGGGCCGGCTACATGGATTCCTGCTCAAATCCATGATGAAAGATTCGTTAATTTTTTATGTTGGTTTCAACTACCTAACGCAACCCTCACAAGTTGAGATTTGAACACTGGTTTTTTGGTCTTGTGGGTGGTCGGGACGCTGATTTATGTTGAATGAGATTTTGGATGTCTGCATTGATAGGAAATGGTAGAATACATCCCCAGCCCGACAGATTTACCATGGCATGCAAGATGTCAAACTTTTTTCATATGATAAAAAATAGCAAAGTCTTCTCCCATTGTGTCTATAAGTAGGGCCGGCTACATGGATTCTTGCTCAAATCCATGTTGAAAGATTCATTAGTTTTTTATGTTGGTTTCGACTACCTAACGCAATCCTCACAAGTTGGGATTTGAACACTGGTCTTTTGATTTTTGTGGGTGGTCAGAATTCAGGAGGCTGATTTACCACCAGACCATTTAAGTGAACGCACCAAACTTTTTACATACAATATAAAGCAATAAACTGAGGAGAAACTTAAACCACATTTGGCCCATCAAAATCAATTATGATGTTACCAACACAAGCATATGCATGCATGGTAAAAAAAGTTCCTTGAGGCAAGGCAGTCCCACTAAGCCTCGAGGTGTGCACCTCGGACCAAAACTGTGAGGCATACGCCTCAGGTGGCTAAGGCCAAGGTTCATGAAAGTAGCATGCGTATGCGTTCAAATTGGTCACTGAATAGTGATTAAGCGGTATGCGAGGGCATATACCGTGTATATGCGGTTCTACGCGGTTTCCTAATTTTTTATTTAAAAATAAATAAATATATACAAAAGCGACTATAACTGAATTAAATTTATGTATAATTGCGGTCCAACAGAAGATTTAAGAAAATTGACTTTCATATAGAGCTCAAAACAATCTCTATCAATCATATTACTACTTAAATAGAAAAGTTAGCACACATAATAACTAACAACAATCAAGAAAATATGCAAGTATCCAAAAGAAAAACGAAATTTAACACAAATAACATTAGTAATGTACTAATTAAAATAACATAAGAAAATGTTCAAGCAATAATATTCTAACTGGTTAACTCCAATATGTGGAGGTGAAACTTGTAACTATGTATGTCTACTAAAATTCACGATACGATGATATGTTGCGTTTCTTAATAATAAATTAAGTGGACTGACTTTTATTGAACTTGTATACAATATATGTGAATATATATATTTGTATGAATGCCTCTATTGTTGAATTATAATGTCACCTATCTTTGACTTTATATTTATTATTGATTCTCTATCAAAAGTACCAAACTGTACATATATCAATATATTGCATTCAAAATAACCAATTAGTTGACTAAATTAGTTTGCTAAATTATTGGTACATTATTCTTTTCCTTCCTCGTGTGTTTACTCCAATCTCGCAGTATGACTACCTTGACGATAGATTTAAATGGTCATAGAATGCTTGGTTGGCATACATGCAAATGCAAGGCATAGGGTAAAATGAGGGTGCAATATTATCCAAATTATGTCACGTGATCAAATTCTGATAAGTGGCACAAATCGTACAGTAAAAAATGTGGCACAAATAAAAAAGCGTGGCACAAATCATACTATAACACATATTCCATACACATTTGACATATTTCAAAACAACATGAAATAGGTGGCTTAAAAAATCACATAAAAAATTACATACAAAAATCACAATTAAAAAAATGATGAAGCCTTCTCCCACTATAAGTAGGGCCGACTACATGGATTCTTGCTCAAATCCATGTTTAAAAAATTTACATATAAAAAAATTACATTTAACCTAAAAAATTTACATATAAAAAATGATAATACATATAAAAAAATGATAATACATATAAAAATCACATTTAACCTAAAGCAAGTGCACAGAGGGCATATGCGGCCGCATAACCCACATATGCAGCACGTATAAGCACCATGGGCACATAATTGAGGGCTTCATGAAAGCAGCACGTTGAAGGTGTCGCACATGCATATGCGACTGCATAGGACAATTTCGTGGACACTGGCTAAGGCGTAACTGAGATGGAATGCCTCGAGGCAAAGCGAGGCATTTTACTTTTTGGAGCATTTTATTGATGATATTAACTGCCCAATTGGTAGTTGTGAGAAGCATATAGATGCATGCTTGTTAAGGATATATTTATATAATATAAATGCCTAAATTTCTCTGATTTTTTTTCATGTTTGTAACTTCATGTTTACCGTTATGAATGTTAAATACCCAAATTGAATTTTGTTTTTTGTGGGAGACGCTCCCTCAAATTGAATTTCATATGTATATTGTAATCTATTATATATTGGTCAATAAATATATAATTACATCGCTTACATAGTGTTATGCGAATTTTTCTCTACAAAATGAGTATTACGCCTCGCCTTGATCCCAAGGAACATATTGTGTTCTGCCTTTCGTCTTTTCAAAGGAAATTCATTGTCGAAGTGCCTTCCTTCTCTCCTTGACAAGATCAGATATAGATATGCAGAAGGATATATGAAGGTTATGTTGTTGCTCCCTTTGTCCTTTTTTATGAACCTTTCCTGTCCTCACTCTCTGCTTCGGGGACTAGCTTCTTTTTTTAAATTCCGTAACATGGTGGAAAAGCAAAAAGAAGCATTTATTGCATGTAAGCATGCATGCATCAATTTTTTAATCAACATGCATGCATAAATGTGCATACATTAGTATTTGTAATAATCTAACACAATACATCACACATTTATGTGTGCATATATAACTAAACAACCCGTAAAATAAATACACGAGTGCAATTATGCACCCATCAATTATCAATTATATCGTAACATATACATAACCATCAACCCCCCAACCCCAAGATGCTCGCAAAGCCTTTCCCTGAGGGACCTGAGCCCACTACTTAAGGCTTTGTGTATCTATCATGGCTACATTAATATCAACAAGTCGACAATACCTATAAGAGGAGGTATACCTTTTTTTAAGCCAAGAGGAGGTATATCTTTTTCCAAGGTATTAAAGTCATGTCAATGATATATCGATGATATTGCCGACATGTCATTAAAATATCAATGATATGTGAAATGATAAAATTCCTCTTGGTTTTTAGATATAGTTCTCTCGATATTGGCGATATTAGTCACATGTTTTTCTCAAATTGTCCCATTTCGCACAATGAGCATTAGTGAAGACCATCAATGAGCACTTGATATTTGAGGTATTTGAGGTCGTGAATATCATCAATATTTGAGACCAATTATCCTCTAGTCGATGTCCTACTCATGTGGTTACCCATAACTAAAGGAAGGCCGCGGTAAGATGTCGGAAAATTATGAGAAATATAGACTCAATCAGAATAAAATACAGAGGACAACAAATATGGCAAATGGATCTAACCAGGTACTATTGGTTCTGACGAGAGTGACAGATACATATTTATTGTAAGTATTATATTTGTATAAGTTACCAATTGTGAGTTTTATTGGTAATTTCAACTTATTTATACATTCTTCACGATTAATCTTCTAATTGCATGTCTTAGATAGTGCAGAGTATCAACCTATGTGATTATGATATCCATAATTATGATATCCATACTACTATCAAATGTGTACTAGATCTATTATCAACCTATGCGATTATGATATCCATAATTATGATATCCATACTACCATCAAATTTGTACTAGGTCTATATTTAAACAGACTAAGTGTGTATTGCTATCTTATAGAGTAATTGAAATAATTTAGTAACCGTGTAATCTTTATTTTATGAAAGAATGATGTTTATAGTCATTTCCATGATTTGTAACAATATCAACACTGTCAACGATATTCCCATGTCTGAAGTTGGTGAAACGACACTAATATTGACACCTACGACCACGGCATCTATGAACCCTCTTACTAATGGCATACATCTCTTTTCTAAGCCAAGGCTTCGAGCAGACATCATCTTCCTATTTTAACACAGAATATGACGGTGGTTTCGAGCACCCGTCTGAGATCACAAATACAAGTTCTCTTTCCCTTTCGCATATGCTCTTCTTCCTTGTTGAGGTGAGGGTCAACATGAGATCATCATATCAATTCCGGAAAGGAAAGATATTTGAGGCCATGAATATCATCAATGTTTGAGGGCAATTATCATTAAATTGGTTTCCTTGGAAAAATTATGTGGAATATAGACTCAATCAAGATAAAATACAAAGGACAACAAACATGGCAAATGAATCCAATCAGTCACTCTTGAATCTGACGAGTTTTTAATACATATCAGCATGGTATGTATTGTATTTGTAAACATTATGAACTATGAGTTTTATTTGTTATTTCAAATAATTTATGCGTTTTTGCATGGCTAATCTTCTAATTGCATGCCTTACATAGTATGGTGCATCAGCCCATGTGGTGATTATGATGTTGATACTACTACCAAACTTATATTTATGTTTATACTTTATCAGAGTATATTTCTAACTCATTATGACCAAACCTTAATTTTACTAAAGAATGACTTCTATAACTATTTCCATGATTCTTGATGATATCAGCAACATGTCGAGGACATGCCCTTTTCTAAAGTTGTTGTCGAGGACATGCCCTTTTCTAAAGTTGGTGAAATGTCACTGATATTAACATTTGCGGTCATGGCATTAACGAGAAACATCTCCTAATAGCATGCATCTCTTAACATGGACAAGAGATCTATTTTGCTTTAAGTAGTCATTGACTCATTGTCTTCCTATTTAAACAGAAAAGACTATTGTGGAGGGTTCGAGTTCTCCTCTAAAATCATGGATGCAAGTCTTTCTATTCCATTTCGCATATGTTTTACTTCCGTGTTGAGAAGAGGGGCAACCTAAGATCATTGAATCAATCCCAAAGCATGAAAGATAAAATATTTAAGTTTGGTCCATACACTACAAAAATCATCACTCCTAGAGAAGCAAGCTAATAAACAATTTGTGTGATGTTTTAAGCAAAGTCTTAAATGTCGGATTTCAGTTTTTTTGCTCGGTGGAATTTCGATGGAATTTCAGTGAAATGGCCAGAAATTGGAGAAATTACTTGAAAACTCATTTTTTTAAAATAATGATTTCTAATATTCTTTAACTCAATAAATGAGATAGAAAGGTAATTTTTTGCTAATATAAGATATTAGTATGATATGTTACACTAAATTTCCATCCAATCATCCCAACAGTCAAAAAAGTAGTATGTTGCTCAAAACTAGAACCAAATTTGGAACCATAATCAGAAGCCATTAGTTTCTCCTCTTAAAAATGAAGAGAAAGGCAATATGTGAGCATCTCTTCAATAAAAATGAGGTGACAAATATGATAACTACTAATTAAAACACACACACACACACACATATATATATATATATCAAAATAAAGAGAAAAAATAAAAATATAAACATCTTTAGTTAAAACTTTAATTTAGCTCTAAGTCTTGTATCTAACTGATTTGATTTAGATTTAGATAAAAATATATAGAAACTAATTAAAGAAACTTCTCTAAACAATGCAAATCACTCTAACGACTCAAACACATTAGTGAATAAATAAGTGAAAATTCATTAATATATGCAAAATTTGATGAAAGCAAAGGGTATATTCCCTTATTTTTGTTGTTTCACCGAAATGGCATGTAATTTCGATGAAATTTCATTGACATTTTGGTGATATTTCGTTGAAATCCTGGAAAAAGAAATAAGGGGGTAGTTCGATTTCGGTGACCTAAAAAATAGAAATTTCAGAGAATTTTGGTGGAATTTCGTTGAAATTTGAGGCCATGGTGTTAAGCAACTCCACAAATTTTAATGCATGTTAATACACCTAAACCATTCGATTCAATTAGCCTACTTTCAGTTTAAGGCTAGTTAGCATTATCCAACAAAAACTAAGTCTAAATATATCACAGCAGTTTGGGGGGGATAATTAGAAGTAGTCAGCCCTTCTATCATGACCCTATCTTGATATCCATGGAACCGTTGTATATTCTAGACCACATTACCTCATATATCTAATTACATACTAAAAATTAAGGGATTTTAAAATATGTCTCTCCAAACATTGCAAATAACATTTGTTCCCACTTCCCAGATTATTCCATAATTTCAAAGAGAACTATTAAAATTCTCTACTAACACTTGTGCACTGGCATTTACTTGCATAAGTCACATTGTCCGAGATTGGATTAGTATGTTGTGCTTGATCTTTGCAGGGCACATCAACTTGATGTGTGCACAGCAGTCACGCCCCTAATCCAAATTTTCCTTGTCGTTTGATTTTATTGAGTGGCTACTGTTGTTACATTTACGTGGAGAAATTGTTGCAACGAAGTTGGTCTGGGAGAAGTTTAAATGTTAAAGTCTTCACATTAAGCTAGCATTGGCTTTGTGTATTTGCTGGGCTGGGTTCATTTGAAGGGAGAGTGTCTTCAATGAACCTTAGCAAGATAAATAGGAAGCACACACATCAAATTGATGTGTGAACAAAAGTTAAGCATCGTCAACTTCCTCCCAACTATATTTTGATCAATGTTTAAAAAACGTGAGACGGTTTGAGGTATTTTTTTGAAAATGTGAGATGAGGTGTAAGTATAGAGGCATAAGCCTCATTTTTTTGGAAAGAGAAATTAAAACTAATGCAAATTATATTGAAATAAATCAAGACAACAAAAATTATAGCAACATATTGTCTGAACTGAAAGTGCAATACAAACTACAACTCTAAGTGTTCATAGTTCAAATACAATTGCGAAATCATAAAAGAAAACAAAAAGTAGGAAAAGAGTTTAACATAAGTAACCATCAAAAAACAATAATCATCACCTTCAACAATTCAACACCAGTCTTCTCATCACCCATCAACATCGTCATCGCCATCGTCAATGTTGCTACTACTTATCGTATCCTCAAGAGAATCATCCAAAAAATTCAAGTGCATATCATCATCATCCTCAACATCACTTCCATCCTTAGAATCGGAGAACTCCTCCTCAACATTATTTGGATATTTACCTTTACCTGATCTGATCAAAAAATTAATATGTAGAACCATTTATTTATTTTGAAAATTGATTACAACAAAGCATCGAACATTCTTTTAATTCGAATTGCACATTTGTTACGTTTCTTTCCCTTCTTTCCTACACCTCCTTCCTCAGTAGAATCATCCTAAAGAGGTATGTTTATACACCTCCTTCCTCGATAGAATCATCCTAAAGAGGTATGTTTACATCAAGATCTTATATGCCTTGGCATCTTGGAATTCAGAAATCCGTCATCGAAATCAATGTCATCCAAACATAAAGGATCTTCTATTATTATCATCCTAAATTCCTTATGTTTCAATTTCAAATTGAACATAATGTATACCAGTCCATTGAGCTTCGCTTGTATCAAGTAATTTCTTCTCTTTGTATGAACCTATATATAGAAATATGTGAGATTTAACATGAAAAAATACTATTATAAAAATATATAATGCTTCAAATATTTACTTGATTGGAAGAGCTCAAATTACTTTAATACCCAGAAGCACTACAAGTCCAGCTAAATACCCTAATCGAAATTTTTCCAATTTAATCATTTCATCTCCAAATAACATCATCCAATCTTCTGAGAATAGTCATCACATTTTAGTAATAATCTTTTGGATGCAACACCAAACCAAAAAGACTTGCTCTTCAAAACTATGTTCCTCACATTTTGCCCTAAGGATCGATTCACATAAGAATTATATTCTCTCATTCTCTTGAAGTGAAGAAGGATTGAAAATTTGAAACGAATCCTTAGTTCTAATCAAGCTTTGCAATGTAAGAAATGTAGTGACGAATCGAGAAATTGCAGGTTCACCAAATCACAACTTGCAAATCTTCCCACCATCGATAAAACCCAAGCATGAGCAAAAACAAAGTTAATTATTTTATTCGCTTTCTTTAACATTGATGCATGAATGGTGTAGAGTTATATTTTTGTCTTTATATCGTTTTCTTATTTTTTTTAGTTCTTCTATCTATTATATGTAATTTATCCATAGGTATCTCTCCTGTATAAAAGAGCTTAGAGTTCAAGGAATAAACAAGTTTCTCATTTTATCAGAGGGCCAGTCCTAGACTGAAGCACTCATACCCCCACAAACCCTAACCCTAGCCCCACCGCCATCGCTCTACTTCTCCCATTCTCGATTGCCCGTCGCCGCTGCTGCCCGGGGTCACTGCCGTCGCCATTCCTCTCTGCCAGGGGACGTCGCCACTGCACCTCTCTCTAGGGGTGTCGTCGCACCTCCTCTCGCCAAGGGGTGCCGCCATCGACCCCTCTCTCTACGGGGTGCCTCCGTCGACCCCTCTATCTCTAGGGGTGACGCTTCTGACTCCTCTCTCTTGATGACATTGGTTGCATGAGTCTACACATGCAACCAAATCCCTCTATGCCTGTATAGGCAAAAGATTGGCTAGTCTACAACCCGAGTCTTCTCTAGTCGTCATGTCGGAAAGCAAGGAGATATTGATGTTAAAAATGTTTTTTATGGGGACCTACAGGAATAAGTCTACATGCAGCAGCCTCCTGGGTTTGCTGCTGAGGGGAAGTATCCGCAGGTTTGCAGACTTCATAAGGCAATATATGGCCTTAAACATAGTCCTAGGGTATGGTTTCAGAAGCTCTTGGATTTAATTGAAAGGCAAGGATTTCAAAGGTCGAATGCGAATCATTCTTTATTCCTTCTGAGGACTTCTAGAGGCACGGTGGTTATTATGGTATATGTTGATGACATATTAGTCACAAGTGATGACGTGCAGAGGATAAAAAGGACAAAAGAATTTTTGGACCGACAATTTGTTACTAAGGATCTTAGCACTTTACGATATTTCTTGGGATTAGAATTTGCTAAAAATCAATAAGGTCTTGTGACAAATATGTTAGTTGAGACAGAAATGATTGGATGCCAGCTAGCTACCACTCCTATGAACCCTAGCATGAGGCTATATGATGATGACACGGAGGAGGTGGACAAGAGACGATGCAGAGAAATAGTGGGGAATCTTCTTTATGTTACTATAACCAGACACGATATCTCATTTGCAGTCAACCGGGTGAGCCAATTCAAGGAACAATCCTGACAGGTACACATGGATGTTATATATATGATTTTTATATACCTAAAGTCTTCTCCAAGTACATGATTATTATTCAAAAAGGGGGCAACAATTACCATTTCTGCATGTGTCGATGTTGATTATGCAGGAAGTCCAAAGGATAGAAAGTCCCCTTCAAGCTTTGTACTTTTTGTTGATAGCTCTCTTGTCTCTCGGAAGAGTAAGAAGCAAACTGTGGTTACCAAGTCCAGTGTTGAGTCTAATAGAAGACTATGGCACAAGCTAGTACTGAAATGATGTGGGTTCGAGTTGTACTAGCATATTTACATTACCCATTCCTATGCAGCTACAATGTGATAACCAAGCAATCATGTTCATTGCAAACAATCATGCATTCATGAGAGAACCAAGCATATTGAAGTGGACTACCACTACACGAGGGATATGATTCAGAAAGAGATTATCTCTGCCTCTCATGTCAGCAGAGGGAATCAAACTGCAGATATTTTCACTAAGGCTTTTTGCTCAGAGGGTCGTTCTAGAAATGCTCATCCAAGCTGAGCATGATTGGCATTTATGCTTCATCTTAAGGGGTATAGAGTTATATTTATGTCTTTCTACTGTTTTCTTATTTTTCTATTCTTCTATCTATTATATGTAATTTACTCATAGGTCTCTTCCCTATATAAGAGAGCCTAGAGTTCAAGGAATAAACAAGTTTATCGGTTTTCCCAACAAATGGCAATTTCAAGATATCATCCAACATCAAATCTATACAATGCACTGCACAAGGTGTCCGATGAAGATTTTTCCTTTTTTCCATCAACATTTGCCTAAAGTTGCTTTATAAGTCGATGCATTATTTGTTATTACGTGGACTACATTCTTCTCCCCAACCACTTCAACTTAACCAGCAATCTAAAAAGCATCATGATCTTGTAACTAGATCGGATGCATCAATAAACTTAAAGAAGTAAGTATCCTTGGAATTATTTACCAAAACATTGATCAATGTGCGCCCTTTCATGTTAGTCTAACGTCAAACATGTACTACAACTTGTAACAATCCAAGAAGCCTTTGTATTAACAAGGTGGTTATGGCATGTATCTCTTCTTACAAAATCCAAGTCCATAGTTCATGCATGATTGGTGGTTTAAATTTCCTTCCATTCCAGCATACATCAACCATCGTCGTCAGATATGAAGGACTATTAATTATGTTGAATGCTAGTGAAAACTCAAAAAAAATCCCCCAATACTTCTCCAAATCCACTTTCTCTCGTATTTTTTTTCCAACTTGCATTCAAAGTGACTTGTTGTGTTGGATGATCTGAAGTACGAGCAACCCTACCATCACTAAAAAACAAGCATGAGCAAAAACAAAGTTAATTATTTTATTCACTTTCTTTAACATCGATGCATGAATGGTAATTTCAAGATATATTCTAACATTAAATCTATACAACGCGCTGCACAAGGTGTTCAATAAAGATTCTACCTTTTTTCCATAAACATTTGCCCTAAGCTGCTTCAAAAGCTGATGCATTGTCTGTTATTACGTGGACTACATTCTTCTCTCCAACCTCAACTTATCCAGCAATCTAAAAAGCATCCTGACGTCTTTTTACTTGATCGGATGCATCAATTGACCTCAAGAAGTAAGTGTCCATGGGATTTTTTACCAAAACATTGATCCATGTATGTCCTCTCATGTTAGTACAACGTCAAACACATACTACAACTTGTAGCAATCCAAAAAGCATTTGTTTCATTAACAAGGTGGTTATGGCATGTGTCTCTTCTTATAAAATCCAAGTCAATTCATGCATGGTTGGTGATTTAAATCTCCTTCCGTACCAACATGTATCAACCATAATCGTTAGATATGAAGGATTGTTAGTTATGTTGAATGCTGGTGAATTCTCAAAAAAAGCTCCCAATACTTCTCCAAATCCACTTTCTCTCATCTTTTTTTCCAACTTGCATTTAAAGTGACTTGTTGCATTGGATGATCTAAAGTACAAACAACCCTATCTCCTCGTGCACTAAAAAATCCACAAGTCCTCGAGATTGCTTAACACCGCTAGGATCCATTAATACTTTCTGTGATGGTTGACTTTCATCACATCCCAATGAACCTTGCATCTCAACTCGGCAAACCTCTTCGATTTCTTTAAATCTTCTTCTTTTTTCATCACCATTGATTTATATGAACATCTTCATCTCAGGTTGAACCTTAATAACAATGCTTGGACAAGAACTCGCATTTTTACATGTTCATGCAAGATGGCCTTTCAGTCGTTGGACCTCATCGGTGATCCTAATCATACAAAAATTACATTCAACATACACAACATTTCCCTTTGTAACGTGCATGCATTTCAAGTTCTCGGTGATATTTCCATCATGGATTTAATCTCCCCCACTTTTGCATTTCCTCACCATATCTACAAGTTACAAGTTATTCAAAATCACAAAATTCACAATACATAATACGATTCAAAAAATAGATGAATCAAATAAGATTCAACTTCTTCAAAATTCACAATACGTATACAATAGCATACACATCCACTAGATGAATCGAATATGGCACAATACATACACAATACATGTACAAGGACACAGGCAATCAAGGCCCTAAATGTCGGTTTCGGTCACCATTTCGGTATCGACCAAAACAGAATTTCGATGGAATTTCGGTGGAATTTCGACCGAAATTTCGGTCGTTTCGGTCATTTTTTGTACTAGGACCCCCATATTTCGGTCATTTCGGTCGCATTTCGATTTCGGCTGGATATCGATATTCGACAGAAATTCGACCGAATTTCGCTGAAATTTGAGGCCATGCAGGCAATAACATGCTCATTCCTAAAAACAAAAAACTTAAAAAAGATCAAACATGAACGTTGCACACTTGTCGAGTGTGTTGGGAGCATGGGAGGCAATGGTGCCTCTTGAGTGTGGAGGCGGCGGTGTAGGAATGGTGACAAGTCGCCAACCTCCGGTTAGAGGAGTTGTTGGTAGCATGGTACTCAACTTTGAATACACTACGTAGGAGGGCGATGTGTTCGTTTTGTTCAAACAAAAAGAAAACCATTTGTTTTTTATTTAGGGCAAAATAGGCAGGTAACCCAAAATAAAAATAAAAAACCCCGAGCTTGAGCCTTACGCCTCATTTACGCCTCATCTACACCTCATACAATTGAGGTGCATGCCTCAAAACCTGAGCACATGAGGCGTACACCTCAAGAAGAAATCGGTGCGTCCCACCTTGAGGTGTAGGCATCACTACTCGAGGCGACACTTCTAAAAAATAATGATTTTGATAGAATACTTCTACAGATAATTTCTTGTTAATCCTGCTCTTATTTCATGGATGTTGAAGTGGAAGTTGAATAATACTATTTCATTGAAGAAAAACTTCTTCAAATGAAGCAATCTTTACTTAAGAGAGCACCCAATTTATAGCTCGAGCTTCAAGCTTGACACTGTCAGACCAGAGCTATCTTTTGAAGGCTGTAAAAGCTGAAGAACTGAAGGCAATCACTGTTACACAATTAATTGCAGAGATAAAGTGATTGGCATATTGGAGTTGGACGAATGTATGTGCTGAATTATATATCAAAAGAATCAACGGCGTCCATTTTGTGATACAACAGTTGCATTCAAAATAGAATTCCATTTACCTACCAAGATTTGTTGAGCCTTAGGTTGGGAATTGCAAGGTAGATGCATCAAAGTTTGGTCACCATGGTCTAATTAAGTGCTTACTCAAGCATGTAGAAAAATTCAGACTCCGGAAATGAATTTTCATTTTCCTTTTTTATTAGCTCCATATATTACATGTATACCCCTCGAAGGGCTCACTTTGATATCCCCCCTCTTTTGCAAGCATGCAATGCTCTCAGATGCAAAATCCACGGATGTTGGCCACCGCTTCCCTCTCTAGTAATTTGATGTGGAGGTACTGCTCTCAAAACTGCCAACCATGCTCTAGAAAGAATTATGTGATTTGATGAAATGCATTGACATGCCATTGGATTGGCAAACCAGAATAGTTGCATCAATCCCCCAATAACAATGGAGGTATCGATGGTAAAAAGGGAAGAGTGGCATGCCAAATCGTACAGGAGCTCCTAAAGATGTCGAAATGTTTGTCTGAGATGTGGAGCCCCACAGTGGTTATGAACCCTGAGGATAACTCAGATGGGTGTGGTCACTGGAGATGGCTTGGCTTGAGGTTCTCAATCGAGAAGACTTATAGTCTATAAACTTGAAGTCGGTTCTTTTTCTACCCTGGGATCTATGCACAAGATTGTAAAAGGATTTGGAGATAGAAGATCCCAAAGTAGAGTTTTTCTACCCTGCTCTCAAAACTGCCAACCATGCTCTAGAAAGAATTATGTGATTTGATGAAATGCATTGACATGCCATTGGATTGGCAAACCAGAACAGTTGCATCAATCCCCCAATAACAATGGGGGTATCGATGGTAAAAAGGGAAGAGTGGCATGCCAAATCGTATGGGAGCTCCTAAAGATGTCGAAATGTTTGTCTGAGATGTGGAGCCCCACAGTGATTGTGAACCCTGAGGATAACTCAGATGGGTGTGGTCACTGGAGATGGCTTGGCTTGAGGTTCTCAATCGAGAAGACTTATAGTCTATAAACTTGAAGTCGGTTCTTTTTCTACCCTGGGATCTATGCACAAGATTGTAAAAGGATTTGGAGATAGAAGATCCCAAAGTAAAGTTTTTTTGACTTCTCAGACAAACATATTTATGATGGTCAGGTTCTTTCAAGGTGCAATGGCATCTTGCCCACAATGTTCTGTGAACAGTGAGAATGTTGATCATCTTTTTTCACTTGTGAGGACAAGATTGGATTGGACCGTGAATGATGGTTGTTCTGATCGACATAGTGCCCACAAATGACGTAGATTTTTTGGAATCGATTGGTCCCAATCAGATTGGGTCAAACAATGACAATCAAGGCAATGGTTGTCATGTGGGCTATTTAGCTGGCAAGTATGGCGTTCCAATCTAAGACTCTTTCTTAATCTTGATCTTTTTAATAAGAGAGTATAACTATGTGATTAATAAAGTCCTTGTGTTCACCTTTTCAAGTTTTACCTTCCAAAAGATCAATGTGGTACCATATATTTGCTCTAGAAAGTATAACAAAATTGATTTTATGGATTATTCAAAAAAATGAATGAAACAAAGAAAAGAGGAGTGCAAATCGGAATTTTAAGAGTAGTTCACAAAATTTTGGCAACCAACATATCATATCACCAACAAAATTCTTATCATTTCTGATGCAACTATGCGGCAATAACCTAAAATGACGAGCTAGGCAATAGAATTAATGAAACAAAATGACGACAATGATAAATGACTAGCGATAAGCAAAAATCAGCAACGGTAATGGAAGTGGTAATCGAAGTGTAACACCGAATTATCCACAAACATCGGCCAATCAAGTAGCTAATTGATTAACGGGAAACTAGTAGCGATGTTGCAGGTTTAGAATCTCAATTAATCACCAAGTTAAACAGCAATATAACAGGCCACAAACTAATATTATGCAGTGGAAATTAGAGGTGGAAATTGTCACTCATACCACAACCGGCACGGAGTTTGGAGCAGCGCTTCAGATCTGGTCAGACACGGCGGGGCTGATTCCGAGCGGGTTTTAGGCCTCCAGGTTGGCGGGGCGCAGTTGGTAGCAGCGTTGGGACCAGCGGAGGTTGGGAGATGGGGCCCTGGCAGGTTCGAGGTGCTGGTGGCGTATCGGAAGAGGGGGGTGCGGCGCTGGGCGAGATGGTCGGGAGGTGCGGGGTGACTGGCGGCGGTGGGAAGACGAGCGAGCGGTGCTGGGTACGCTGGCGGAGGAGGGGCGGGTACCTGGCGGCGTGTAGGAGGACAGCGGGCGGTGCTGGGAGGTGGGGAAGGCGGCGCAGAGGGTAGCGACGTGGAACAGGGGGGGGAAAGGAAGGTGGGCGGCGAAGAGGAGAGGGAGGGGCGGTCCGGTGGAGAGGAAGGGGAGGAAAGGTAGGGGTGCTGGAGAAGAAGGCGGCGCTTGGGGGGGGGGGGGGGTTAGGGCACGGGAGAGAGGGGGTTTCGGGGAGAGAGAAAGAGGGAAGGGGGGAGAGTGAGGCGGCGCCCGAGAGAGAGAGGGAGAGAGAGAGAGAGATTAGGGATGGGGAAAATTATTCTTAATACAACTTAATTAAAAACCCTAATACAAGGGAGCCCTTTATAGAGGCTGCTCCCCTCAAAGAAGCAACAAAATCCCTAAAATTAGGGAAGAAGAAATCAAAGGAAAAATTATAAAAAGAGGCCTTTTATAATGAGCCTTTTACAAGGGCATGCAATAAAATCAAATAAACAAATACTAACTAGAATAAATAACACAAATGTTTAAAAATGGTTATCATGCTGCATCAACTCCCCCCTGCTGAAAAGAATCTCGCTCCGTCGAGATGGCATCGCGAAAATTCTGAAGTATATCGGGGCGGAGTTGTTGGAGTTCATCTTCGTCGATCCAGGTGCAATCGGTAAAAGGTCGTCCCTTCCATTTGACGAGATATCGGCGGAAGAGACCACGTCTAGTCGTCATGTCTCGGATATCTGCAACATCTTCAATTTGATCAGCATCGGTTGCGGCTGGCGGGTGGCGCACGTCATCATCAGGAATTGCTGGAGTAGTGGCATCCGTCTGTTCATCTCCATGATATAGAAAGAGATCTGATACGTTGAATACTGGCGATGTCTGGACGTCTGGCGGCAGGTCGAGTAAATAAGCATTGGTCCCAATCCTCTTGAGGACTCGGAATGGACCAATCTTTCGTTCGCTCAATTTTTGGTGGACTCTCAGAGGAAATCTCTCTTTTTTCAGGTGGACCATCACTAACTCTCCAACTCTGAACTCGCTCTCTCTTCGGTGTAGGTTGGCTTGGGTCTGATATTTCTGGGTCATAGATTGGAGTTTGGCTCGGATTTCAGTATGGATGTGGGTTAGATGTTCGACCAGATCCTCAGCAGCTGCACTACTTCTCCCTTGCACGGTTGTGGGTTTTAGGTCAAGGAATTGAGTAAGTGGAAATCCGTACACACTCTCAAAAGGGGATTTTCCGGTGGACCTATTGGTGGAACTGTTATATGCGAATTCAGCCTGGGGAAGAATTAGATCCCACTTGGACGGAGAGTCCCCTGCAAGACATCGCAACAAATTTCCTAATGACCTGTTAACTACTTCAGTTTGCCCGTCTGTTTGTGGATGATAAGCGGTGCTATACTGCAAACGAGTACCAAGACGAGACCACAGCGTGCGCCAAAAGTGACTCAAAAACCGGGTATCACGGTCAGAGGTAAAAGAACGAGGGACTCCATGCAGACGGACGACATCACGAAAAAACAAATCTGCGACATGAGATGCATCTGAGGTTTTCCTACATGCAATGAAATGTGCCATTTTAGAGAATCGATCCACAACCACAAAAATGGAGTCAACTTTTCGCACAGTGAGGGGTAACCCTAGCACAAAATCCATGGTGATATCTTCCCAGGGTCGCAGAGGAATGGGTAGGGGTGTGTATAGTCCAGTGTTCTGCCGGTGGCCTTTGAATCTTTGACATGTTTGACATTTCTGTACGAATTTGGTTACATCCTTTCGCAACTGCGGCCAATAAAAGCGTTCTTGGAGAAGGATCAAGGTTTTGTCGCGTCCAAAATGTCCAGCTAAGCCTCCATTGTGTAGTTCTGAAATTAAGTTCTCTCGAAGGGACGTGTCCGGGATGCATAGTTGGTGGCCTTTGAATAGGAAACCCTCATGAAGAACAAAAGTGGCTGTTGGGTCCTGCCCCGTACCAACACAGTCGGCATGAATTTGACCGAAATCAGGATCAGTGGGGTATAGGTCCTTGAGAGTTTCAAATCCTGTCGTGCTGACGGTCATCGTGGTCAGGGCATGTGCTCGCCGGCTCAACGCGTCGGCCACACGGTTCAGGGTTCCGGCTTTGTGTTTGAGATAGAAGGTGTATTCTTGGAGAAAATTAACCCATTTGGCATGACGCTTGTTAAGAGTTTTCTGGGAATTCAAGTATCTCAGGGCTTCATGATCCGAGTTAAGTACAAATTCACGCTGGATCAGGTAATGTCTCCAATGCTTGAGAGCTTGGACCACGGCATAAAATTCAACATCATAAGTGGAATACCGTGATCTGGCATCGTTCAATTTCTCGCTGTAGAAGGCGACAGGTCGTCCTTCTTGACTGAGGACAGCGCCAATCCCGACATGTGAGGCGTCACAATCGACCACGAAAATTTTGGTGAAGTCGGGGAGTGCCAAAACAGGAGCATGCGTCAATTGATGTTTTAGGTTTTGAAAGCTCGTTTCTACTTCGAGAGTCCAGGCGGGTGCGCCTTTCCGCGTACAGTCTACCAACGGTGCTGCACAAGTGCTGAAGTTCCGAATGAAACGTCGGTAGAAGGAAGCTAACCCTAGAAAGCTGCGAATTTCGGTGAGGGTTTTGGGCACGGGCCAGCTCTGAATGGCCTGGATTTTGGAGGGGTCGACCTTGAGTCCATCAGCGGTGACAATGTATCCTAGGAAGAGGACCGTGTCAGACATGAAGGAGCATTTCTTGAGGTGGACGTACAGTTTTTGGTCTCTCAGGGTTTCCAGGACTTGTCGCAAGTGAGATAGGTGGTCTTCTTTGGTCAAACTGTAGATCAGGATATCATCGAAGTACATGACCACAAACTTGCCAATAAAGGGTCGCAACACATGATTCATTGTTCGCATGAAGGTGCTTGGGGCATTAGACAAGCCAAAGGGCATGACTGTCCATTCATACAGGCCTTCTTTGGTTTTGAAAGCAGTTTTCCATTCATCTCCAGGTCGCAGGCGGATCTGGTGGTATCCACTGCGGAGATCCATCTTGGAGAACAGTTTGGCACCTGATAACATATCGAGCATATCATCAAGGCGAGGAATGGGGAAACGATATTTGATCGTTATCTTGTTGATAGCTCGACTGTCCACACACATTCTCCATGTGCCGTCTTTCTTCGGGGTCAGCAGAGCAGGAACCGCCACGGGGCTCATACTCTCTCGAACATACCCACGTCGCAGCAGATCAGTAACCTGTCGGTTCATCTCTTCATGTTCGCTTGGGCTCATTCGGTAATGGGGTAAGTGAGGGAGGCTGGCTCCAGGGAGTAGATCAATGTGATGTTGGATGTCCCGCAACGGGGGTAGTCCTTCAGGCAACTCTTCAGGCATGATGTCAGCAAACTCTTGGATAATGGGCTTTATCTCAGGTGGGACTTCAGGTGGAGTTGACTCTTGGTTGTCCACTTCACGTCCCATTAAGGCATAGATGGTGGAGCTCTCCTGAATTTCACGTTGGAATGTTTGGGCTTCCATCAACAACACGGGGCCCGGGGTCGCAGTCTTTGCTGGTGGGGTCTTGTTGCCGGTTTGGTTGGATGCAGCTCGAAGTGTAGCCACTTGGCGAGGGCTAAGGGCTTCACGTTGCGGTCTGAGGGTTACACGAACCTTGTCTATGAGAAAGGTGTACGTGTTCGGTTTTCCTCGGTGTTCGGTGTCTCGATCAAATTGCCACGATCTCCCTAGAAGTATGTGACAGACATCCATAGGGGCTACATGGCACCACACCTCGTCCTTATATGTGGGACCAATGGAGAAGCTAACGAGGCTTTGGCGGTGGATCGGAATTTGGGTACCACCTCGAAACCATGCCACGCTGTACGGTTTTTCGAGAGGTTGCGTTGGCAGACCCAACTTATCCACCATTTCTTGGGAAACGAAGTTCTCAACGCTTCCTCCGTCAATGATTAGAGAACAGCGTCGTCCTCCTGAGGTGCAGGTGGTTCGGAAGATGCTGCGTCGCAGCCAGCTATCAGCATCGTGGACAGCGGGGGTGAGCAGAATGTTCGTGGGTGCGCTGTCGGGAGCGAGAAAGTCTTCGTGTTCAATCACCAGGAACGGGCCAGAGTCGTCTCCATCCACTCCTATAGGTTCATATTCATCGACTCCCATGGTGTCGGCGGTCAACGCAGTCGGATCCTCTTCAACGGATTCTTGTTGGTCAGGGTCGGGGTATTCAGGGTCATCGGTGGTGCATAGATGGACGGGTCTAGCCTTAGGGTTTGGGCACTCAGCGGCACGATGGCCCTTTTGATAACATCGGAAGCAAGTATCAGGCCCTACAATAGGTCGGCTTCCCAAGATGCCTTGTCCGGGGTTTCCAGTAGGTGGTCGGGCGACGGCAGGAGTTGTTGGTTTGACTTGGGTTTTACCCGCCATGACAGCTGAGGAACCCATGGGTTTGGAGTAGGACGTCGTGGTACTGGTACGAGGAGCAGAGTTCACAGAAAAAGGCATCTTCCTCGTCTGGGCTTTAGCAAGTTTGATCACAGCTCGTTCAGCCTGCTTGTAGGCTTCGTCGACATCGCGGCAATTGTGGAGGTATAGTTCATCCTGGATGACTTGGCGGAGGCCTTGCATGTAGCGGGTGACTTCCTGAATAGGAGTCTCCTGCAAGCGGTTGCGATGGACTAGGGATTGGAACCCTTCGGTGTATTCTCTCACACTCATGATACCTTGCCTCCATGATTGCAGTCGCGCGTACAGATCGCGTCTGTAATCTTCCGGCACGAATTTTGTCTTCAATTTAGCTTTCATTTTGCTCCAGCTGCGGATTTTACTTTTTCCTTTTCGTTTGCGTTCAGACTGCAAACGGTCCCACCATAATAGCGCATGTCCCTTTAATTTTATCGTGACGAATTGGACCTTACGTTCGCTAGGCATGGACTTCCACACAAAGAAGTGTTCGACGGCTTGGAGCCAGTCTAAAAAGACGTCAGGATCTCGTCCTCCGTCAAATTCTGAGACATCAAGACGGATACCTCGATCCCATCCATAGTCGGGCTTGGGTCCATTTCGTGGTGGAAATAGGCGTTCACCATTAGTTTGCGGAGTATAGCCAAAGGTGTACGGATCTGGAGTCTTGGGGAGGAAAGGAGTGTATTCTTTGGATTCTTCTTGTTCACTCTCCTGAGAATGATACTCGCTGACACGTTCGTCAGAAGTAGAAGAGCTAGACTCTCGGGAAGTGCTATTCCGGGAGTGTGATTTCCGGTGAGTGCGTCGACCTTTGTTGGAAGTTTCATCAGTAAAATTGTTGCCTATCATATGACTATTCAAGGTAGCAATTTGTCCACACATCTGGTCAATCATTTTTTGCATGTGTTGCATGTGAGCAGCTAAGGATTCCAGTGATAGTTCAGGGGGTGGGGTGTACGGGTTTTTTGAGCCACTAGGTTTGTCGGCCATGGGTATCCTAGGGTTTTGTACTGTGGTTTTTTTTGTTTGTTTTTTTTCTCTTTTTTTTTGGTGTTGGGGTTTTTTTTTATATGCAACGAATAAAAGGGATGCAGACGAGATGCAGAATCGTGAGGCTCTGATACCAAATTGATGCAACTATGCGGCAATAACCTAAAATGACGAGCTAGGCAATAGAATTAATGAAACAAAATGACGACAATGATAAATGACTAGCGATAAGCAAAAATCAGCAACGGTAATGGAAGTGGTAATCGAAGTGTAACACCGAATTATCCACAAACATCGGCCAATCAAGTAGCTAATTGATTAACGGGAAACTAGTAGCGATGTTGCAGGTTTAGAATCTCAATTAATCACCAAGTTAAACAGCAATATAACAGGCCACAAACTAATATTATGCAGTGGAAATTAGAGGTGGAAATTGTCACTCATACCACAACCGGCACGGAGTTTGGAGCAGCGCTTCAGATCTGGTCAGACACGGCGGGGTTGATTCCGAGCGGGTTTTAGGCCTCCAGGTTGGCGGGGCGCAGTTGGTAGCAGCGTTGGGACCAGCGGAGGTTGGGAGATGGGGCCCTGGCAGGTTCGAGGTGCTGGTGGCGTATCGGAAGAGGGGGGTGCGGCGCTGGGCGAGATGGTCGGGAGGTGCGGGGTGACTGGCGGCGGTGGGAAGACGAGCGAGCGGTGCTGGGTACGCTGGCGGAGGAGGGGCGGGTACCTGGCGGCTTGTAGGAGGACAGCGGGCGGTGTTGGGAGGTGGGGAAGGCGGCATAGAGGGTAGCGACGTGGAACAGGGGGGGGGGGGGGGGGGGGGAAGGAAGGTAGGCGGCGAAGAGGAGAGGGAGGGGCGGTCCGGTGGAGAGGAAGGGGAGGAAAGGTAGGGGTGCCGGAGAAGAAGGCGGCGCTGGGGGGGGGGGGGTTAGGGCACGGGAGAGAGGGGGTTTCGGGGAGAGAGAAAGAGGGAAGGGGGGAGAGTGAGGCGGCGCCCGAGAGAGAGAGGGAGAGAGAGAGAGAGATTAGGGATGGGAAAAATTATTCTTAATACAACTTAATTAAAAACCCTAATACAAGGGAGCCCTTTATAAAGGCTGCTCCCCTCAAAGAAGCAACAAAATCCCTAAAATTAGGGAAGAAGAAATCAAAGGAAAAATTATAAAAAGAGGCCTTTTATAATGAGCCTTTTACAAGGGCATGCAATAAAATCAAATAAACAAATACTAACTAGAATAAATAACACAAATGTTCATAAAAATGGTTATCATGCTGCATCAATTTCCCT
This sequence comes from Ottelia alismoides, assembly GCA_037367405.1. NCBI lineage: Eukaryota > Viridiplantae > Streptophyta > Magnoliopsida > Alismatales > Hydrocharitaceae > Ottelia > Ottelia alismoides. The sequence goes on along the minus strand of JAZKJV010001127.1, from coordinate 180,155 downwards.
CTTTAAAAAATATCTTTGTGGTAATGATCATGGGATAACTGTCTTCGGTGTCAAAATAGATACCGGAAACTCCATGCTAGATAATGCATTTCTTTGTAACTTTTAACAAACCAAGGACTATAAAATTACCCCTCAAATCTCTTTCTAAAAAATTACCACTCGAAGCATTGTTGTTCCACATGAGACCAACATATTCACAATACCACAAACCAACATCAAACAAAAATGAAATAACATCACACCACATAAAGTCACCTTGTAGGCGAGAAACATGGTGCACACCTACTTCTACCCCTCCACAATCACTGATGTCAATCTGATTCACACAAAAATTTTTGGAAGAGAGGTCAGTCACGTACCACCATAACAGAAAGAAGAATACATAGAGTAGAATGACGAGCCACTAGGGAGAATGTATCTAGGTAATCCACACCATATGTTTGAGTAAATCCACGAGCAACCAATCTGACTTTATACCGATCCAGACTCTCATTTGTATGGTGTTTAACAGTAAACACCTACTTGCTACTGATGACAAACGCTCCAACAGAAGGAGGAACCAATCTCCATGTACCATGTGACTGCAATGTAACCATATCTTCTTCCATAGCTAATCACCACTGACTATCCTTCAAGATTTCCTAATAATTCCCTGGAATGTCCACAGCGGACAATGCAATTGCAAATTTTCTAAATTCCTCAGTCAAGCGATCAAAGGAGACCATGGATGCCAAAGGATATGATGCACAACTACGTTTCGGCTTCCGAAGTGCAATACATAAGTCCAGATCAGCAACCTCCACGTTTGTCTCCTGTAAAGAACCCTACTCAGACAGACCATCAGACACATCGTTAGAATCTATGTATTTAGAACATACCTTATGCGTATTAGATGATCAACAATGACCATGAGAAGACGCAAGCCGACGGGTATAGTGATGCGGCAACGACGAGACTGGGACCATAGGAGGGGGTGGAGGTGGTGGTGGTGGAGGAGGAGGTGATGATGGTGGTGGCATGTAGATGTCATCATCGGATTATGAGGAAGTCAACCAATCACATTTAGGAGAAAAATACATCATATATTCGAAAAAGGTGACATCATCACTAACATAGCACTTCCTTTGCATTGGGTCATAACATCTGTACTATTTTTGTGTCCTGAAATAACCGACAAAGACACGATTGGTTGCTCTAGGAGAGAGCATGTCAATACCTGGAGACAACTGGTGGGCAAAGGCGACCGAGCCAAACACACGAGGAGTAAGTGAAAACAATTCTTTCTCAGGAAAAGCAAGAGAAGGGAATTTTCTCATCAAGACTGACGAGGGCATGCAGTTAATAAGATAGCATGTCGCTACTCGAGCAGAAGCAAGAAATCCATGCTTGGAGTAGCATGTGCCCTCTGTAAGTCCAGGACGATGGTAGTAAGTATAAAGCTGACGAATACAACCTCCTCTGCCTCGATGTTCGCATCCACGAAATTGAGAAGAGCCTCCTCAACCTCATGAGGCAACCATCATTGAAGAAGTCTGATTAACAATAGTGGATGGGACAGTGAGCCCACTGAGCATGTGGAAAGCTTTCTCCATGGGAGGAATAGTGACACCTGCCAAAATCTGAGAACGAGGAGCCTCATACTCAGGATCAAGGGCTGTCAGGAATACACCAACCATGGTTGCATACCTATAAGTCTTATGTTGCTCAGGAGTAGATGTGAGAGGCATGAAATTACGGAGCTTCTCGAACATCCCACGCAAGAATGTATATAACAAATGAAGGGGTCGTTCATTCTGCTTGATAGTAAAAAATGGGGTAGTAACCCACTTGCATAAAGGGGCCTCTAGTCCATTGAGGATGGGGTGGGAACGATGGCAAAGAGGTGGTCATCAACATGGACGAGCAACCTATCCCACGAAGGGGACCCACATCCATCTCCATCGTCCTCACCCCGTTTGCAAGCATGCAATGCTCTCGGAAGTGGATTCAGGGCAGCCAATCATCTCTTTCGAATATGTTATAGATTGAGGATTGATTTGTGATTTCTCTCATTTTAATCTTTCATCACTTATCCCCGAAGGTTTGACACTTAAAGGTAGATGACAATAACAAAAGTGTTGGTACATGGATTTTGTCTTGTCTTAGTGTAATCATGAAATAGGTAATGACAAAGTAAGAGAGCTGTTGACAAAGTTCAAAGAAGCAGAAGAGTTAATTCCCAAAAATTAAAGTATGATAAAATATCCTTCTGATACTCTTTGAGAGTATAAGGAACTTTGCTAGAATTGCCAACATAAGATATTATTTGCACATATGATTTTTCAGTCAAAAAAATGCACTGAGAAAGACACTATTTATAAATTGAGAAGTTTTGAGGGAAAAAATAACAACTAATAAATAAAAATCTGTATGTGACAAAGCAAAAAACTAAAAAATAAATATAAAATTACAAAAGAATAAGTAGTGAAAGAACTACAAGCAGGATTATACAGCATAAAAAGAAACTTTTCTGTGAGAATGTGTAACGTAAGAGGAAATAAACTTTTAAACAATTGGAAAGAGATACCTCCTCCTTGACGGAGAGAAACAAAGGTATGTCTCCAAGATGCCTACCCAAAGAAAACTTAATAGTGGAACTTTGAGACGAATGCTATATGACTTGAACTAAAAAAATGAACAGGCATCTTGTTGATTCCATAAATTTAAGGGAATCGGGTACAGATTTGGATAAATTTGTTGAAGTTTCTGTTGATGATGTGGCATGAAATGCCACATAATATGAATTTAACGACAAAAATAGTAAAACTGACCTAACCGGGGCCACGATAAAGGAGAAATGTATTTCAGCTGATGTCAGTTCCAGGCCCTACATATAGAGAGAGCCTCTTGGCATCCTGCTTTGAGACAAGATGAGTTTTATAAGTTCCTAAAGCTTATTGCGGTATTAATATCTTCCAATTCGCAAAAGAAAGTGCTTGAAGAATGTTACTTTGACATCAATCAAACAGAAACGGAAGCTAATCGAAGTGTCTAGGTAGAAGTAAAGCACTAGAAACAACACTCAGAGCAAATCCCCTCTAGCTCTTTACTCAACAAAAGAGCATTCAATGATACTCAGTGTAAGACATAAAAAGTCAAAACAAACACCAGGGTATTAACCCAAAGGAATTCACAAGACTTCCTGCAAAATTGTGTAACTAATTAAGCACTGATAAAGAGAGTGTAAGTTGCAAGAAAAGTACAGTAAACTGACAGCATTTTCATACCATTGGCGGAGTATTGCTGTTCAATGCCAAGATTTTTCTTAGAAGCGGCAGGACCTATGCGCATGGGCCTTGACGAACAAAACATGCCATTCATTTCTGTCATGGCACGGGCTTGTTCGGTTGCATCCCCAAATCTGACAAATCCATAACCTTTTGATCGCCCGGTGATCCTATCAATTACAACTTTTGCTCCCTTTAAGGACGGGTAAAGGGGTTTGAATGTCTCTTGCAACACATAATCAGTAACATCAGCAGCTAAATCTCCAACAAATATTGTATAATCGGGGGTGTCTTCTTTTCTCTCTCCAGAACTGAGGGTAGCCCAGTTCAGCTTGAACGTTTGCTCAGAATTTGGCATCGTTTGCCCATTGTATGCTTGAATAATGGCCTCGGCAGTAGCATGAGATGCGAACTCAATAAAACCATAGCCCTCTATTAGCCCAGTCTGCTTGTTACGAATAACTTTAATAGAAAGAACCTAGAAGAAGCCATGTCAAACACCATCAATTGACAATTATTAACTACATAAAATATGCAATGCAAAATCAAGAATATAGAAGATAAATACAGAGAAGGCCGCATTTGATGATCTTAAATTGGTGCAAACAGAAAAATCTAACAACAAACAGTAACAAAATCACGTGCTTGATTAAGAAAAGGTCCGCATTACCAAGTGCCCCCATGCACGATAGGTCAGGTAAAGACTATACAAAATGAAAGGATTTCAGTCTAGATAGAAATTTTAGCTGAGAATAACCAACTACTGACTAATCAAGAAGAAAATATTTTACCCATCAAAAGAATACATGAAACTAAGAGGAGTTAAAAAAGAAATGTTAAAATAGTTACTTTAATAAGCCTCCTAGATTTCTCTCTTTTTGCAATTTTTTCTTCAGGGCGTGGTGTCTTGGCAGAAAAATCATTTTTTCCCAATCAACAATCCGGCACACGAAGTATTCCTTCACCTATAGCTTAAGGAACAAACTACTAAACCTTTTGAAGTTCTTAATTCAGTTCATTGCAATCATGCCAATCAATCACATCGCAAACCCCTCGTGTAAAAAGGAATACAAAAAAAACTCATCTTTCCGCCTCCACATCTAAAAGTTCGGAACTTTCCTCCATCTCTTCCAACCAACAATGAAAACAAACAATACCCACGGATAAAAATCACCAAAAAAAGAAAAAAACTGCCAAAAAAACGACCTCGGAGCCCTGGAAGCATCCACGCAGGTAATTCTCGTCCATCCAATAGAGGAGGTTCCCGATCCAGAGGGTCCGGACCTCGTCAGGCTTCAGGGCAGGCGCCGCCACCTGGTATTGTGGCTGCGGTGCCATCTGGTAGGGCACGGGCGCGGGGAAGGGCTGTGGCGGGGGGATCTGTGAGGGTTGCTGGTTCCAGGTGGGCTGAGGGGCTTGGGGGTACTGCGGCGGTGGGACCATCCCCCACTGCAGCGGCTGCGGCGGAGGGGGCTGCTGCTGCGGCAGAGCGACGCCGGGAGTGGGTTGCATCATCTTGGCAGGAGAGAGGGGAGGAGGGAGGGGAACCCTAGTTTGGGAAGATGGGGGAGATATCGAGCGTTGGAGAGGAAGGATGGGATTTTACTTTCTCTGTTGGATTGTTGAAATAATTTTAAGAGGATGATAATGGATTTGTTTTTCTGAATTTGGATTTGCAAGTTGTTTTCTTGTTTTTTTTCATGGAATGGAAAATGAAAATTAATTTTTAAAGTTTTGTACTTGGACAGTTCATGTTTCCCTTTTGTGGGAAAAGGAAAACAGATTTGACAACAAGGAAGCCCAAGTTAATAAGAATATTTTGTAAAATAAATATTTACAAATAAAGGGGAGAAGAAAATCCTAGTTTGCACCTCATTTGCCATCTATAGGCTTTTATTTTGGTGCTTTGGACTTTTTTTATGATGTAAAAAGAAGGAGGGAAGGAAAATTGTTTCGATTTTTCTCAAAAGTGTTCATGCACGCAATTATTTTTCCAAACAAATAAAAATATTATGTATAAAAAGGAGAAGAATGTTTAGGTCATGCATATGTTTCGATGATACTTGTGCATTTAACTTGTAGCTGGGTAAAAAGGAGGAAGCTAAATGAACAAGAACAAGCTAAAGCATGAGTACAAAGGAGTTCAAGACTAAGGAATTTAAGCTCATGCTCGCAACTTAATGTGGTTGGCAAGAAATTGCACACATTTCCTTTACAGCGTTCTTATCCTAAAAATGTAATTTTCCACTCTATGACTCTTCTTGAGTCTTGACTATTGTAAGTGCTCATGTTTTATTTTCTTCGTTTTATAATATCAAGCGTGGGCACCACAACGTGTTTATCCCTTTTTGATGCAAAAACAAAAAGAAATATTTATTCACTAATTTTGTTCTCCGTTAAAGTTTTAAATGATGAACTTTAAACTTTCTGGGAAAACATCTTCAGTCAATGAACCATGCTTTTCATGCAAATATTTTGTTTGTCAATCGACTAATTATATTTTCAGTTGACTAATTTGTTCTATTCTGTAGATCTCTTTCTAGTCATTGTGACTTACCAGCTAATCATCCTTAATCATTGTCAATATTGAAACTTCATTTTTAATCCACCTTATGATTCTTTATTTTACAATAATTACATTTCAAATCACAATATACCGTTTAGTCCTCTATTCTAGATCAATATAATGTTACAAACTACAAAGATCAGAACATTTCGCTAATTCAATTTACTATTAAATGTATTATTATCCAATAAAATTGCACATTCATTGGTCTAGGTTGAAATGATCCGGCTGAATATGAAAACTTCTTTTTTTAGTTCACATTATTGTTCATTAAATTACAGTAGTTACATTTTCAAATCACAATATAACACACAATTCCATTCTAGAACATTATAATGTTTCATTTTTGAGCTCCGTACAATTGAAATTGCAAGATCAAAATATTTAGTTGATTAACTTACCATTAAATGATTATTATACAGTAATTTTGCACATTCACTTATCCATGTTATCGAAATGATCCAGTTAAGTATTGAAAACTTCATTTTAAATTCACCTTATTGCTTAATAAATTACAAAAAGTTACATTTCAAAACACAATATAACGTACAGTCCTCCCATTCTATATCAATATAATGCAGCCTCTGCTTTTGAATTCATGTCCGAGAATATGGACGCGATTATTCAAGTACCTTCAAATCCTTATTTTTGTCATTATAATTTTGTTTATTATGCAAATGTATGTTACCGTAAAATTTCCACTAGGAATCTAATACCAACCATATTCATTTGCGGTAATGCCTTCAATTAAGATATGTATTCAAATAAAATTAATCATATTGTAAACTTATTTGTTTCCTTTTACAGTTTTATTTAATATCATATAATATTAATATCAAGATGCATGCCTTTAGTAAATTCAATTTACATTGACATTCATCTTTATACAATATTGAGAACATGATTTCTAAGAGGGTTTTTGAAAGTTCCATTTTCAAGCATCTAGTCTTAGTATTGAAACCACGATTATATTTTGCAATACATTTAATATATAGTGATGTATTCATTTAAAAAACATTGATAGAAAACAAAGACACGTTTATATATAGTAATCAGTATCCTTATAAGATACATTACGTCATCCCACATTCATTGTGAATGGTGTTTACAAATTTTTGTTTGGTACATTATAGAATTAACTTTCCACAATTTTATGGTGGTTCATTTTTATCCATATTTTTCAGATGAACCTAGATCACCGACTGACGTTTATGGTTACATGCAGCAGTTTATTCATGTTGTTGGTATGATTTTTAGGTCTATTGAACATGCTCTATAGTTTTTTGTGAAACATACAACTACTATATCGAGATTTAACGTATGCAAAAATAGTACAAGACATAGAATCGATAGAAGAACCAAGAATAATACTCTTGTATCAAGAGTTTTGTCTGATGAAAAGAAGGAAAATCAAGAGCATTTACGTCTGCAAGAGAAGTGCATTCAGTTGATAGTAGGGTTGCTTATCGAATTGAATTTGTTTGTATGTTCTTGCGGTAATAGTTCGAGAAATGTCCATTGTTTTTTAAACGAACTGAACATGAACTTCAAATTTTAGTTTGATAGCTTAACGAACCAAACATGAACATAACATATGTTCGTTTGATAAAAGTTCAAGTTTGATATATGTATATGTATGTGTATTTGTTTGTGTAACTTCGTATTTATCACTACAAAAAAAGGCGGGATTGGCGTGCACATAAGAGCTCGTTATGTGCACGCCTAGTGCACGCCATGTGCACGCCTGACGAGTGGGCGAGCACATGTGCTCGTTACGGTCGTGCTCGCTGATCTGAGAGTCGCCACGGGTGGTGGGCGAGCACTATGGGACGCTATGTGCTCGCCCACCCGTCGGGCGTGCACATATGTGCTCGCCGGTGTGATCGCCTTCTCTATAATCGGCGATTGAACACGGAGCACCGGGCGAGCACATGTGCTCGCCCAAACTGATTTCCAGGAAAAAAATATACAGGTTCGACAGGGTTTTGACGCCCCGTCGAACCTGTATACCCTGCCAATAAACCACTGCAGGTATCTTCCTAAGGATATATGTATTATAGCAAATCGTAGATTAAGATAACTAGCACTAAAAATTTAAAGGAACGCAATATACATGAATTCAGAAATAAACAATATAATATAAGATCTAAATATTACAAACAAGTCAACGCCAACAAAGTTCATATAAATTAAAAGATGTTCTAAAAGTTTAAAAGAAAATACAGGTACAAACCACAAAAATACTACTTCTTCTTTGATCTAAAAAATTTGGAGACTAAACCCTGCTTTGATTTCTTTTTTTCTTCTCCTTTTCTTTGAACCTCGCATACATGCGTGCCTCTTCTTCAGGGTCGTTCTCCTCCTCCTCTTCGTGATCAGATTCAATCTCTTCAGGTTGAGATGCACGCCCTTGCGACCTATATTATATATGGAAGATATTTATCTATTAAATGCATTTTGTAGATATAGAAATTTAATTATATTACTCATTCTATAAGAAGAATACTTACATGTATGCCGTGAACTCCTCTCGGAGCTTCGTCACCTGCTCCACCATCATCGCCATCTGCGACTCCATTGGAACTGAAGATTGGGACGTATGTGGGTGCGTATACGACGGCTGAGAGTATGCAGAATAGGAGTGACGATGTTCCTCCACATAGTATGGAGGAAGACCACCAAGCGTCTGCTTCCTATTCGCCACAACGTCCCTCTCCTCCAACACCTTATAAGTTTTTCAATTTTTAAAATAAAAGTATATATTAGAAATAAATATAGTAAGATAATATTTATCCATATATACCTGCTTCCAGATCGTTTTATCAAATGGTGGTTGCTCCCCAGTTGGATCGACACCCCATTTATCTGCAGATAGTGCCAGATAACGATCCTGAAATACAAAGTTTACCATATATATAAATATGTTATAATATATCAATTAATTTTAAATAAATTGATAGACTTACCAACAATTGTCCGGCTTCAGTAGTGGACCATTGCGACTCTCCTTCTCTCCCACTCATGTGGGACCTCGACCACCACTCCTGAAAAGAGGGTTCCCTTTTCAACCTAGCAGCCTGAAAATTTTTTCAAGATCTATTAAAACATTGCATTATTTTAAAGTAGATCTCCAAAAAATAATTTTAAATCGTAATACCATCTCCGCTCTAATCTGATTGTGGCTTTTAGAGCCACTGGTAGACTTGATCCTTTGTTTTTGACGGTTTGTCTTTCCCGCCGAAGATCTTCGTCCAAACTCATCATCCGCAACGAATGCATCACAGAAATCGGCCCATCTGCAAGGATTACGTTATGATAATTGATTATTTTAAAAAGTGTAATAAAAATTATTTGACAAGTATAATACCTATCCTCCGTACACCATGACGGCGGGAACCTCTTCATCTCCTCAAAATTCATCTCCTCGCATCCCGTCTTCGCATGCGAGTCTCTCCTTGCCTTGAAAAATGTATCGCTCATTCTCTTTTCTGCCAAACGAATGAAGGCTTTACGATAAACCTCCTTCCCCATACCAGTGCCAAGGCGAAACCTACTCTGAAAAATAATAACAATTTATAAGATACAAAAAACTTGATCAAAAAATTCTGTATCAATTATAAGAAACATTTCTTACCAGAAACATGTCAAAAAGTCTCTCCTGCTCTGCAGCAGGGATGCGACACCACCTAAATTGCATGGAAGTCAGGTGTGTCTTTATTATGTTGGTTATCTCCTTTGCCACCCTGTTGCTGTTCAAAAAATCCATGCATTTACCAAAAAAATTAACTTCCATACAATTTAAAAAAAATTTGGAAAATATTTAAAGATAAATTATATAAAATTTTTACCTCCCATCAGTCGTAACCTCCAACAAAGGGTGGGACGCCGACGTCTGTCCAACTACAGTGGGTAAAGGCACGGATGTGCTCGGCCGTCCAGAAGAAGGAGAGTCAGAACCCATCGATGTCCGGACTGGTATGGGGACCTGGACTGGGAATCCTGTAGGGGCTGCAGAGGTAGATGGCTCTCCATAGCCTCCTACGTAAAAGGGTGGCGGAGGATAACCAAGAGACTCGTAGTAAGCTATCACCCGGCGAACCTCGTCGGACTATGAATCAGGAGCAACATCTGGGGTGGGCTGCCTACTGGAAGAAGGTGTGTCTGAAGAAGAAGGACGATTGGATCTATGTGATCCATGCGACCCACCGCGTCCAAAACCTGCCATGACTGTAATAATGATGCATTACATAGTTATTATTTAAGATTTTAGTTAATTCAATTATAATTGTATACTAATACTTACAACTAATCTTCATCACTTATTTCGGTGGGATTAAACGATATTTCTTATTTTCTGAGTTTTCTGAAAAATCATTACTGGAGCCCGTATCATCTTGTAAGTCAACACACAAAACTTCACTATCAGCCAATCGAATCGATTCGATTACTGGGACTTCTTCCGTTAAGTCTATTCTTTCATTTGTCGGTGTAAATGCTTCATCTATATCATCTTCCTGATTACTGGAATCATTGGAGATATAACTTCGAGAATTTATCTTCACAACAGTTACTGTTTCAATGCCCTTTCTCTTCTTTGATATTTGTGGTATATAACATACTTGATCCGCTTTAGATGCTAAGACGAATGGTTCAAATCTGCGTATGAATTTCCTTTGCACCACATCGACAATGTTATTTCTTTTATCAAGTACTACACCTCCATTGGGTTCATACCAATCACACAAGAAAAGAACTACTTTATTCAAGCCTGGTATACTATATTCCACTTCTATAATCTCCTTTAAAATTCCGTAGTAATTCAGCTGATCTTCCTCATAACAAGATCCGCGAACCATCACTCCATGATTTTGAGTTGTCAAATATTTACCGGAATTTAAGGTATGAAAACGATACCCATTACTGTAACATGAGTTGTACGATCGAAACTTATAAACAGGTCCTTCTCCAAAATATTTCATAATATAAGAATAGAAATCTCCACCGTCCAACTGTTTTGATCGGTCTTTAAACCATGCTGGAAATTGATTTCTATAAGTGCTCAAAACTTCTTCATCTGAATACATAGGATTTTCCTCCATAATTTTTTGTTTAAATTCCCTAAAATTTATAAGAGAAAAATATTCATTACCTGTCATAATATATACATAAAGCAATTCAAATACTTACTGAACATATGGTGTTATTTCCTCGCAATTGTCTAATACGTATAACTCTGCAGCATCCTTCTCTTGTTTCGATAAGAAACGTTCAGTTGCTTTGCCTATTAGATGAGTGGATGGCCGAAAGATACTGATACAAGGTTCTTCATCGGAAGAAATTTTCTCATTCCTCCCGCATCTATTGTGGATAGTCTCCACATCTTCTGAAAGATATCTTGCGCAGAATGTTGCAACTTCCTCATATATATATTGTGAACTTATAGATCCTTCAACTTTACTTTTGTTTCGGACCTTTCTTTTAAGAAAGAACATAAACCTATAAGAAAATATATTAAACATTTAGACCAAATAGTAAAGAAAGAATGACTTTGCAATACATTTATTTACCTTTCAAACGGATACATCCAACGATATTTTACCGGTCCACCAACTTTTGCTTCCCATAGAATATGAATCATCAGATGCTCCATCGAATCAAAAAATGACGGAGGAAATATCTTCTCCAGGTTACACATAATCACAGGAATATTTTTTTGAAGATATTCCATCTCCATGCGGTGTATGCGTGACGAGCATAACACTTGGAAAAATCTGCTTACATCTGAAAGAGCATCGATAATATTTTTTGGTAATAATCTTCTGAAGACTAACGGTAGTAATCTTTCCATAAAAACATGCAGTCATGACTCTTCATTCTCTTAAATGTAAACTTCTTCAGATCGACCAAATTGGAAAAATTTGATGAATATCCGTCTGGAAACTTCAATTTACTTATCCATTCACAAACAAGCTTAACTTGATTTCTATCTAGAGTATACTTTGCTTTTGGAACTTCAACCCTTCCACTATCATGCTCCTTGATATGCAATTCTGGGCGATTACATATGAGTTGTAAATCACGACGAGACTTTACTGTATCTTTTGATCGACCGGTTACATTCATTACAGTGTAGAAGATGTTATCGAACACATTTTTCTCTATATGCATAACATCTAAGTTGTGTCGTATCAGTAACTTACTCCAATATGGTAACTCCCAAAATATACTCCTGTTAATCCAATTATGACTGTCACCGAAACCAGGAAGGTTTTTTGTTTTATCTCCATTTTCTAAGAATGATTTTTCTAATTGTTCCAAGTACGATAATATCATATCGCCTGTCTTAATTGGTGGAGGATCTGAAAGATCAATTGTTTTTGAAAGAATGTTTCTGTCTTCGATATGGATGATTACTTGGAAGAAATCGTCTGTGACAATAAAAAAACATGGTTTCTGACCGTGTTGAAGCTGAAATGATTTAGTACTATCGATACAATATGGACAACTTTTACGTCCATGCGTACTCCAACCAGATAACATTCCATATGCTGGGAAATCATTTATCGTCTAAAGTAGAACTACTTTCATGTTAAATGTTTGACTCTTATTAGCATCATATGTATCAACTCCATCGACCCATAACATTTTCAACTCATCGATAAGAGGACGTAAATAAACATCAATGTACTTTCCCGGATGTGTAGGTCCTGGTACCAACAACGAAAGAAACATAAACTGTCGCTTATTACATAACCATGGAGGTAGATTATATGGCGTTGTCATTAAAGGCCAACAAGAGTAATCTTTACTTCCTGCATGAGGATTAAACCCATCTGTACATAAACCTATAACGCAATTTCTCTTTTCATTATTAAATGTAGGAAAAGCTGACATCAATTCTTTCCAACAATCAGATTCAGATGGATGCTCCATATATTCATCGACTTTATGTTCCGCGTGCCATGTCATGTATTTCGCCGTTTCTTTACAATAATATAGTCGTTTCAATCTCGGAGTCAGCGGGAAATAACGTAGAATCTTTTTCGATATTTTTTTTCCACTCTTAGTAGCTGTCTGATATCTTGGCTCATTACATTCAGGACACCGGTCTAAATGTTGATGTTCACCGTAATATAGAATATGGTGATTTATGCATGAGTCTATTTTAATTTCTGCTAAACCCATCTTCCGCATCATCTTTTTGGTTTTGTAATAATTATCAGGTAATTCCGCATCTTCTGTTAACATCTTCTTAATAATCCTCAGCATTGCATCAAAATTACGATCGGTCATATTATATTCCATCTTCATCGATAGAAGATCCGAGACTGCAGAAAGTTTTGAATATGTCTTGCAACCCAACCATAATGGCTCTTCCGCTTTTTTCAACAGCTCGTAAAATTCTGCAGACTCTCCATATGGTTCCTCATCATCTAACAAAGTATTATTGAATTCTGGACCCGCAACATTCATAACCATATCTGCAAAGGGATTAATATTGTCAGCTTCTTCCACATCATGTCTGTTCTCGAAATTCTCACCATGTCTCCACCAAATATGATATCCTTCCATTAAACCCATTCTATACAGATGTAACTGAGTTTCATCTTTTGATCTCTTCTTCATTAGACGACATTTCTTACACGGACATAAGATAGTTCCATCTGAATCCACAATATGGGAACCTTGTGCGTAAGCAAATTGTATGAATTCCTGAACACCTCTTTGAAAAGCATCTGCTATACGCCCATCTAATACACGGTTGTACATCCATTCTCTATTGGTCATATTTATGAACCTGAATTAAATAATTTAAAATGTCAAATCTAAAATATTGAGGATATCTAAACGTATCACATTTTTGAGATAAAAGATGAGAAGAGAACTGTATTAATTATGTTATCACTTTAGCCCGTCCATAAGGATTCAAATTTACTAAAAGATGATCGTTGTCACAAGTATCTTTATTTCTAACGAAAATTCGGCAGCATAACCCTGCACCTCTCCCGTATACCCCATAAATCATTCGTAATTAATTATCAAAATAATCATATTATTGATTATTTCAATAATAAATATGACTGATTTGGTATACAGAAGAGGAAGGGGTTATGAACCGAATTTCCGTAAGAAATAAAGACACTGTGACACGGATCACCTTTTAGTAAATTTGAATCCTTACGGACCCCCTTAGTCCGGGACCTCCGAACTAAGGAAAGCTAATATAAATGTAATATTTTAAGATCATTTTACGTCATACATTTGTAAGTGCTACAAATGAGACTATAAAATAATCTTAAAATATTTATTCATTTATATTAGACGAGCATTTACGTATATTTGGCTGATTAACGATGGGGATAGGGATAAGTGTGATCCTTATTTAGTGTCTAATACAGTGCTTGGGTCACTAAAATGTAATGGGCACCTGCAAAAAAAATTCGAACCTGCATACATCAAAAACCACGACCATTGGTCTGGGATAAACATCCCAAAGTGAGTCCAATAGTGCTGTGAAAAAATAAAAAAAATATAACACAGTTAGAGGTGATCAAATCCTCTAATGTGTTGCACACGCCACCCGTTGTGCAGGGCCACACACCACCCGGTGTGGAAGGACGCACTGTGTGTGAAGAATTTTGTGCGATTTTCTAATAATTACTAAATCATATTTTGGACTAATTATAAACCTATGTATAAGTTAATGTGATATAATTGGTCACATTAACTAAAATTTAATGTGATAATAAATTATCACTAAATAAACAATGGTGTATATCATATCTCATATCAAAACGATATGAAATTTTAAAACTGTTATTAATGATATTGATAATATCTAGTATCTACATTATTGAAGTTGAGTAACTAAAGTTATTCACAAATTTCATAACTAATCATTTTCGAACATAATGTTTGTTGAGGCATTTTATCTACATTATTCCAAGGCATTATAAAAGTTGAGTAACTAATCTTTTCTAAGCATAACTAATCTAAACTAATCATACAAGCATTTTGTCATTTAAAATTTACAAAATTTAAACATAATTTTCGTTGAGGCATTTTATCGAACACCTACAGGGCATACAATTCTACATATTATTTAGACAACCAAATTCGAAATAACAATACAATAGTGATCTACTATTATCCTTAATGTGTAAAAGACATATAAACTAACAAAATACTACACTACATTCAACAAAAATTTTAAACCCTAATCTATCCAAACAATACAACTACGTAATGAAATCAAATAAAAAAAGAAAGGATTAAAGATTTTACTGAGTAGTAGATGTAGATCTACTCAAAACACGAAAACCACCACGGTCGTCGGGGTCGGGGCGGAGGTCTTGCGGGTCGCCGGAGGGGAGGATTTGGGAGGAGTTCGCGTGAGAAATGAGGAAGAAGGGCGCCGCAGTTTCTGTTATCGGGCTTGGGCGAGCACACTTAAGTGTTCGCCAGGCCGTCGCCCAGTGCTCGCCCATATATTTCCAGCCGCTAAAATTTTCCGCGCAATGAAATTCAAGTGGGCGAGCACATTGAGCGAGCACATGGGCGAGCACATGTGCTCCTCAATACTGGTAACCGCGCCTCTCCGCAAAATTCAAACCAGCGACCCTCATGGGCGAGCACATGTGCTCCTAGTGTGCTCGCCCATTACGGGGCGAGCACATGTGCACGCCAGGTGCACGCCAAGACGTGCACGCTAATCCCGCCTTTTTTTGTAGTGTATACATATGATAAATTTCGAGGTTCAATAATATGTGGTATTTATTGGACGTTGCATCATTATTATTTGAATAATCTCTTAATTTTATTGTTTATCGAACCTTATTATCAAACTCAAGTCTCGAACTTGTTCATGTAATCAAGTATTAATTGAGTTGAATTGTTAACAAACTATTATCGAACCGAACTCAAGCGTTCGTTTCTAAACGAACTTGAACTCAAACATATCCTATCGAACTTGAACTCGAACTTTCGAACTTCCTTATCGAACCGAACTCGAACATAGGTCAGTTCATTATAGTGCGGTTCGATTAGCCGCCCTAGTTGATAGTGATCACAGCAATGAAAGTATGTTTGAAAGAGGAGAGGGATGCATTGTGATTGTTCTTACTAGTTGCAAATCTATGATGTCAGTAAAATACAAGTTCGATGAAAATGATTGGTTGTGTTTTTTCACGAGGAGCACAATCATAATCTTGTATCTCCAAGCAAATGGATATATCTCCGTCCCAATAGAAGATTTTTGAATGCGGCTAAAATGTTGATCAAAACATGACGGATGTAAACATCCCTCCATCGAAGCAATCCACATTTTTAGACAATGGATTCATCACAAATAATAAAGTTTGTGGCATAGTGCGGAATATTACAACC
Source organism: Ottelia alismoides (assembly GCA_037367405.1). Lineage (NCBI taxonomy): Eukaryota > Viridiplantae > Streptophyta > Magnoliopsida > Alismatales > Hydrocharitaceae > Ottelia > Ottelia alismoides. The sequence continues at coordinate 163,937 of JAZKJV010001127.1, read as the reverse complement.
TTAATAGGGACAAGAGAAGACATCGTGATGGTTTGGATGCGAAGCTCGTTTTATATCTCTTAACCAATTGCAAGAAGATGAGTCTTGAATTATCTATTCATATTAAACCGACGAGGACAATATGCTCCAATATTATTTCTAGATTGACAGTGTTTCTCTAGAAGGTTACAAAGTTTTTAGCATGCAATTACATTTGATACGGCGCACAGAACCAATGAATACAAACTTATTTTTGGCTCATTCTATAGAGTAAACCACCATGGCAGTATCATTTTTTGGTAATGTGTTTCTTAATCTCCATGGTTGCTCGATCTCTGCAAATCAAATGACAAGACTTCGTCGCCAATCTTCATCGCCTCCTTCTCTACCATACCTCCCACGTCATCAACCTCGCATCCTCGATTTCTCATACACCTCCATGTATCTTCTCCATGCCATAACTACACAAGTCGAAGTCATATTCTTCCCTCTCCCTCGCCAACCACCTGGTCCACCTCCACAACCTCTCACCATCTCACTTGAATCTCTCCAAACTGCTCCTCAATCGCACCCTTCACCCAACAAAATCGAGCCCCCATCAGCCATGTCGATTCTACCATTATGCGATAGTATACCCACCCCCACCCCCATCCACATGATAGCTGAAGGATGTAGAATCGAGCAATAACAACATCCTTCTCTGACAAGATACGTGAGATCCGTCTCACAGCGCATCACCTTTTTAACCGTTGCTCGAGCACTGCTTAGTCGCAGCATTGGGCAATGACATCGGAGCCCTCCAACGAGCTCCAAATCCCACACATCTCTTCCACCTTTAATTTAGGTAGTCCATATATCCCCCCCCATTAGATTCCTTTGACTTAATTCCCCTTCTTAGTTCACTCTTCGACCACTCACACCATGCACACAACTTCACTGCTCCTACTTGATCCTCGTGTATCCCTCGCTGGACACTTCCCTTCTTTGCAACCTCCACCTGTGTTCACCCTCCTTGCATATGAGGACGACTCATCGATTCCCCTCTCTGTTCACCCTTGGAGGACCCCGTTCCACTCCCCCTTTATTGTTTGTTTGCCCTAATCTTTGCATGAACTATTAGCTTCACTAGTTAGAGCTAGGAGTCCATCTCTGGTCTCCCTCTCTGTCTCCGACGAGTCAGCACCACTAGCCGTCACCAAGTCTCGTGGCACCTCCGGAACAACAACATTATCTTCACCTTCATTTCCTTATGCCTCATATGTCTTCAACCACACTGTATGACCATGGTAGAGTTTGAAGGAGATCGCAAGACCTTTGCCTCAACACCATTGTTCGAGAAGGAGGAGATACAAATGTCGTTAGATCAAATCTCCAATCTAATTAGCAGTCCTTGGAGCACCCAAGTTTAGTTGTCAGATCTTCGCGCGCAGGAGTCCCTCTAGCCGTCCACTCGCACCTTGATCTAGATCGTTGGATCATTGTGATCCAATAACGCTAGGTCCCTTTCTGAGCCATCCACCTAACGAGTCTTCATCTCATCACATTTATTCTAATATTCTGGCCCTAAATCCCTAGTTAAATGCATGTAAATAGCATTAATTTATACAAAATAATATTCATTATTTATACTTTATATATTATATATAATATCGTATTTAATGCCAAAATCATATAATAAAGAAAATAAAAGAAAAAGAATGAAATACCAAACTCACTTTTAAAATTCAAGTTAGAAAATTATCTATCCAACGGAAGTGGTTTCATTAAAATCGGAGCTCATTTGCAAAAGTTGGGTTTTGGGACCTAGATGAACATTGTATATTATGTATATATCCATTCTTTCTTTATTTTATATTTTATCTTTCTTAATTACTAAAAATACAAAAAAATCATGCTTGTGTTATATTTTGATAAAAAGACAAAAAAATACATATTAGAATAACAAACAAAAAATGTACATGTTGTTTGTCTTTTTTTTGTAAATTCTCCACTATTTATTTTCTTCTCTTTCATTCTATTGTATTTAAAGTAGCCTACTTTAATTTATTTATTTATTTATTTTACATTCTCTACAATAACCACCATTCAACTCCACCATTTTTAATAACCTCCCATTCAACTCCATTAATAATACAACCTTCCATTCAACTCCACCACTTTAATAATCTCACATTTTTCCTCTTTATATACATCCCATCCTCCTCATTTTGCACTTTATCCATCTTTATGTGAGGAGAGCCTAGTTCCCAGAGTTGAATCGGTGACAGCGACGTAACCGCAGTCGAGCGACGATACCCCTCTCTCCGGTGAGATCCGTTGGCTTTTCGGCCAACATCGCAGCCACATCATGCATTGCTCGAGCTCATCGCTTGTCGGCGATTCGAGTGAAGACCTCTCGTGAGCACATACCATAGATGATCGTTTCCATTTTAGGTAATTCGTCCTATATTTGCATTTTTATTTTATCTTTGCTTTTGTTCTTAGCACATCACATCCACCCAAACACTTTCATTTGTTTACATCCTCAACATACACCATCATCACATCATTTTGTTTCCACATCTTGTGCATCCATTGTTTAACAAAATTAAAAAAATATTAAAAAAATAAAATAAAAAAGATTTCTTTTATTACAGCAAAATATCATAGCAAAAAAATCAAAAAAATAAAAAAAAGAGGAGCAGCAGCAGGCAGCACCCCCCCCCCCCCCCGCTTCTCCACGACAGTTCCAGCCGCCGGCGCCCAGCACCGCCGGTCCCCGCCGCAACCACCTGCGGTGGCTGGCCCTCTCTTCCATTGTCCCTAGCTCCAAAGGCTCCTCCGCCCACGCACGGAGACCCGCACCGCCCTCACCCTCCTGCGGCAGCCCTAAGCCGCACGCCACCTCCGCCGACGAGCCACATGCCACCCTTCCCTCCTCACCATCCTCGCGCGACGCCGCCTCCCCCTTGCTGGGTTCTGCTTGCAATGAAGAAGGAAGAAGAAAGGTCTTTTTTCTATTTTTTATTGTGAATATTGCAAGTTTGCCCATTATGTTTCTGTAATTACAAAAACGTCCTTGTACATACTTGTGTTGTTTATTTTCAATTTTCGTTTTGCACGGATACCCCTGTGTTCGCATTTTAATTTGGACCTCATTTATGCATCATTTTATTCCGTAAAAAATGTCATTGTGTTGAGCAACTAATTGTCTACATTCTGAATATTTATTTGTATTTTTGTGAGTTGTGGGTAATTAATTAAAATTGTTTAATTGAAATTCTTCATATTTTACTCAATCTGGACTATTAAATTGATATCTAACTCACGATTGCTCTAAAAATTCTTGAAAAATTTAAGATGATGTCTTGAAGTGTGCTTCAATTACTTTCCAAATTTCATCCAAAGTGGAGTTGTCTTGTGCCTGAAATAAATCATAGAGTGATTTTTGTATTTGATTTTTAATTAAATACATATACATCCTTTTTACAATTTCAAGTTTCCTGGATTCCATATGACAATACCTATATGAGATAATTTGGTCTCTTCTTAATTTGCTATTGTGGATTTATTAAGAATTAATTACTCACTATCACTCTGTTTCTACTAAAAAATCCATAAAAAATCTTATTCTGTCAAAAAAATCCAAAAATATTATTTAACTTCCTTGCATCATGTTTATATTCCAGTAAAATTTTCATAATTTTTACTTAAGGTCTGTATGAAAAATTGTGAAAAAAATCCATAAAATGTGTGCATTTTTATTTGTTGCATATTAACCCCTAAAATTCTAAAAAAATATGTTTTGCACTCATATCTTGATTAGGATTATAGGAAAAATGTAATTTGGTTGAATTGAAATGATTTGACATTAAAATTAATTTGGCAATTTTTGTGTGTTTTCTTAGAGTCTTAATTCAGGCGCATTTGCATTTGCATTTGCATTTGTTTTTTTACATAAAAAATATATAAAAAAATATACGCATTGGAAATCTAAGTCTTCATTTTCGAATTAACCCCAAAGTTGTTCCTTTGCCTCCCTGTGTTCGATCCCGGACTTGCCCGGGATATAAATTAAGCTGAGACACTCTTCACGGAGATCTTCTCTCGGTTCTGATTGATTTGCTAAGTACACATACTACAACGTGTCCAAATTATTTATCGTATTTAGCGACTCATCAGACGGCGCCGTTGCCGGGGAGGCAAACGGCTTAGGGACTAATTTAAGAATTTGGATTTAGATTTCACTTTACTCGGGTAGTCTGACCTCCGAACCACATTGTATTTAGTCCATTTTCTTTCAAATATTTCTCTTCATATTTTTGTATATATTTTGTTGTTTATCTCTCTAATGTAAATCTTATTTTCCTTGTGAGGGCCCGGTGGACTTGGAGTACATCGGAGGTCGACAGACGCGACACGCACGGGCTGCTGAAGATTGAGGGGAATTCATTTATATTCGAGAGAGTTTTGTGAATTTCTTGTAATTATCGCGTTGTAATTATTTAGGTAGTTTGCTTCTTTATAGCGGCTCTTGTTTGAGAGCTCGTGCTTGTAAAAAAAGATTTGGACATTATTCGTGGTGTGTCGAGACCTTTTCACTCTCCGATGAGGGTGGGGCTCGACTTGAGTGGCGAACTAAGGATTAGGCACACAATAGTATAGCATCAAATTTATTTGTGCCCATCGTAAATTAGACCACACATATCTTAGAAGATTCACTTATCTTATAAGATTCATAATGAGACACACATAGACACGTACTACTTAACTCAAAATTAAATCAATTCTTCCTCGCTAATAATATACTGTTTAGGTGTGATTTTCTCGATCTGCATGCATTTAGTGTGAAAATTATAAATTTAGTTTTGCATAACGCATGGAGAGTGTTGGGATTCACTATAAGTATACCTTCTTCTGAGCATGCATCATAGTTTTTCGTTCGCATTCTGATTTCCGATTTCCCTCTTATTTTACAACTTAAGGTCAAAAATGAAATTGGGATTGAACGGTAGACGTGTTTTTGTGTTCAGATTAAATTTCAAGTGATGACCTAATTTTAAAATTGGGACCGAATTGAGCAAGTCGATTAAGAAAAAAGGAATAAAAAGAACCCTTGTTCTCGGGTGCATAAAGCTCTCATTGTTTGTTTTACTTGCAAGTGAGAGAGAGAGAGACGACCCTAGGATAGATCCAAGCCAGGATTTCTTAGCCAGGATTTCTTACTTACTACTGGTTCTTTATTTTCAGGCGATTAGCTACTTTTCAGTGAGGAATACGGGTTACGGTCCGGACTTCCTTAGCAGAGTGAGAGGTTTAGAGGGCGCCTTAGTCCTCAAGGAACGGGCTCCTTCCTGTACTTACTCCTATACTAGCTGAAAGTAGGTCCAACTAGTCGTAAGAACCGGGCCAGTGTGTAAGAAAATACGGGCACCTAACAGCTCGTTAATCTTTTCAAGATTGTATTTATCACCAACTAAAATTGACGAGATAATTCGGCCAAACTCTTACGGCCATCACGTGTTGAATTGGTGAAATTGAGGGTTTGATTTGCGTTTGTATTGTGTGAGTTTACTCCGCACATTCACGTGCACCGTAGAACTAGCGCCTCATTGAATATTGTGATCTAATTTGTTCTTTTAACAACGAAGATGAATGACTGGAGGGATATTTATTCCGACTTTGCGAATCTCTCGTTGAACCCTCCGAGAAGTATGTCTTCACGGGTCCATGCGCAACATGGACCAACCTGGACTCATGGTCCTCTTGAGCCCAAGATCACCCACTCTCGGGATGCTTACTCTCAAATCATTCCATGGTTACTCTCAAATCATTCCATTTCTCTCTTCCCACCTCATCGAGGAAGACCTTCCCCTCGGTGAGAATATCTTGATTCATAAATCGTCTTCTAATCAAGAACACCTTGTTGATTAAGGACCTACAAAAGACACAAGAAAAATGCCTCCAAAGAAAAAAGAAGATGAAGAAGAGAATCATGAAGACCCAATGAGAATGATACTTGCCAGATTAGATGCATCTGAGTAGCAACACGCATTACTGAGAGTTCAGTCAGGATAGTTAAATGTTGGGGTCGAGCCACCAACGAATGCGGCATACAGCCCCAGACAATATCAAATTCGGAACTACTTGAGTCCGACCGAACCCACTGTTGATTTTGAGTTAAAGCCACACTTTCTGAACCTACTGCGATATTTTGATGGGAATGCATCTGAGGAGCCATATGCATTTCTAAGGGACTTTGAGCTCATCTGTGTTAACCTCAAACATAATAATGTTAGCCAGGATTATATTAGGCTCAAAGTCCTTCCATTTGCCTTGGGTGGAAAAGCCGACTACTGGGTAAAGAACTTGGGAGTTACAGTCACTACTTATGCCCAGTTCAAGGATCTATTTCCGAAGAAGTTCTACCCGTTGAGTAGAACTAACATGATGAGGACGTGAATTACGAGTTTTTCCCAGTTACCCCATGAAGCCTTATGTAAAAGGAATATTTATAGAGCTGAAATCAAAAGCAGTGTTCTTATTTACAACAAAATTCTTGTCCACAATATTTTGTATATTCGAATCACAAAAAGTTGTATATATTGGAGATGAAGGTGCTGCTACTGGTGGACAAGAAAAAAAAACACGGTCTCTGCTCCGTCGGCTAGCGTTGAATCGACTGCTGGTGATGGCTCCTCCATGGTTGGCGTGAGTTTACTTCGACTGCTATCTTTTTTTCAGTCTTTTTGATTTTTCTGATTTTTTGTTCTTTTTATGGATGAAAGTGATGTCGACTGGAAGCTGGCATGGCTCCTCCTCCTCCTTCTTCCTCACCCGAACCTAGAGCTGACATGACTGATGCAGAATATGACAATTCACTTGGTAAAGATTTATTCTTCCCTTTGATTGCGACAGATGGAGGAAAGGTCCTATCGCTCCTGAGAGTAACCACATTAGATAAAGCAAAATTATGATCATCTAACTTACTAAACACGGATGGGACATCACATTCTACCTACTCTTTTCACTTGAAATTACTGGAATTAGCTTCAACTTGGGTCAGTATAGGAATTTTGTGGTCATTAGGTCATCTATCTTTCTAGTCATCTCTATGAGACCCTTTACGAGTTGGGACAAGCAATCAAGGTTGGGATTCACGGGGACTGCCTTGAAGGTTTAGTGTGTTGGCCACATTGGTGCTGCTGTAGTGGAGGCTGGGGCTGGGACGACTGATAGTGTTGCTGAGGAGGAGGAAGCTGAAACCGATGCTGATATAGAGGATGAGGGTACTGTTGCTTTTGTGCGGCCGCGTAATGATGATATTGTGGGTGTGGATGGTACCGAGGCTGGGGGTACTACTGTGATTGTCTCTAATTGTGATATTGTGGAGACTGGTGATGTTGATATTGAGGCTGAGGTTGGGAGGACTGTGCAAAATGACCACCCTGAGGTTGGTGGTAAGGCCTGTTGGCTGGTGGTTGGCCCTGGGGTTGTCCGGTAGGACGGTCCAGCTGCGCATCATTACTCCAGACACCATTGATTTCCTGTATCGAGGGTTGTGGAGGGAATGGTGGATCTGAAAATGGTAGGAAGTTTGGTAGGTAAACCACCATCTATTGCTACGATGGGGGCCTGCTCGGGGGCCTACACGTAGTACACGCGCTGGATCGTCGTGGCGGTGATGGTTCATCCTTCTTCTTAGCAGGAGTCTATGATGATGGTATCGTCGATTGACAGGAACTGATGGTGTTCACCAGCAGCTCCAACTGCTTGGTCCAACTTATCCTGGTGCAATATCCTCTGTTCGATCATAGCGAGCTTCTCAAGATCCAGTGCACGCTTCTCAATAATATCAACCATATAAAGATGACCCCCAATAATACTGAGGTTGGGGATCTTATCTTTCTCTGCCTCTCGGGATGCTGCCATGTGAATTGGCTTGTGAAGGACCTGAGGATGTCTCTGATAAGCATGTGATGAAAAGAGGACAACCTCTCCCTTAGCCATTTCTTCAAAGATCTGCCAGACCACATCTTCATCCTCGTTGAAATGAGATCCCCTACAGGCAACGCTAACTAATCTTTGGCTTTCTACATTAAGGCCCCTGAAGAAGTGCTGGACCAAGTTGGTCCTCGATATATCACGGTGGGGGCACTTCACTGCATATTATTGAATCGTTCCCAAGCTTCATATATGGACTCGCGAGCTGTTAGAGAGAAGCAGCTAATATTGGCTCGCTTCTGGTTGAGCCGACCGAGAGGGTATAACTTATGAAGGAACACATATTTAAGTTCCTCCCAGGTCGTCACGACCTTTCTCAAATGATTGACCCAATAGAGGGCCTTGTCTTGCAAGCTGAAGGGGAACACAGTCATCTTTACTATGCCTAACGGAATGTTAGGGTAGTGGGTTGTTTTGCAGATGCGAGAAAACTGTTGCAGATGAATGTATGGCTCCTCATTGGTGTTTTCGTGAAATGAGGGTAGGAGCGAAAGGAACTAGGGCTTGAGCTCGAAGTGAGCACGAACCGGAGGGATGCGCATCCACTCGGTCATCTGGCTGTCTCCAAGATTATATGTCTCCTTTAGCGTCAATTTTGGATTCCCATTTCCTACCCCCTCTTCTTCTGGCTCTTCACTGGTCTGTCATCAACTCCTCCTCCAACTAGTATGTTCCTCATGTCATTCAACATGTCTTGGAATGCTATCCGTGTGAGCGCTTGCTTAGTCAGTTGCTGCTAGATGTCTTGGATGGAAGCCAGCAACTGAGCATTTACTTGATTCTGATCTAGTGGTTGACTCTGTTCTGGTGATGGAGATTTCTATTCTTTGCCCTTTCCTTGGGTAGCCTTTTATAGGTCTGAATATGAAGGAATGAATTTTGAATTGGGATCTAGGACTGGGACTGGCTTCTATCTACAATGTAAGGGTGTGTTTTGTTGGCGGGTTAAGGTGGGTTAAACTGGTAGAGGATAACCCGTTTTTGGATTTTGGTATCTGGATAGAGGGTTAAACTGGGGGTGGGTTAGAAGTGGGTTTGGGGTGATATGATTGTATTGAAGTTTGAAAAAGTGAGTAGTTACTGTGATGTGATTGTATTGAAGTTTGAAAAAGTAAGCAGAAGTTGTAAAGCCTTGAACTTGGCATATCTCGGATCCTATATAATAAGATCCGGCTCGTAAAGAGGAAACCGGCAGAATTTGTTTCGTGTGAATCGGACTTCGTTTCGATTTGTTATGAATTTCGGAAGAAAGAGAAGTAAGGAAGGCTAAGATGTCATTAATCCATAATGACTGTCATTAAGACTAATTAAACATGATTAAATAAATTAATGACGATTGAAAACCGCTAATGATCATTAGTAAACACTAATCAATACTAAACAAAAGATATGCGTAAGCCGCGAAAGTTAAATCGCGATTAGTGAAAGTTAATCACGATTAGTGTTAATTAAGCGTCATTAGCGAATCTAGAATCCTCTAGAATGTTCTAACTTAAGCTCCAAGTTTGAGATAAGTTTTGGCTAAAACCATGGGCCAAAACTATGGGCCGCTAAACCATGGTTAAGGTCTAAACCATGGTTTTCTACCATGGTTAGTGGTTTTCTGGGGCCTATAAATAGACCCCCCTACCCATTCATTCTCTACAACTTACACTACCACCACCCCAAGGGCTAGGGTCGAGAGGTTGGGAGGAGGAGTGGGAGGCGAGGGAGGAGCGCTAGCGAAGCGCTGCCGGGAGAACGAGGAGAAGAAAGGTATGATCCTCTCTTAGTTGCTTCGTAAGCTAGGCTTTCAATTCATACTCTTGTTCTTCCAAGTTTTGTTTTTGATTCATATTTCTTTCCGATTCGTTTTCCTATTGTAGTTCGAGGAGAAATCCGTGTAACACCCTACTTAGGTGCGGGCGGCTATGCACGTCAGTGACCCTGTGATTCGTCACACGTTCACTCATCTAAGACGCGTGGTGTCTACCGATTCTCCATCGTTTATGTTTCTATTCTTCGTATTATGCTTTTATAGTTATTTCGATGGAGAAATCTGTGTAATACCCTACTTAGGTGCGGGCGGCTATGCACGTCAGCGACCCTGTGATTCGTCACACGTTCACTCATCTAAGACGCGTGGTGTCTACCGATTCTCCATCGTTTATGTTTCTATTCTTCGTATTATGCTTTTATAGTTATTTCGATGGAGAAATCTGTGTAATACCCTACTTAGGTGCGGGCGGCTATGCACGTCAGTGACCCTGTAATTCGTCACACGTTCACTCACCTAAGATGTGTGGTGTCTACCGGTTCTTCATCTCTTGTTGTTGAGTATATTTTTTCAATTTCATTGTTATTTTCCTCTCGATTGATTTTATTGAGGAAACTCTTTTCGTTTTTATTTTGAAATATGTCCCGATATAAGGGGAAATTCTGCCGAAATTTTCCGAGAAATATGTCCCGATATAAGGGGAAACTCTGCTGAAATTTTCCGAGAAATATATCCCGATATAAGGGGAAACTCTGCCGAAATTTTCCGAGAAATATACCCCGATATAAGGGGAAACTCTGCCGAATTTCTAAGAGAAAATATGTTCTTGACGTTCTTCGTGTTCTTCGCGTTCTTCGCGTTCTTCGTTCGTTCTTCGCGTTCTTAACATGTTCTTAGCGTTTTGATACGAAAAATGAAATTCGATCTTTTCAGGAGCCTTAAATTAGCCTTTCTAAAAACGAAACTCGATAAAGCCTTGCATACACGAGAGAGAGCTCGATTAGGTAACGAAATCCTTCTTTTTGCTGTTGGGTTTTCATACGAAATTATTGAAATTCTTGATTTAGTGTTCTTTGCTACGAAGAACCCTAATTTTGGCTATTTTTTAAAATATGTCTGAAGAATTGCTTTGTAATTCCCACTAAAATAAGATTTACACATCAAATTGATGCGTTGACTCTGAAAGTTAGGGTTTGGGAGTTAAAATAGGCATAAATAGGAGTATACATATGGTTATGAATAATATATATGTGAGTCGATACCAAGTATTGCGGTTTATGCAAATCAAAGACTTAACGAAAGAATTACATCATGTGAATTGGTGTGATTTGAGTTGGATCCTGAAAAGGATAATGTGTCACGATAAGGATGACTGGGAGTAGTACTACAGGTCGGGCATGCAACCTGTAGGTTGTCGGAAGGAACCCGTATTGACATTTCCCTACCTAGGTGGTACACGGTTGCCCTATTATGATAAGTGCGCACAAATTAAATCTTTTGTAACGCGTGGTAACGGGAGCCAATATATTCAGGTTGGAACGACGGAAGATGTGGTCGTGTCACGTGGAGGCACGAGTGGTTCAATAGCGGCTGGGTCACGATAACATATATTAAAGCCGCTAGGTTATATGATTAAATGTTAGCCTGAGGTTTTAAGCAACCGAGTCCTCGAGGACGGTGTGCTCATTTGATTTTCCAGGCTGAGGGTTGAGACCCTGTTTAATAAAAGAAAAGGAAATTGTCAGGGTAGTATTGGAGGATTGGTTGAAGCGACGTGCGGCGGCATAAGCTTACCAAGATCAACACAATCTCCAATCCTGAAGCATCCACAGCTTCGGAGTCCAAGAATGGTGGGGTTCCCCTGGACTAATCCCTGATGTGGAATAGAAAGGAATAGGACTTAAATTAATAAAAAGGAATGAAATATTGTGATATCAGTTTTGAAAAAAATTACACAATTTATTTGTTTTTCTCTTCTTCGTTACTTAGCATTCGCTAATTTTTATCCTATGATTTATGGAAAACTCAACAGGTATCGGTGAGCCATAGTAAGGACTTTAAAAATTCATCCGGCTTACATACTAGACATCCAGTCAGCCACAGTAGCTTTACTCTTTAAGGTAGTTAGTAATCTTTTGTATATTTTCCTTTCAATCTGATGTACATGTAATGGTTATAGTGGGACAATGTATCCTCTAAACTTTATTTTGTGAATGGAAAAGTGTTGAAATACTTTCTTCCGAGTATTTTTATTTGCAGTATATTTCTGAATGTTAGTTGTGATTGCTGAATAAATTATTGCTGAGTAACCAGATCCGGATATGGGAGGATCCAACGGCCCAAGAAACGGGGTCGTTACAGATTGGTATCAGAGCAAGGTTACTCCAGTAATTTATTTAGTAATTATCAACTATGAGCGGTGTTCAGAAAACTAAGGTTGTATTAAGATCCTTTGATCTTAATAACTGACTGTAGTACCATTCACAAGTCATTGTCCCCTATGTACATCATGCTAAGACATATAGGAACTGACCTTTGACCTTGACTTATCCCAAGATCATGGTAGACCAAGACGTGTCTAGACAATTAGCGGCTATGATGGCAATGCTGCAAGACATGGGGCAAAGGTAATAAGCATTAGAGTGAGGACTCAGTGCCACTATGAGAGATCAAAGTCTTCCAGACCCGCGGATGATTGAGTTAAGGGTTCTATTCATTCTCATAAGAAAGACTCTAGATACCATCGGTCCATAGAATTTGGTTGTTCCTATTCCATTTGGAGGAGTAATGGATGAGGCACTTTGTAGGCACGCCAAAACAAACAAGAAGAATGTTTGATTCCTATCGTAAGAAACCAGGAGGTCAATTATAATTCAAGAAGATCTTAGACAACTGTGTGTGACAAATTGCAGGACATCAGTCACATGCTTATCGGCTACTTATCGAATTGAATTATTTTGATCTTATACTAGGAATGGATTGGTTAGAAAGGCATCATGCATGTCTTGACTGTTTCCAGAAGACAGTAACATTCCACCTTCCTAACTCGATAGAGTTCCAATTCATTGGAAAGACATCCAATGATAATATCAAATATATCTCTACATTGAAGGCACAACAGTTGTTAGAGCAATGGTGCCAAGGTTATTTAGCTTATGTATCCACTACATCAGGGTCAGAAAGAATGATAGAAGATGTGCCTATAGTGTGCGAGTTTACTGATGTATTTCCAGAGGAACTACCTGGATTACCACCTGAGCGAGAGATTGAATTTGAAATATCTCTCATACCTGATACTCAACCTATCTCTATCCCTCCGTATAGGATGGCACCAGCTGAGTTACGAGAGTTAAAGGTACAATTGCAAGAACTGTTAGATAAAGGATTCATTCGTCCTAGTACTTCACCATGGGGTGCACCTATCTTACTTGTTAGGAAAAAGGATGGCTCGATGCGGTTGTGCATTGACTATAGACAACTAAACAAGAGGACAATAAAGAACAAGTATCCTATGCCAAGAATAGATGATCTCTTTGATCAGTTACAAGGTTCATCTGTGTATTCCAAGATTGATTTAAGATCTGGATACCATCAGTTGAAAATTAAAGATACAGATATTCTCAAGACAGCTTTTCGAACTAGATACGGGCATTATGAATTCTTAGTTATGCCTTTTGGACTAACAAATGCCCCAGCAGCCTTCATGGATCTCATGAATAGAGTATTCAAGGAGTTCTTAGATCACTTTGTAGTAGTCTTTATTGATGATGTGCTTATTTACTCAAAGGATAAGTATCTGCATGAACATCATCTCAGGAAGGCACTTGAAACTCTAAGGAAGAACAAACTGTATGCTAAATATAGCAAATGTGACTTCTGGCTATCTGAAGTATCTTTCTTAGGCCATGTTATTTCTGGGGAAGGTATATCAGTTGATCCTACAAAGGTTAGTGCGGTAATGAGTTGGGAATGCCCGAAGACTGTCACAGAAATACGATCTTTTCTGGGTTTAGCTGGATATTATAGAAGATTCGTGAAGGACTTTTCACGGATAGCATTGCCAATGACTAGACTAACTCAAAAGGAGGTCCCATTCTTATGGTCTGATACATGTGAAGCTAGTTTTCAGACACTGAAAGAATGCCTAACATCTGCACCAATCCTTACTCTATCCTCCGGGAGTGAAGGGTTTACAGTGTACACTGACGCGTCAAAAGAAGGACTTGGGGCGGTTCTTATGCAACATGGTAAGGTAGTTGCGTATACATCACGACAGCTCAGGACACATGAGAAGAACTAACCAACACATGACCTTGAATTAGCTGCCGTAGTGTTCGCTTTAAAGATTTGGAGACACTACCTGTATGGTATTACTTTTGAAATCTTCACCGATCATAAAAACTTGAAATATCTATTTGATCAGAAGGAACTCAATATGAGACAGAGACGGTGGCTAGAATTGCTGAAAGACTATGATTGCATTATCTACTACCACCCTGGTAAGGGGAACGTCGTAGCAGATGCCCTTAGCAGAAGAACTTATTCACTCGGATTAGTGAGTGCTATCCACTTCTGGGGTTTACTATCAACGTTAAGTGAATGGAAATTATTTGATAGTAGTGCTGATACTATAACTATTCCTCATCGATACAAACCAGAAATATGGGATAAAATAAAGAAAGGACAGGAGGATGATCCAGTCCTCAAAGACTTAAAACAACAACTTGAGAAGAATGAGATAGAGGGATTCCAGATACAAGATGGTTTACTGTATAATCATCACAGAGTTTGTGTACCAAACACACTTGAACTATGGAAAGACATCTTACGAGAAGCTCATTGTTCTAGATTATCTATTCATCCAGGAATTGCGAAGATGTATAAGGATCTTCATTCATACTTTTGGTGGCCAGGAATGAAGAAAGATGTTGCTGAGTTTGTGAATTCATGTTTCACTTGCCAGCAGGTAAAGGCTTCACACCAAAAGCCACCGGGATTATTGCAACCCCTCCCTATACCTGAATGGAAATGGGAAAGCATTTCCATGGATTTCGTTACTGGCTTACCTCAGACTATTGGTAGTAAAGATGGTATCTGGGTTATAATAGATCGTCTGACAAAGGTAGCACACTTCATTCCGATAAGCTTATCTTTCACTCCAGACCAGCTGGCTGAGTTATATATTACACATGTGATTCGCCTCCATGGTATCCCGAAGGAAGTAGTTTCTGATCGAGATTCACGATTCACCTCACACTATTGGGAGAACTTCATGAAAGCTTTAGGTACACAACTATGCTTGAGTACAGCATATCATCCACAAACAGATGGGCAGTCAGAACGTACGATTCAAACACTAGAGGATATGCTACGAGCATGTGCCTTAGAATGGAAGGGATCGTGGATTAAACATTTGCCTCTTGTAGAATTCACCTACAATAATAGTTACCATACAAGTATTGGCATGGCACCATTTGAAGCACTATATGGACGAAAGTGTACAACTCCTTTGTGTTGGCAAGAGGTCGGAATAAAGAACCTTTATGATTAGATAGACTTCAGGAGACACGGGAAGCTGTAGAACTTGCTAGAAAAGACTATTAACTGCTCAGAGTCGCCAGAAAAGTTATAGTGATAACAGGAGAAGAGACCTTGAATTTGAGGTAGGCAACTTTGTATTTCTCAAAATATCACCTATGAAGGGTGTTCAGAGGTTTGGCTTGCGTGGGAAGTTAGAACCCAGGTTCGTGGGTCCCTTTGAAATTATTCAACGGATTGGAAAAGTTGCCTATAGACTTGCACTTCCTCCACATCTTTCGGCAATACATGATGTATTTCATGTATCAAATCTGAGAAAGTACATTAGGGATCCAGAGCATAAGATAAGTTATGATGATTTACATGTTGAGCCAGATTTGACATACCAAGAGATACCTGTGCAAATACTTGAAAGGGATATCAAGAAGTTGAGAAACAAAGAGGTGCCTCTAGTTAAAATATTATGGCGAAACCAAGAGTTTGAAGAAGCCACATGGGAACCTGAGGCAGAAATGAGAGAGAAATACCCGTACTTGTTTGAATGATAAAATTATGTATTATGTATATGTTCATTTTAAATGACATGACGTTCATTCTCTTTAAGGTTGTTATGGTTTCAATCCTCTTTAAGGATGTTATGCCTGCATTTCTAGTCTCGAGGACGAGACTTCCTTTAAGGTTGTTATAATTGTAAAGCCTTGAACTTGGCATATCTCAGATCCTATATAATAAGATCTGGCTCGTAAAGAGGAAACCGGCAGAATTTGTTTCGTGTGAATCGGACTTCGTTTCGATTTGTTATGAATTTCGGAAGAAAGAGAAGTAAGGAAGGCTAAGATGTCATTAATCCATAATGACTGTCATTAAGACTAATTAAACATGATTAAATAAATTAATGATGATTGAAAGCCGCTAATGATCATTAGTAAACACTAATCAATAGTTAACAAAAGATATGCGTAAGCCGCGAAAGTTAAATCGCGATTAGTGAAAGTTAATCACGATTAGTGTTAATTAAGCGTCATTAGCGAATCTAGAATCCTCTAGAATGTTCTAACTTAAGCTCCAAGTTTGGGATAAGTTTTGGCTAAAACCATGGGCCAAAACAATGGGCCGCTAAACCATGGTTAAGGTCTAAACCATGGTTTTCTACCATGGTTAGTGGTTTTCTGGGGCCTATAAATAGACCCCCCTACCCATTCATTCTCTACAACTTACACTACCACCACCCCAAGGGCTAGGGTCGAGAGGTTGGGAGGAGGAGTGGGAGGCGAGGGAGGAGCGCTAGCGAAGCGCTGCCGGGAGAATGAGGAGAAGAAAGGTATGATCCTCTCTTAGTTGCTTCGTAAGCTAGGCTTTCAATTCATACTCTTGTTCTTCCAAGTTTTGTTTTTGATTCATATTTCTTTCCGATTCGTTTTCCTGTTGTGGTTCGAGGAGAAATCTGTGTAACACCCTACTTAGGTGCGGGCGGCTATGCACGTCAGTGACCCTGTGATTCGTCACACGTTCACTCATCTAACGCGTGGTGTCTACCGATTCTCCATCGTTTATGTTTCTATTCTTCGTATTATGCTTTTATAGTTATTTCGATGGAGAAATCTGTGTAATACCCTACTTAGGTGCGGGCGGCTATGCACGTCAGTGACCCTGTGATTCGTCACACGTTCACTCATCTAAGACGCGTGGTGTCTACCGATTCTCCATCGTTTATGTTTCTATTCTTCGTATTATGCTTTTATAGTTATTTCGATGGAGAAATCTGTGTAATACCCTACTTAGGTGCGGGCGGCTATGTACGTCAGTGACCCTGTGATTCGTCACACGTTCACTCACCTAAGATGTATGGTGTCTACCAGTTCTTCATCTCTTGTTGTTGAGTATATTTTTTCAATTTCATTGTTATTTTCCTCTCGATTGATTTTATAGAGGGTCGTTTTTATTTTGAAATATGTCCCGATATAAGGGGAAACTCTGCCGAAATTTTCCGAGAAATATGTCCCGATATAAGGGGAAACTCTGCTGAAATTTTCCGAGAAATATATCCCGATATAAGGGGAAACTCTGCCGAAATTTTCCGAGAAATATATCCCGATATAAGGGGAAACTCTGCCGAATTTCTAAGAGAAAATATGTTCTTGACGTTCTTCGTGTTCTTCGCGTTCTTCGCGTTCTTCATTCGTTCTTCGCGTTCTTAACATGTTCTTAGCGTTTTGATACGAAAAATGAAATTCGATCTTTTCAGGAGCCTTAAATTAGCCTTTCTAAAAACGAAACTCGATAAAGCATTGCATACACGAGAGAGAGCTCGATTAGGTAACGAAATCCTTCTTTTTGCTGTTGGGTTTTCATACGAAATTATTGAAATTCTTGATTTAGTGTTCTTTGCTACGAAGAACCCTAATTTTGACTATTTTTTAAAAAATGTCTGAAGAATTGCTTTGTAATTCCCACTAAAATAAGATTCACACATCAAATTGATGCGTTGGCTCTGAAAGTTAGGGTTTGGGAGTTAAAATAGGCATAAATAGGAGTATACATATGGTTATGAATAATATATATGTGAGTCGATACCAAGTATTGCGGTTTATGCAAATCAAAGACTTAACGAAAGAATTACATCATGTGAATTGGTGTGATTTGAGTTGGATCCTGAAAAGGATCATGTGTCACGATAAGGATGACTGGGAGTAGTACTACAGGTCGGGCATGCAACCTGTAGGTTGTCGGAAGGAACCCGTATTGGCATTTCCCTACCTAGGTGGTACACGGTTGCCCTGTTATGATAAGTGCGCACAAATTGAATGTTTTGCAACGCGTGGTACCGGGAGCCAATATATTCGGGTTGGAACGACGGAAGATGTGGTCGTGTCATGTGGAGGCACGAGTGGTTCAATAGCGGCTGGGTCACGATAACATGTATTTAAAGCCGCTAGGTTATATGATTAAATGTTAGCCTGAGGTTTTAAGCAACCGAGTCCTCGAGGACGGTGTGCTCATTTGATTTTCCAGGCTGAGGGTTGAGACCCTGTTTAATAAAAGAAAAGGAAATTGTCAGGGTAGTATTGGAGGATTGGTTGAGGCGACGTGCGGCGACATAAGCTCACCAAGATCAACACAATCTCCAATCCTGAAGCATCCACAGCTTCGGAGTCCAAGAATGGTGGGGTTCCCCTGGACTAATCCCTGATGTGGAATAGAAAGGAATATGACTTAAATTAATAAAAAGGAATGAAATATTGTGATATCAAGTTTGGAAAAAAATTACACAATTTATTTGCTTTTCTCTTCTTCGTTACTTAGCATTCGCTAATTTTTATCCTATGATTTATGGAAAACTCAACAGGTATCGGTGAGCCATAGCAAGGACTTTAAAAATTCATCCGGCTTACATACTAGACATCCAGCCAGCCACAGTAGCTTTACTCTTTAAGGTAGTTAGTAATCTTTTGTATATTTTCCTTTCAAGCTGATGTACATGTAATGGTTATAGTGGGACAATGTATCCTCTAAACTTTATTTTGTGAATGGAAAAGTGTTGAAATACTTTCTTCCGAGTATTTTTATTTGCAGTATATTTCTGAATGTTAGTTGTGATTGCTGAATAAATTATTGCTGAGTAACCAGATCCGGATATGGGAGGATCCGACGGCCTAAGAAACGGAGTCGTTACAGAAGTGGAGTAGTTTATAATTTTTATATGATATGATGATATAATATATTATTTTTTTGATAGGATTGATGATGTAAAATTGATTTATTTCATTTTTAAAAAAGGAATAAAGTGGGGCCCAAATGGGAGTTTACCCCGGTAGCCGAACGCTACCTAAGGGAATCCCAATCGGAACACTTGAAATTGAACACCAACTACCAAGATGAATATGAGATTAGAATAAATCACAAATAATTGTGAATGGAGTAATTGATATAGCTTGTAATCGAGCTCCATCCACACAACAGATGCAGGACAAGAGTGGTCTCGGTTATTTGGGTGGAAAAGGAGGATAAAAAGAAGATGAGGAGTCTGAAGATTGCTTCGCAAGGTCCGAACCAGGTTCTTGGGAATCGCCTCGAATTATTTGACGATGTTGAGTTCATTGATTCGATGTGGGTGTCAGCAAAGTCTCGACTAAACCATCCATGAATCGTTATCGTGAAGAAAGAAGAGGAAGATCGATGCAGGAGGAAAGATATAGTGGTCAGCAAGGAATAAAAGGGAGTGCGAAATAGTAGAAAGGCTCTAAATGAGTAGAGGGTCAAGGAGGAAACACATAGACAAAATTTGCACCAATGCGTAGGGCTTGATCTTTGAACCTTAATCTAGATCCATACATTACACAATACAAATTTTGGGTTCACCAAATCAACACATGTGAAAACACAAAGGATTGGATATTTATTATATTTTCAATTTTATTTGTTGTTTCAGGCATATCTTGTAACAAGTCCTTGAATACTCTAACCCTATAGGAGCGGGAATACTGCCAAAAAAGTATCATGTACTTGTCCTCCTCTTTTGTAACATGTGATTTGTACTTTTTCGAGGTCATTGTAACCCTTCATGATCCCTTCTCAGTCAATGAAATAGAGGGAGGAAGCCAACATGCGAAATTTCTACTTCGGACCTCGCTCACAACGGAATCACCCGTGATCGTGCAAGGACTTATTCGGACGCAAACTGATGAGACAGACACATCCGTGAGGGCGTGGCCTAAGCTCGGTACTTTAGACCATGTTGATGTTCCATACAAGGCAAGAACACTGTTGGTGACAAGGCCCTACTCGATCACGTACGATAGAAGTGATATTACTTCGAAAATCCATGCGATACACTAGGCAGTTACAGACAGGATTTTTGGCTCTAATCCATAGTGGGTCGTGCCTCTCTCGGTCTGGAGTGTACCTGAAAATAATGATGTCTATATGAACCCAAAACAATGAAGTCCATTACAGGTTTTAATTAAGGTCAAAGTTTATTTAGCAGTCTCCTTGTTTTAGATTTTTTTGTTTTCACTTTTTGGATATTTTGCATACAAGTGCCTAACGATTTTGCAGATTTTTATTTTATACCCTAGAAGCTCAAAATCAGAGGGAGATAGAGAAAAAGCAGTGCAAGTCAATTCAGTGATGGAAATCTCACCATAGAATCTAATGACACATGCAAAAATTAGAGGACTTACTGTGCTTCCCAGCTCTCTCCGTGCGGGATGTAAAACATTATTTTTAAACCTAACTATATGGTACTGTGCAATCGATAAAATCACCCTAAATAGTAGCTGCTATTAGCCATGAAGAATAAATGTCAATTATTTAGAAATGAACCCGAGAGTCCGATCTTGGAGACACCTCGATGCGCACCACAACGGGTTCTGCAAGCGTTGTATGGTGCCTCTCTCGACACATGGGTTCAATTCCAAACAATTGACAATTATTAATTTGACTAGATCCAATCACAGAAGACTATAGGAGCATGCAATACTTATTAGGGATTTAGACCTAATTATCTATACAAACAACCTATAAGCTACGGGCTCATGCACCCAAACAAATAAAAATAAGGTCGAAAAGCTCAAAATATCAGGAAACAAATATAAACAATGGGAAAAATAAGGAGGAATATAGGTATAAGGTGAAAAAACTCGGAAACCGTGACGAGGACCCCAGGTGAACAGACATCTGGGCAATGGGCTTCGTTGTGAAGAGTAGTGTCCAAGTCTTTAATTATTACAAATAATGAATGAATGAATCCCCCCTTTCTCTCTCTCTCTCTCTCTCTCTCTCTCGCATAAACAGATCTAAGCTACATCTATGCTAGACAGTCTCCTTGCTCCACTTGTTGCCTCTCCAACTGGTCAAAGTATGAAGACTGGCTTTCGCCAAGCTTGGTTGCATTAGCCTCCTAAGAAACCATCCTCGCATAGCGGTCACTCGCAATAAATACAACAAAAGAGGTGTATTAGAAATCAAATAATGTATCAAGATATAAAATGAGGTAGATACAAGTAAGAGACAACAAATAAATGAATCAATAATTGAATCAATAAATGGACTAATGAACATAGACACACAGATACAAAATAGGCTACAGACATTGCTCCCTGACAACGATGCCATTTGATAATCGAGATCTGGTGAGGGTATAATAATGATCCTCACTAAAGAAGCGAAGACAAATTGACCCTGAGGCGACCGCTGACCAAACCTATAGTTAATCAACAAGTACCCACAATTAATTAATGAATCAACTAAATCCCAAAATTGTCGAGTTACTATTTATTTTTAACTATATATAAATAAATGTATATATGTAAGCATGCAGTTGTCGAACCACAGAGAACAAGATATCTAGCCTATGATGATTGCTAGTCAATGTATATTATGTACAAATATCGTTTTGTTTTTATGAGGGTTTTTAATATTATGTGTAAGTATATATTTATTTTTTGATTAAATAATAATAATATGCACAATAATTAAATGATAATAATAATATATTATATTGGTATACATATTTATACACATAGGCAGAGATATACATACATGGGATACTCATTTGTACACACACATGTGTTTTCTTCTTTTTTATATATATGTAAAATATTTTTTTGTTTTCTGATTTTTAATTTTTTTATTTAGTTATATTATATTAGAATATATAAGGCTATGTATACAATGTATGATTATAATTATAAATACTAATAAAAATAAAAATATAGGGAATAAAATATTTTTGAGTTTTAAATAAATTTTTATGTTTTTATTATTTTTGTGGATTTTTTGCTAATTTTTACGGATTTTAAGTCAAAAACATCCCAAATCAGGGATTAAATGAATAAGTCGAATTGAATTGAAGATTAAAAATAGCAATTAAGGTCCAAAATTCTTCAAATCAATTTTAATAGACTGATAATAATATAAAGAAGATTCAGAAATAGAAATAAATATTTTTAGGGTCTGCGTGATTTTTCTCATTTTTTGTTGGATTTTGGAGCTTTTAAAGTTATATGGTTTTTCTTTTTCCATTTTTATGGACATTTAGTATGGAGTTATAAAATATAATAATAAACAACATATATTTTGTTTGGAATTTTTTCAAAATGTTTTTTTATTTTTGGTATTAATAATAATAAACTCTGATCCATTTACTTATACACGTGCCTGGCACACAATGGCACCTATACCGTATGCACACGATCGGTTCTCACGAATTCACACGATCGGATCCTATAAACGTGCGAATTCATGGGAACTACTCGATCAAAATCGAGCGACTTCTGGGCGTGCAGCAGAGTCTGCTACAGCCTATGGTACAACAGATGATCCACTTCCCATATCGTTCCCAACAACAGTTGTCGTGCTGTGCTATGTACATAACTCTTTTTCTTAAGACTCTAAAACGATTACGTGGATGTCACTACAAGGAAAACAAGTTGTGGCCACAAAACTATGCCCACGGATTTGGGACTTGTGGCCACGGAATTGAGCTCTGGCCACAGCACTCCGTGGCCAGTAGCCGTAACTACAAGTCTCGTCGCGAGAGTTCTCCAACCACGAATATATCGTGGCCACTACAAGTGACCATATAACTTATCGTGGCTACAACTCTTATATGAAGACTTTCTCCACGGATTGTAGCTACAAGAAACTAGTGACCACAGAATTATCGTGGCCACAAGTTTACGTAGTCACATTCCGTGGCCACAACTCATTTTTCTTGTAGTGTGTGACCGGATACCTATATGTCTCAAGTTATCCACTATCACAGTTTCTCTATATTGCTTTTGACATCTATAGTACTATACTTTTAAAATAGATATAGTTAGTGCTTTAGATATAGTTAGTGACCCGATCGCCCGAGAATGATGCGGAAGCGAGAACTCAGCGGGCATTTCGGATTTATTATCCATAGCATTAATCATAACATAGGAGCGGTAAAGAATGGACTTTAAAAAACTTCCTTTCCATACTATTAATAAGGACATGAGTCCACGAGTTCCTTAAATAAACTAGATGAATCACATCTACGATTTCCTTAATGCAGTGGGCATAATGACATCCTTCCAAACTGAGCCAACAATAGTCCCGTACCGATTCTACTTCTTGAAGACGATGAAGTCGCCCTTGAAGCGTAAATAACTTAATATTCACGTTCCCCTGAAAAAGAGTAACAATACATGTTATGAGCTTAACGCTCAGTATGTGCCGAGTTGAGATCGAGCTGGCTAGCGTAGAAATCAAGTCACATCTAACTATTCCACATATAATGGCAATTATTCCAACAACAAAGACTTATAAATTTGGTTCTTTATATGCTCACCATGTTGTATAAACTATTTTGCTTGGCACAAGTCAAAAATCACCATAGAAATCATTAATTAATTTAAAGATGCATACAAAGTATATTTCTTTCATATGCAAGCGTTGCGTACCATACTTGCGTATATTCCCTCAAGTTTTGCCATATTTACATGTATGTCCACAATATTAACATAAGTGCACATATACCCTTAATATAAACTTAATTTGCACATATGTCATTAACATTAACTTAAATTGAACACATGTCCATATCATTAACATAATTGCACAAATGACCTTAGCTTAACATAAATTTGCACGTATGCACATATCATTAACATAATTACACACATGACCTTAACTTAACATAAATTTACATGAATGCCCATATCATTAGCATAATTGCACACATGCCCTTAGCCTCAACATAAATTACAAGTATGCCCTTGCACACATGCACTTAACATTAACAGAACTTAAACATATGTCCATAACAGTAATATAATTGCATATTTGCACATAATATTAACATATATTGCACATATGCTCACGATATTTTTCATGTTTAGAGTGGTCTTGATCGTTAATTCTTAGACGGCTTTGATGGTTTACCGCCAGCAGAAGCGGTCCATAAGCAATACATAACATGACAGTGTAGCTACAACTGTAGAGGACTTATCTTTTGCCTTACGTCCTCGGTGGACGTTGGCCATTTAGGCCCACTGATAAACAGACTCTAGAGGTGGCTACCATTATTAGGTGTAGCACTTAGCTTCGCTTACCAGTATTGTGCCATTATTCTTGATATCTTTGTAAAACTTACAAACAATATTATTATTATCCTTGTTTTTGAAAAACTATAAACAACAAAATCAGATCATTAATCTCGAGTATCCTGGAACTAAATTCGTATGACATAATATAAGATGGTTATTTGAATTGCAATGCATATTGTACATTCCACATATAACTTAAGATCCGGGTGTATATTATAACATATCATTCCAATGGAATCACACACTAACTAACAATATATTATATACATAAATATTATATCTTTTTATTAATAAGTGGAATTAAATAAGGTTAAGAATCCGTTCACAATGAGCAAACCAGATGCATTATGAAGTTAATTGACCCCCACATTCACATTTGATGAATATCAATATCCCACGACATACGGTCTACATTATGTTTAGATAATTAGTTAAAGAAATGCTAACAAGCATAAATAATCTTCAAGCTTTTCTTCCTCTTTGATTCATGCTACCGGAACATATACTCAATGTAATGATTATTTGATAGGAAGGAAGATAAACCTCATCACAGTCAGCAAATTGATGTATGAGGCTTATACAATAACGATCCTAATATCATCTATAATATTTAGACAGAAATCACTCATAAACTAAAATGTTGGTTCAACAATTAGTGAGAATGGTTGGTCCATAATTGATGAACAATTTTCATTGGTCCATGTTTATCTCGAAATCAATGCATACAGAATCAAATATATGTATTCCAAGGATGTCAGAAATTACATCTTATGGTCATTAATGCATTTAGTAATATATCAAGTGATCTGAGTATTTGTCCACGACCAACAATGAATCTTACCTTCAGTTTATGATGAGAAACGATATTACGTGGTACAAAGCCTAAAGGGTTCGAGACATACATCTATAAATTATAGTTCTAAATCAAGGATCAACACAAAATGTCATTTAACGATCCTATGTGTTCGACACATACCTCGTCGACGCAAGAAATTCGTTGACCACAATTCCACCAATCCGGACCATTGTCGGCGACATCGTTGCTCCTCCAATCTCGTCGGATCAAAATTCCAACATTGACAGAGAGGGTTGTCGATGTTGAATTTGGAAAAGGTACGACAAAAGAATGTCGTCGCCGGCTTCTCTCTCTCTCTCTCTCTAAACTCTCTCTCCCAAAGGCATGTGTGGGGAAGTCATTGGAGTCCCATGGTATTTATAGGCACAATTCAATGAGATAAATAATAATAATAAATTGAACATAATTAAGAGATAAAGAAATAACCAACTTGAGTTGGCTATTTTATCTTTTTTTATCCAATCATGACTTATCTTTAAGGATGATATGCTTTAATTTTATTTTTATTATCCTAAAAAAAAGTCTAACCGTTACATATAGTGTGTAACTTGGTTTTTTTGGGGAATAAGAGAGCAACTCCCTGGAAAAAGGGAGCTCCCTAGTTGCAGGTTCCAGGCATAGCCGTTGCCCCTGAAAACGGCTTCCATGGTCATTTGCTATGGGAGCCATTGCCTTTGGAACAACTCCCTTCTAAAGGCATCCATTACTGGAGGTAACGGCTTCCTTACAAATTGTAGCTTTGCCTATTAATCACGAGGAATAAGATTCCACGTGACCACCCGAGGGAATTTTCGTCGATTACCCATTAACCAAAATCACATTCTTTTGGTTATTTATCTTGTTTAAACTAGCAGTCTGTGCTCTATACTGATGCAAGGAATTCTTGTGATTGCCACATTCTTTTATGCAGCATAAAATCACCTCTTTAATTCGAAGAATACAATTCTCACAAAAGCAGATAACGTCAATGATCTAAAGATGTCCAAATTTTATCTACAACTTCGGGGTACGCAGCAGGAAAATCCTGACAATCTCAACACCCCCCTTGAGCAAGAACACAAGAACCGAAAGCCACATATGAACACCTGATCGTAATTCAGAAGCTTGACCTGATCGTAATTCAGAAGCTTGCCGTGAGCGGGATGGTCAGCCGCGACCGTCCCAACTGGTGATCGGCAATAGCTCACGACCATCTTCTTTTCCAAAGCATGATAATAATTAGTTGGACACTGTTTCTTATCGAATTACCAACTGTTTGTCTACTGTTGCCGTCTTGAGTCCAACTGATTATTATCATGCTTTGGAAAAGAAGAAACAGTTAATCAGTGGAATACCGCCAGCATAGCAAAGCTTCTCTATGGATTGATTCCTGAGCTCGAGCTTTAAGTAAACATTACAAGAGCCATTTTTAATGCTAATGTAATTTACTGTAAAACCAAATTTTATTCAAATACAAGTAACTATATACCAATGTTTTTGAAACTGAACCGTAAACCTTATGAAAATGATCGGATCGGGTTGAACCATATAATCAAACCGGTTCAACAGGACGATGACATCGTTATTATTTAAAATTGGATTAAATCGGATTGGTGAGAAAAAAGTGGTTGAACCGACTAATCAAACGTACATGAAATAAAATATATAAAATATACATTTAAATATACTAGAAGCATAAATAAAATGCATAAATAATGTATATATTTCACATTATACATAAAGTATTTGTTCATATGCATATCAAATGTCATACATATCATATATATATATATATATATATTATTTGGACTAGTTGCTCAACATAATAGTAATTTAAGTATATTTAATAAATTAAAAATTAAATGTGAATTTGGTTAAACCGACGGGTTGAATAAAATTTGAACATTCGAAACGAATCGACACAAACCGATTAACCGGTCTGATCAATACTCGATTCATTGGTCAGACCGGCACGTTCGATCCGATTCAGGTGTGTTTGGTACACAAACTCTATGATGATTATACAGTAACCCATCTTGTATCTGGAATTCCTCTATATCATTCTTCTCAAGTTGTTGTCTTAAGTCTTTAAGGACTGGATCATCCTCTTGTCCTTTCTTTATTCTATCCCAGATCTCTGGTTTGTATCGGCGAGGAATAGTTATAGTATCGGCACTACTATCAGATGGTTTCCATTCACTTAACATTGATAGTAAACCCCAGAAGTGGATAACACTCACTAACCCAGGTGAATAAGTTCTTCTGCTAAGGGCATCTGCTACGACGTTCCCCTTACCAGGGTGGTAGGAGATAGTGCAATCATAGTCTTTCAACAACTCTAGCCACCGTCTCTGTCTCATATTGAGTTCCTTATGATCAAATAAATATTTCAAGCTTTTATGATCAGTGAAGATTTCAAAAGTAATACCATATAGGTAATGTCTCCATATCTTTAAAGCAAAAACTACAGCAGCTAATTCAAGGTCATGTGTTGGGTAGTTCTTTTCATGTGTCTTGAGCTGTCGTGATGCATATGCAACTACCTTACCATGTTGCATAAGAACTGTCCCAAGTCCTTCTTTAGACACATCAGTGTACACTGTAAACCCTTCGCTCCCAGAGGGTAGAGTAAGGATTGGTGCAGATGTTACGCATTCTTTCAGTGTTTGAAAACTAGCTTCACATGTATCAGACCATAAGAATGGGACTTCCTTCTGAGTTAGTGTAGTCATTGGCAATGCTACTCGTGAAAAGTCCTTCACAAATCTTCTATAATATCCAGCTAAACCCAGAAAAGGTCGTATTTCTATGACAGTCTTCGGGCATTCCCAACTCATCACTGCACTAACCTTTGTAGGATCAACTGATATATCTTCCCCCGAAATAACTTGGCCTAAGAAACATACTTCAGATAGCCAGAAGTCACATTTGCTATATTTAGCATATAGTTTGTTCTTCCTTAGAGTTTCAAGTGCTTGCCTGAGATGATGTTCATGCAGATACTTATCCTTGGAGTAAATAAGCACATCATCAATAAAGACTACTACAAAGTGATCTAAGAACTCCTCGAATACTCTATTCATGAGATTCTGAAGGCTGCTGGGGCATTTGTCAGTCCAAAAGACATAACTAAGAATTCATAATGTCCATATCTTGTTCGAAAGGCTGTCTTGGGGATATCTGCATCTTTTATCTTCAACTGATGGTATCCAGATCTTAAGTCAATCTTGGAATATACAGTCGAACTCTATAACTGGTCAAAGAGATCATCTATCCTTGGTAGAGGATACTTGTTCTTTACAGTCTTCTTGTTTAGTTATCTATAGTCAATGCACAACCGCATTGACCCATCCTTTTTCCTGACAAATAAGACAGGTGCTCCCCATGGTGAAGTACTAGGACGAACGAATCCTTTATCTAATAGTTCTTGCAAGTCTGCCTTTAACTCTCGTAACTCAGCTGGTGCCATCCTATATGGAGGGATAGAGATAGGTTGAGTATCAGGTATAAGAGAGATTTCAAATTCAATCTCTCGCTCAGGTGGTAATCTAGGTAGTTCCTCTGGAAATACATCAGGAAACTCGCACACTATAGGCACATCTTCTATCATTCTTTCTGACCCTGATGTAGTGGATACATAAGCTAAATAGCCTTAGCACCCTTGTTCTAACAGTTGTTGAGCCTTTAAAGTAGATATGTACTTGACATCATCACTGGATGTCTTTCCAATAAATTGGAACTCTATCGAGTTAGAGAAAAGTTACTATCTTCCGGAAACAATCAAGGCATGCATGATGCCTTTCTAGCCAATCCATCCCAAGAATGAGATCAAAATCATCCATTTCAATAAATAATAAGGAAACATGTAACTGATGTTCTACTATCAGTACTACACAATCATCCAGGATTTCTTGGATTATAAACACTTGTCCTCCTGGTCCCTTGATCATATAGGATTTTTGTGCTTCTATTGGTATCTTACCAAAAGTGGGTACTAACCGTCAAGCAATAAATGAATGTGAAGCACCAGAATCAAATAAGGCATGTACTGAAAAGCCATGAATAGTAACAATACCTTGTACGACCGTGCCTGAATTGTAGGCTTGTTCTTCAGTAATTGCATTGAGCTGGCCATTAGGAATAGGCAAGCTAGAACCCGCAACGCTTTGTGGTGGCTGTTGTGTAGGAGATGTTCCTTGTGAGCCACTAACTCTACCATGTCTTCCTTCGCGTGTTGCTCCATTGCTCGGGGTGGATGTTATACTATTAATCGGAGTTGGTTTAAACCATGAACCTCTCAACTGTAGACAGTCTTTCCTAATGTGACCTTCTTGATGACAGTAAAAACACACACGTGCTCCCGTTTGAGCTGAAGATCCAGCCACAGACGTGCTAGCTCCTTCTGCTGAGTCGCACGGATATAGTGGAGGTCTAGAGAAACCCCTTCTTCCTGATAATTCCTGACCCAAGGTCTGTGGTGAGCTTATATTGGAACCGGCTGGATGATAGCGACGATCTCTACGATTATAATGTGCCTTGCTTTTGGATGGTCCACCATTAAAGTGAAAACTTCTTCTTTGGCAGTTTTCATCCCTCTCCATCTCAATACAAGAGGCGATGTCCATTGCTTCATCTACGGTTGTGGCTCTAAAACCAGCAAGCTTTTCTCATAGATCTCCCTGAAGACCACTAACATTTTTGGTAAGACACTCTTGTGGTGAAGCTTCTAGAGCTGGTGAGTACCGTAGTAGCTCAGTAAAGTGGATATGATAATCTCGTACGGTCTTAGAATCCTGATTCAGAGAAGTCAACTCTCTCCTCTTTAATTCTTCCCAATGAGAGGGACAGAAGTGAGCTCGGAACCTCTCTTCAAAGATATCCCATGGAACAGGATCTGTTAACTTCTTGGAAATTGCTCTCCACCATCGTCGTGCATAATCTGCTAGGGAGTAATCAGCAAAGTGCACCCAGGTGTCAACTGGTGCATGGATTATCCTCAACATCCTAGTAACATTATCGAGCCATAACTCAGCCTCGGCAGGTGTCTCTACACCTTTGAATCGAGGAATTTTTCCCTTTCGATAATTATCTAGTAATGTTTGGTGTCTAAGAAGGGCCTTCTCCATTGCTCCTTCAGTCGGGGTAGGAGCAGACTCAGTTGAAGGATGGTAACTTGATTCTTCCTCAGAAAGATGGACCGAACCTTCAATCCTAGCATCCACAGGCTTAGATGCCTCGGGTCTCTCAGCCTGTGCATTGAGCCTCTCCTCCAATACTTGTTACCTTTGCCCCATGTCTTGGAGCATTGCCATCATAGCCGCTAATTGTCTAGACACGTCTTGGTCTGCCATGATCCTGGGATGAATCAAGGTCAAAGGTCAGATCCTATATGTCTTAGCATGATGTACATAAGGGACAATGACTTGTGAATGGTATTGCAGTCATTTATTAAGATCAAAGGATCTTAATACAACCTTAGTTTTCTGAATACCGCTCATAGTTGTTAATTACTAAATAAATTACTGGAGTAACCAAGCTCTGATACCAATATGTCGCGACCCCAATTTTGGGCCGTCGGATCCTCCCATAACTGGGTCTGGTTACTCAATAACAATTTATTCAATAATCACAACTAACATTCAGAAACAGATTGCAAATAAAGTATATTCAGAAGAATGTATTTCAACACTTTTCCATTAACAAAATAAAATTCAGATGATACATTGTCCCACTATAACCATTTACATGTACATCAGTGATGAATCCACATTTCATCATCTTTATTCTATCATTTTGGCACCAAAAACCCTAGCAAATGCCTGTAAATAGCATTAAAATCACCATCTTAGCATCCATGCATGTGCATCACAATAGTGTATAAATCACTGTAATTAAGGCCAAAATTATAGAATAAATAAAGAAAAGAAAAAGAATAAAATATTGTAAATATTTTATGACCCAAAACCCCCGAGACCTAGGCATCTTGATGAATAGGTCGACAAGGAATAAAGTAGGGGGAGATAAGGTCAGGAACACAGATAAAATACCTATACATTTTATTCATTCTTTATTCATTTTGGGACCTATTTTTGGTTCCACTTTTTGTACCTCAAATAAAGAAACTTTATACATGAAAGTTGTAGATAATTAAATAAAGAAAAATAAAAAATTGATTTCACAGAAAAATAATGTACAGATAAAAAGTTATGGTCTGAATAAAAATCCAGAATGCCAACTTCCCAGACCCGTATCTCACCAATAAAAACTCCAAATGCAGCGTACTCACCTTTAATTGTATATAGAAGAAAATAAGCTATTTAATGGCGGTGGTTTCGCATTTGGCGGAGCTACGGTTTGAAAGTTGAATTTTGGACCCCTATTGTATACTTGTACTGAATAAAATATTCAATTTATTCTTTATTCATTATTTATTCATTTTTATATTTTTATAATTTTGTAAATATTACTTATACTATATATGTGCATTAAAATTGAAATAAAATGCAAAGAAAAATAAAAATAAAAATTCTTGTACAAAGACTACATAGGTATTATACATACACTTATACCTCTATAAAATGCATTTGTATTTTATTAAACATACAAAACATATCAGAAAAATAAAATAAAAATATATATGTGTAAATAAAAGTATTTTATAATTTTAGAAAATAAAAACCAAAATAAAATAAATTAAAAATATCTAAATAAAAATAAAATACTTAAATATATAGATATAGATACCTATAGGGGTATAAATGCAAACTTGTAAAAATATGTCTCATAAAAATAAATAAAAATCACAGAAAAATTCTTCATAAAATAATAAACATTTTTTATTTTATAACCTAACATCAATAAATTCGTTTACTATTTTATTTTGATTTTTCAAATAATTTCTTCTCTGAGTTTCCTGGTTGGTCCACGTGGACCAACCAGGCGCGGTCTAGAGTTGACCCCGGTCAACTCCTCGACCAAAGCCTGCCACCTCTGACGCCCGCGATTTCGCCCCATTTTCAAGAAATTCTCGCGCTCGATCCGCTCGTCCTCACACCTTGATTCCTTCTCGGAAGTTCATCCCTGATCTCCACTCTCCCACGCCATCTCTTCGGATCCAGCCATATCTTCATGATGCGCGCGTGGAGCTCGCTTGAAGAAGACGCCATCGCCTCCTACTTAAACCCCCCGCCGCCTTCGAGCCCAAGTTTGAACCCTCCTTAGCCTTTAATCCTCCTCCCTGTAGCGCTCTTCGTGTAGCCGGAGGTGACAGCTCCGCATCCACACCTTCAGGCGAGTCGAGGAGGCTCTGTAGCGGCTCCGCCACCTCCGCCGACCACCGGCGTCGAGGTTCTTCTTCCTCAGGTAGTCCACCTTCGAGGCATCCATTATTTCCTCTCCTTTTTATGTCATTTAACTCCCCGTAGCTTCAGCATCAAAAACCCCAAAAAAAATTTAGTTTCTCGTCATTCGATCCATCTCCCATCGTTCATCGCCGGAGCGCACCTCCGGCTGTCGCGCATCCGCCTTCCACCGATCACCTCCGACCGTCCCTACGCCTCCGCGGGGTCCAGGTAACTTGCCCTGGACCCTCTCACCTTGTTTTGCAGGTCAAAGCGCAGTCAACGTACCTGGAAGGCATTTTGCAGCTCTCGCCGGAGATACCTGGAGCTCCGAGCTCCGCCGCCTTCGTGCCAGCACATCGAAGCATCTCCGACGAACCTGAGCCTCCCAGCACATAGCCGGACCTCCCAGGAGTCTTCTGGTCGATTTTGAGCCCACGCTGCAGCCGGAGACCCGAGATCTTGAGCTGGGAAGTTCGCCTCGCCGGCGAGCGTCCCTGTTCTTCCTCGTTGCCTCCTCACCGTTCGATCAGGAGCCCGCTCCAGACCGCTTGTCAGCCGTCAGATCTTGGCACGCGTCGTCCGTCGATCTCTTCGCCAGATCTGATCTCCACCGCTGATCGCCGAACCGTCATCGTGCGTTGTGCGCGCGCCACGTGGATGAGTGAGCGGCCCTCCGCCGTTCGATCGCGCACGAGGAGAATAGGCGTGGGTATTTTGCACTTTCCCCTCGCCAAATTTTGTATTTCATTTCAGTCCATAAACTTTAAGCTGTATTTTAAATATTTCTGTAATAATTGCAATTAGAACCCCGTAGTTTTCTTATTTGCACCTGGGTCCAATCCACGTCACCTCACGTGTCCGTGCGCGTGAGGGGGCTGGGTATTTTGCAGGGACCCCCCTGGGGTTTATTTATTTCGCTTAAGTCCATGAATGTTTGCTTTAAGTTGTAATATTTTGGAGAAACTGCATTGAACCCCTTGGAACCTTGTAATATTGCAAAAATACCCCTTCCAGACGCGTGCGAGTCACGCGCCCTGGTGGGTAAATTGCTCAGATACCCTTGCGGGTTTTGTTATTCATCTTTAATCCTTAAAATGCAAGTTTCAGTGTAAACTTTTGTGGAAAAATTGCGTGTATGCCCTGGTGGTTTTAAATATTGCACATATACCCCTGCCAGTACTGTTTGATGTTTGGATGTTTGCTCTAATTATTTGACCTATCATTTCAACTCCAAAAATTTCACAAAGATAAACTTAAGCTCCTGGACATGTGTACTTTCACGCCACATATTTAGTTTTTGATTTTATCTTATCTTCATATTTATTAAAAATCAAAAACTTGCTATTTGTGCACTGTCTAGCTTAGAAAATACCAAAAAAATATTAAAACACTTCTAAAAATTCCAAAAAAATTACCTAGTGTCTATTTTATCCTATTTTAGTGTCAGTCCAAAAACCACTAAAAATATCAAAAGAAAAACACTAAAAATTTAAAAACACTCAAAAACTTCAAAAAAATATATAAAATCAAGGAAAACTCAAAAAATACAAACCCAGGTTCTGTGTGTTCTTTATTCTGTTCTCTTCATTTGAAAAATAGTTTGAAAAATTTTGGTTGTTGTTTGCTATTTTCAAATCTCATTTTATTCACAGCCAGCTTTATTTGCACTATTTTGCTTTATTTCAGTATTTAAAAATACCAGAAACACCTTGAAAATTTTCCAAAAATCACAAAAACAGTAAAAAAACCCTAAAAAGACTAAAAACAATTTGTTTCTGAATTTTTGGTAATTTTTACTTAGTTTTATAAATATTCTATCTTGTCTTTTATTCCATTGTCTTTGAATTCCAATATTGAAAAAAAAAGAAAAAGAAAAATATAAAATATAAAATATAAAAATCAGAAAATTAAAAACCAAAATATAAAATTAAAAAAAAATTAAATTAAAATAAAAAAAAAATTTAAAAATTAAAAACCCATAAAAATTGTAGTTGCTTGCTTGCTTAGTGTAGACACTTTACACACACACACTTGTGCTTACATCTGCTTGAATTACCCTGCTTGCTCCCTGTGTTCGAACTCTCTGCATACTTGTCACTATACATCATTTGTGCAGAGTTAAAAATAAATTTTAACTCCACATTACTTCTAATTATTGATCTTTAGTGTGGGTTAATTGTTGATTAAATACAGGTTTCATTTGAGAGTCGCCACAGCGACGGTTGTCTCCGCCTTGTGTGAGACACCAATTTAGGCTCTTGTGAAATTTGTGTTTATCAAATGGCGCCGTTGCCGGGGAGCAACAGCGAGTAGTTTACATTTTGATAAACTGTGTGTTTGTTTACCATAGCATTATTTTCCATCTCTTACATTTTTGATATATCTTGTTGAGCTATCTGACCGTCTCTTTTCTTGTCTTCTTGCGAGGGACCGCGGAGCAAGGCGGATCGCTTAGGTGACCCGGAGCATCCTTGGGAAGCGGAGCCGGCCTTCTTGGGCCAAGCCGGCAGGAGAGAGCAGGAGGAGTGAGAGAGAGTGATTGGTTTAGCTTGCATTTTATTTCTGTGAGAGAGTGACTTTTATCATTTGTAATAATACAGGTACATTCGGACTTGGACACTACCGGGCCTAACTTCCAAGTGTTTGTTCACTTGGGGGCTCACCGCGGTTTTGTGTTTTTCGCGGTTTTCTCGCCTTCATTTCTATTTGTTTCACGAGGATTTAGCCCCTAGACATAGGAATTTTTGTTGACTGTGACGAACTAAGAAGCTAAGGCCCAATCCCTAATATCTTACCTGCACCTATAGAACGTAGTTGGACTTGGCTAAAATTCACTTGAAAAAGCTATTTGACTTGAACTAGAGGCCACGTGCCGCGAGCCCACCCTGTTAAGCGCTACTCCTGAACTCGAGTGTGTCGAGAAGAGGAGGGGTGAGCCAAGACCGGACTCCGGACTCTTTTCTTTGTCATAGCTACTTGTTCTTCACGTTAATAGAAGTTGCTCATCTTAGGACGATTTCCTCGTGCATGCATATAGGTAGTTTAAATTATTGTCTTTAAATTATGCACGGATCACTTTGCATGTAGAGTGCTGGCGACAAGGTACGCATTTCTATCCCTGCATGCATCATAGATTTTGACCGCGCATCGGCTTTTCCGCTTTCCTCCACCAGTTTTATTGAATTTTAATAACAAGGAAATTGGAAAATTCGTTAGACGATGTTTGCTCAGAAAAACACCTAAAAAAGTGAAAACAATAAAAATTGGGACTGCTAATGCAAACTCGACCTTAAAACTCATCCCACCAAAAATTTTGTTTTGGGAGAGTAATCCCCTCCTTGTTTGATTTATCTGCTGCGAGAGAGTGCCTCGACACTAGGATAGAGCCACATCTAAAAT
The DNA here is from genome assembly GCA_037367405.1 of Ottelia alismoides. Taxonomy (NCBI): domain Eukaryota; kingdom Viridiplantae; phylum Streptophyta; class Magnoliopsida; order Alismatales; family Hydrocharitaceae; genus Ottelia; species Ottelia alismoides. The sequence goes on along the minus strand of JAZKJV010001127.1, from coordinate 128,030 downwards.
TTTAGTTGACTACCGGTCGTGGTTAGTCGTTCTCCAGTGAGGATCTCTCCGGTAACCGGTAAAGCGGACCGCGATATCCTTAACAGATTGAATTAGCGGGAGCAACCGGGTTACGGTCCGCAATTCATACTGGCTGGGAAAGATCTGACGTGGATTGGGACAGTCGGCTAGGAAAGTAGGATACCTAACAGCTCGCTCTAACGCTCTGATAGATTGACTGATCACCTAATAAAAATTGACAAGATAACAGACCGAACTCTCACGGTCATCAGCTCAAGTGTTGAGTAGGTGAAACTGGGGTTTTGATTTATCATCCTGTTTGCATTCCAGATCTCATCCGCCTTTCTCTAAATCAAGATGATGGGACGGAGATCTCTTAGGCCGACCTTGTCGGCACCGCTATCCCGCACTCCTCCTTATTCATCTAGGAATACCTCGGAGAGTCCGCTCTCCGAGCCTGAGTTTACATCCACCCTGTTCCCCCTCGACCACCCTTCTCATTCTTCTTCCATCAGTCCAAGAGTGTCTGAATACAGTGCATCACAGTGTTCCGCTCATTCGACAGCACCTGAGATGGCCTCTTTTGCTTTTTCAGAAAATCCAGCCATGGCAGACAGAGGCGAGCATGAAGATGATCATGAGCACCCTCCATTCCTATTTGATCAAGCAGCCATCAATAATTCCTTGTTAGCATCCCTGGAGACCATGCAGAGGCAGATCCGTGACCAGGGTACATTCATGGGTGATCTCATGAGGGAGATAGCTCAGATGAGAGAGAACCGTGCTGGCGGAGAAGGTGGAGGAGGAGGAGGACCAGATGCAGGAGGAGGCGATCCAGACGGCGAGAGACCGCCACAGACTATCATGAGGGAATTGCACAACCCAGCTGCATCCCTCACTCACCGATGGATTCGACTCCCGCCCATCCACGGAGATTTCGAGCTTCGGCCCCACACTATCCAGCTGCTACCCAAATTCCATGGGTTGCCGACCGAAGAGCCGCACCTCCACCTCCAAGAATTCGAGATGATTTGCAGCACCATCCATGATCGGTTGACGACCGAGGACACAATCAAGATGATCGCCTTTCCATTCTCTTTGGTTGACAGAGCCGCCTATTGGCTCAAACATCTTGGGCGTTTCGTCGACACATGGGCAGATCTCCGGACCGTATTCCTGAAGAAGTACTATCCTCTCGGCCGGACCAACGCAGCTAGAGCAATGATCAGCAACTTCGTCATGATCCCAAACGAACAATTCCACGAAGCCTGGGATCGATTCAGAGAGCTCATTGACCGGTGTCCACATCACGACATCTCCAAGCCCAACCTGGTGCAGAGTTTCTTCTGCGGGCTGACACCGGAGCTGCAGGGGCTTGTCAACGCCTCTTGTGGTGGATCCTATTTTTCCAAGGGTGAAGATGATGTCTGGGCCATCTACGAGGGCATGGCAGAAAATTCTACGGTGATGACTCAGGTCCGTGTCTACACCCAACAAAAGCCACCGCAAGGAGCAGGATCATTCCAGAGGATCGCACGCATCGATTCCGGTCCCAACACAGTGTCAGTTGCCGCAGCCCAAGCTGAATCAGACGCAGCCGACATGAGCATCATTAGTGAGAAGCTGGACCGCATGGAGATCCTTGAGAAAAAACAGAATCAAGGCATGGCCCAGATGGACCAAATTGCCAAAGTTATGAGTGACCTAAAAACCCAAATGCTATGCATTCAGGAGGCCCAATCTCATGCCCAACAGCCTCCTAGGTCACAAGTTGCCTCTAGCAGCAGCAACCCCAACCAGGGCTCTATCTCATACCGTCAAGTGAATCACATCCAGGCAGAGCCGGTTCCGTTGTTGCAGTACCACCCAGAACAACCGCCATCTTCCGACACGCAGATGGTGGTCTATCAGCCAGAGCAGCCACTGGCAGTTCTTCCTCCACCCTCCTTTGAGCAGGAGCCATTGATGGAAGTCAATGGGATTTGGTATGACCGATACCCTCAGCCCGCAATTCGTAGGGATCACCCCGGATTCCGTTGGGGGAATAGTGGATCCTCGTCCCAGCAGCATCCTCCTGCCCATGGACAGCAGAGCAGCCAGCAGACACAGCAGCAACAGCCCCAATATGCCCATTATCAGCAATACCAGAATGGTCCTCGTCCCTCCTATCAGGGACAGCAGTGGAGGCAGCGACAGCAGCCTCAGCAGTCTTATCACCAGCCTTCTCCCCAGTATCATCAGCAACAGCAGCAACAGCCCCATTTCCAGCAGGGACAACCATCCGGTTCTCAGGGTCCAGCCTTTGAGAACCCAGCACTCGATGATCTTGCCCGCTTGCTATCTGAACAGCGAGCATCTTTCAGACAAGAAATGGATGAATTCCGGCAGGAGATGCGGGAGATCATGAAAGGCAAGGCCGCCATACCCGCTCAGATTGAACCTAACCCTAACAATCTGAAAAGGAAGTCTGAGCAGGTAGAGTTTACAGAGGATACCCCTCCTAGTGATCATCTGAGTGACATATCTTATTCCTATCATGATGCTGATTTTGTTACTACTAGGAGCGGTAGGATGCCAGCCGGCGGCGCCTCTTCTGAGCGACACCCAGAGGCAGGATCAGGAGCGCCAGAGGAACACAGGAGCGGTGCTGATGCCGCTAATGATGTTGTTGAAGACGGTGGTGCTGATACCACCCATGAGGAAATCCAGGACGACGGTGCTGATGCCGTCGTGATACCAGATGAAGACGGTGGTGCTGATGCCACCATTTTTGATGTAGAACCAGAGAGCGGTGCTGATGCCGCAGATGCAGGTGCCGGTGGTGGTACTGAGGCCACCACCTCTACTTTTGTTGAGCCTCCCACTGTGATGTTACCACATTTTGCATCTATGGACTGTGGTAACAAAAAGAACAAAAATATGAATAAAGGAAAGGTTCCTGTTCAAATTGCAGATCCATATGTGTTGCATGATGATATTTGTGTGGATTCTCCATCTTCACAGGCACAGGGACCGTTTCCTAGTCCTCCATCTGAGGAGGCCCCCACCATCCCCTTCCCTGAGGCACTCCGCCGGGTGAAGGGGAATAAAAAAGAAAATCCTAAAAAGAACCAGGAGGTAGAGTTCGGCAATCAGATGATTGACAGATTTCACATCCAGCTAACTCTATGAGAAGCGTTTGAGCATATCCCTTTCTTCAAAAAGAATTTGAAAGAGACAACCACTGTCAGAAGAAAGCGGAAGCGCAGAGACCAAATCCATATGCTCACTCATGATACTTGCTGCACCATTCAGAACAAGCTGCCAGCCAAGCGACCAGACGCAGGAGCTCCTTATGTCAGATGCGAGATTCAAGAGCAGCAATTTGATCGTACTCTATTAGACAGCGGCTCCTCAATTAACCTCCTTCCGGCAGCCTTACTCAAGCAGTTCGAGTTTGGCCCTCTTCTTCGAAGCAGAACGGTCCTTCAGTTTGCTGATAGGTCGATTAAGAGGCCGAAGGGGTTATTGAAAGACGTGGTCGTTACCATTCAGGGCCTGAAATTCCCCGTGGACTTCGTTGTGTTGGACATGGAGATCCCTGAGTCGGTAACTGATGCCCCCATCATATTAGGACGCCCATTCTTGGCCACAGCCAAGGCGGTGACCGACCATGATTGTGGGAAGGTATGCTTTCGCGTAGAGGGAGAGACCATACAAATAGAGACGATCGAGGAAACCAGAGCCAGAGAGTTAGAATGCTCCGAGCAATCTAGTGAAGCCGCGCAGATGACAGAGGAAGAGCTAGACGTCCACCAGGTTCGTGATTTCGAGATGACTGACGATGAATCTAACTGGAAAGACCCTGTAGCACCGACTCTCGCCTTACCTACCGATTCATTGTATCGCAAGCTCATGGCAATCGAGAGCCGGGAGAGCACATTCCTGGATACGGATACACCTGAGGCTGACAGTGTGGTGACAAGTGGTGCCGATGATTTCAATTCTTGTTCTTCTGTTTCTGATCCCTCGTATTCAGATATTGAATGGGCCTATTTCGATGATCCGTTGTCTTGTCTGATTCATTCTGAGCCAACAACCGTGACAGAGTGCGAGCCCGTACAGTTTATTGATAATTCAGTCAGCCGCCTTTCGTCAGAAATTCATGCTGAGCGAGAGTTCTCTCATGCAGACCTGGTAGCATTCACCCAGACTTATCAGAAGCCAGATCTGCCGCCTCCCAGTTGTCCTGAACGGAAACCTCTACCGCAATCAATGAAGTATAGATTCCTTGCAGGTGAGCCAGATATGCACCCAGTCATTATCTCAGCAGATTTGACTGGAGAACAAGAATCTCGTCTGATGGAGGTTCTTGAAAGAAACCGCAAGGCAATCGGTTAGAATATAGCTGATCTCAAGGGGCTGAGCCCGAAGCTGTGCTCCCACCACATCTATCTCGAGGATGACGCTAAGCCTTCGCGTGAGTTCCAGCGACGGCTGAATCCGAATCTTCGAGAGGTCGTCATGAAAGAAATTTCGAAGTGGTGGAGCGCTGATTTCATCTATCCCATCTCCGACTCTAAATGGGTAAGTCCGTTACATGTGGTACCCAAGAAGACGGGTATCACTACAGTGGTCAATGAGTCTGGAGAGGAGATCGCTACCAGAGTACCAACTTCTTGGAGGGTCTGTGTGGACTACAGACGATTGAATGAGGCCACCAAGAAGGATCACTTCCCGCTGCCCTTCCTTGATCAGATTATCGAGCGGCTAGCCGGGAAGAGCCATTATTGTTTTCTTGATGGGTACTCTGGATATAATCAAGTGGCCATTGCGCCCGAAGACCAGGAGAAAACGACATTCACCTGTCCGTTTGGGACTTATGCTTTCAGACGGATGCCCTTTGGTCTATGTAACGCTCCGGCGACATTCCAAAGGTGCATGTTGTCCATATTCTCAGACATGGTGGGTGACTGTTTAGAGGTCTTCATGGATGACTTCTCGGTCTATGGCGACGGGTTCGACGCTTGTCTTGACTGCCTAGACCGTGTGCTGAAGCGCTGCATTGAGGTCAACCTTGTCTTATCCTGGGAGAAGAGTCATTTCATGATGACTCAAGGGACGGTCCTTGGTCACATCGTCTCCAACAGGGGCATGGAGGTCGATCCGGCTAAGGTAGATATCATCAGAAAACTCAATCCGCCGTCCGACTTGCGTCAGTTACGGTCTTTTCTGGGGCATGTCGGTTTCTACCGACGGTTCATTCAGGACTTCAGTCGAATTGCCCGACCGCTTACTGACTTGCTGACCAAAGACACCGAGTTTATTGTTAATGATAAGTGTCTTGAATCTTTTGAGACTCTCAAGAATATGGTTGTTTTAGCTCCTGTCCTTCAGCCACCCGATTGGTCTCTCCCATTCGAGATCATGACGGACGCTTCAGATTTTGCCGTTGGGGCTGTGCTTGGACAGAGGAGGGATGGATTACCGTTTTCCATTCACTACGCCAGCCGGACCTTAGATACCGCTCAAAGGAATTACACTGTGACTGAGAAAGAAATGCTGGCCGTAGTCTTTGCTTTGGATAAGTACAGATCTTATATTCTCAGATCTAGAGTGACCATTTACACCGACCATTCCGCCATCAGGTACTTAATGGCCAAGAAGGATGCCAAAGCACGTCTGACCAAATGGATCCTTCTACTCCAGGAATTTGATATTGAGATTAAGGATAAGCCTGGAGTCAAGAATGTGGTGGCGGATCATCTCTCCAGATTGGAGAATCTTGAGGAATCTGAGCCCAGCGCACCTATCACTGAGACGTTTCCAGATGAGGCGATCTTGGCTGTCACCTCACTCCCGTGGTATACCGACTTTGTAAACTATCTTGTTGCCAAGACAGTCCCTCAGGGTTGGCCCAGGCAGAAACTTGAGACCTTCCTAGCTAAGGCCAAGTTTTACCATTGGGAGGATCCCGTCCTTTATCATGAAGGAGGGGATAGTATCTGGAGGAGGTGCATTCCTCAAGAAGAGCAGCATAGCGTCCTCACATACTGCCACAAGCTTGAGGCAGGAGGACATCATTCTGGAAAAAGAACAGCACAAAAGGTGCTTCAATCCGGCCTATGGTGGCCTACTCTCTTCAAGGATTCTGATGAGTTCGTGAAGGGATGTACTGACTGTCAGAAAATGGGAACCTGCGGACAGAGAGACATGATGCCCATGCAACCCATTCACTTCTGTGAGGTTTTTGATGCATGGGGGATTGATTTCATGGGCCCATTTCCTAAGAGTCAGGGATTCGAGCATATTTTGCTCGCTGTGGATTATGTCAGTCGATGGGTTGAGGCCATTCCCGCCCGAGCCGCAGATGCGAAAACCGTGTGCAAATTCTTGAGGAAAAATATCATTTCACGGTTCGGGGTACCTAGAGTTTTGATTTCTGACGGGGGGTCTCATTTCATCAATGACAAGGTTAGGGCCCTTGCTGACGAGTTCGGCATTGACCATCGGGTTGCCACTCCGTATCACCCTCAGACTAATGGTCTTGCTGAAGTATCGAATCGGGAGATAAAGACTATCTTGCAGAAAGTTGTCCGCCCAGACCGAAAGGATTGGTCACAACTTTTGGACTCGGTCTTGTGGGCCTATCGGACCTCTTTCAAAAATCCATTAGGGACATCTCCCTTTCGTCTCGTCTATGGCAAGCCGTGCCATTTGCCAGTGGAAATCAAGCACAAATCTTTTTGGGCAGTCACTGAGTTACTTTTGGATCCTGAGAGTATAGGAGACCAGAGAAGAGCAGAATTGGCAGCCCTGGAGGAATTGAGAGATACAGCTTTTTCCAACAGCCTACAGTACAAAGAAAAAGTGAAGACATGGCACGATTCGCATATCAGCCATAAACAGTTTGAGCCAGATCAGAGAGTATGGTTGTTTGATTCCAGGCTGAAATTATTCCCAGGGAAATTGCAGAGCAAGTGGAAAGGTCCGTATGTGGTTAGGAAGGTACATGACAATGGCAGCATTGATATATCCGAACCGTCATCTTCGTCCACCTTCCGCGTCAATGGTCAACGCCTGAAGCTATATCGAGATCATGATCCGCCGACCATTGACGTTGCCCCCATTCTTCTGGTATGAGATGTGTCCTTTAACTCTCATCATCTACATCTTATACATGGTGATCAACTCCATCTGCCGCTGTACAGGTCCATCTGTTCATATCGCTTTCATCTGTTGAGTCATTTTCTTCTTTTCTTCTTTTCTTCTTTTCCATCTCTATCTTCTTTATCTATGAAAAAGGTGCCGCCCTTGTAGACAGTTCCCCATACTTAGGACGTACTTTGTCCTAAGTATAGGGGGGTGTGCACCCTGAGTTTCTATATTCTTTGATCCTCTCCATTGTCTCCTCTTCTTGTCTATACTTAGGGATATCTTACCCTAAGTATAGGGGGAGACAATCTGAGTACGATCTGTTCATTCCCACCCTTGACCCTCCCTGCGTTATGTACAGTCTGCTATACTTAGGATTATTTGATCCTAAGTATAGGGGGGACGATCAAATTCTCATTCATTGATTCATTCATTCTTTTGACTTGCCTATACTTAGTACGAGTTCTGTCTTCTCTTTTCTCTCCGATCTATGAGGACATAGCTCAAGCTAAGTATAGGGGGGTCGTATATACTGCGTATATACTTTAGCCATAACTCGTACTTTCGTATTTTCGTAATAATATGGCTAATAATTCTTTAAAATTCATTAAACAATTCTTAATAAAAAGATGTGATTATTCCTCAAATTCTTTTTGTATATACTGATTAATAAATCAGGTGAAAATATTTTGTTACATGTTTTCAACCTTTGTAAAAATGTGTGGTTTGTAACATCTATTTTCTTTGTGTGAAATAAAATGTTTGAAAAATGATTTGCAAATGGTTTGAAAAATGGTTGCAAAAATATTTGAAAAAACCCATATATACTGTTTTGAAAGCCTTTGCAAAATGATTTTCAAATGTGTGTACATGTTTGTAAAAATGTTTGTGAAAATTATTTTGGACTATAGTTTTCAAAAATGGTGTGAAAAGCTTGTGTCAAATAAGTTTGAGGAATATTTACATCACACTAAAATCCACTATATATATGTATAAAACTGACCACTTACCCTTGTAAATTCTTAAAATCCACTTCTTGTATATATAAGAAGCACTCCCGTGTACATAGTTTTCACCTAATTTTCGGCCAAAACTTTTTGTTTTCAAAAATCCCAAAAACATTTGCAAAACTAAAACCCAAAAACATCTGAAAAATCTTTTTGAAAAATACAAAAAATGCATCTGCACGCATCATCATTATCTTTTCAAAAATCCATAAAAAGTTCAAAATCTTGAAAATTGTATCACAAAAATATTTCTTGCATTGCATGGCATGAGCATTTTTCGGATTGAGTTTGATAGTTGAACAAGTCTAAGTAAAATCTGGAGATTGGAGCTTGATTGGACCTTAAAATCTACCTAATAACAGGAACCTTATAGGAATTGGGTTTGAGGTACTTCAGGTCTAGTTGACTTAATTCTTTGAGGGTCACGGGACTTGGTTCAATGGATTCTTGACTGCCTAAGTAGAGTATTTCGGAGCACACGCACGACTCTTGTTGATAATGACCTAACTTGGACACCTGCACCTTTCACATAGCTCTCCACGGATGAGGTGGTGAGGAGGCAGTTTCCTTTGGCTTTGGGTAGCATATGAGGGTAGTACTTCTAGGCGGAACCTCTCTTCTTCTTATAGTGAAGGAAGTGCACCTCAACTTGGTCTAGTGGTGATGAAGGCTAAAGACAGAAGCCGTGGGTTGTAATAAAGCTTCAAAAGAGGGATAGTCTACTGGCTCAAGAGGAAAATTTCTTGTATATATGCTGCACCATGTAGATATGTTGTACAGATGCAATTGAAAAAAAAAAGAGAGAACTCCAAAAAAGTGGTGGGTCGGATTGAAAATTTAATAACCCCACCGGAGTGTATATAGTCCAATAAAGCAAAAGCTTATGGTATCCACGTTACATCTCATGAAGCTTGCAGCGGGAGACTTAGCTACACTGGTTGAGCTCCCAAAAGTCTATACTTCTTCCCCTCTTCTTGAGCCGGTTGCACTTGAACTTAGAAGGGAATACCCCGCTTCTCGAGGAAAGAGTTGCTAGACCAAGGCATTAGAGTTACCAGGTTGGGGGAGGTTGTTTCTTTGTTGCTTCTGAGGTGGGGAGCTACATATCACTTACACTGTGCAAGTCAGATTCATAGTCATAAGAGTTTGCGTATGAGTTGAAGTATTTCTGACCTGGCTATTGAGGAGACTTGGACAGAGTTTTGGGATTCTCAAGGACTGTTGGATTTCAAACTTGGTTCTCATTAAGGTTCCGACCGCACTAAAATTCCAAAGGTCCGACTTAAGCTCCAAACTTTGATTTTGTGAAGACAAGTCTGATAATTAAACTTCTTCCAATTTTCTTCTTTTTCTTTTCTTTGTTTTTCTTTTTCTTCACTTATTGCATAAGTGTTTGCTAGGGACTAGCAAAGGTAAAGTATAGGGGGATGATGAATCCACATTTCATCATCTTTATTCTATCATTTTGGCACCAAAAACCCTAGCAAATGCCTGTAAATAGCATTAAAATCACCATCTTAGCATCCATGCATGTGCATCACAATAGTGTATAAATCACTGTAATTAAGGCCAAAATTATAGAATAAATAAAGAAAAGAAAAAGAATAAAATATTGTAAATATTTTATGACCCAAAACCCCCGAGACCTAGGCATCTTGATGAATAGGTCGACAAGGAATAAAGTAGGGGGAGATAAGGTCAGGAACACAGATAAAATACCTATACATTTTATTCATTCTTTATTCATTTTGGGACCTATTTTTGGTTCCACTTTTTGTACCTCAAATAAAGAAACTTTATACATGAAAGTTGTAGATAATTAAATAAAGAAAAATACAAAATTGATTTCACAGAAAAATAATGTACAGATAAAAAGTTATGGTCTGAATAAAAATCCAGAATGCCAACTTCCCAGACCCGTATCTCACCAATAAAAACTCCAAATGCAGCGTACTCACCTTTAATTGTATATAGAAGAAAATAAGCTATTTAATGGCGGTGGTTTCGCATTTGGCGGAGCTACGGTTTGAAAGTTGAATTTTGGACCCCTATTGTATACTTGTACTGAATAAAATATTCAATTTATTCTTTATTCATTATTTATTCATTTTTATATTTTTATAATTTTGTAAATATTACTTATACTATATATGTGCATTAAAATTGAAATAAAATGCAAAGAAAAATAAAAATAAAAATTCTTGTACAAAGACTACATAGGTATTATACATACACTTATACCTCTATAAAATGCATTTGTATTTTATTAAACATACAAAACATATCAGAAAAATAAAATAAAAATATATATGTGTAAATAAAAGTATTTTATAATTTTAGAAAATAAAAACCAAAATAAAATAAATTAAAAATACCTAAATAAAAATAAAATACTTAAATATATAGATATAGATACCTATAGGGGTATAAATGCAAACTTGTAAAAATACGTCTCATAAAAATAAATAAAAATCACAGAAAAATTCTTCATAAAATAATAAACATTTTTTATTTTATAACCTAACATCAATAAATTCGTTTACTATTTTATTTTGATTTTTCAAATAATTTCTTCTCTGAGTTTCCTGGTTGGTCCACGTGGACCAACCAGGCGCGGTCTAGAGTTGACCCCGGTCAACTCCTCGACCAAAGCCTGCCACCTCTGACGCCCGCGATTTCGCCCATTTTCAAGAAATTCTTGCGCTCGATCCGCTCGTCCTCACACCTTGATTCCTTCTCGGAAGTTCATCCCCTGATCTCCACTCTCCCACGCCATCTCTTCGGATCCAGCCATTCTTCATGATGCGCGCGTGGAGCCGCTTGAAGAAGACGCCATCGCCTCCTACTTAAACCCCCCGCCGCCTTCGAGCCCAAGTTTGAACCCTCCTTAGCCTTTAATCCTCCTCCCTGTAGCGCTCTTCGTGTAGCCGGAGGTGACAGCTCCGCATCCACACCTTCAGGCGAGTCGAGGAGGCTCTGTAGCGGCTCCGCCACCTCCGCCGACCACCGGCGTCGAGGTTCTTCTTCCTCAGGTAGTCCACCTTCGAGGCATCCATTATTTCCTCTCCTTTTTATGTCATTTAACTCCCCGTAGCTTCAGCATCAAAACCCCAAAAAATTTTAGTTTCTCGTCATTCGATCCATCTCCCATCGTTCATCGCCGGAGCGCACCTCCGGCTGTCGCGCATCCGCCTTCTAACCGATCACCTCCGACCGTCCCTACGCCTCCGGGGTCCAGTAACTTGCCTGGACCCTCTCACCTTGTTTTGCAGGTCAAAAGCGCAGTCAACGTACCTGGAAGGCATTTTGCAGCTCTCGCCGGAGATACCCTGGAGCTCCGAGCTCCGCCGCCTTCGCGCCAGCACATCGAAGCATCTCCGACGAACCTGAGCCTCCCAGCACATAGCCGGACCTCCCAGGAGTCTTCTGGTCGATTTTGAGCCCACGCTGCAGCCGGAGACCCGAGATCTTGAGCTGGGAAGTTCGCCTCGCCGGCGAGCGTCCCTGTTCTTCCTCGTTGCCTCCTCACCGTTCGATCAGGAGCCCGCTCCAGACCGCTTGTCAGCCGTCAGATCTTGGCACGCGTCGTCTGTCGATCTCTTCGCCAGATCTGATCTCCACCGCTGATCGCCGAACCGTCATCGTGCGTTGTGCGCGCGCCACGTGGATGAGTGAGCGGCCCTCCGCCGTTCGATCGCGCACGAGGAGAATAGGCGTGGGTATTTTGCACTTTCCCCTCGCCAAATTTTGTATTTCATTTCAGTCCATAAACTTTAAGCTGTAGTTTAAATATTTCTGTAATAATTGCAATTAGAACCCCGTAGTTTTCTTATTTGTACCTAGGTCCAATCCACGTCACCTCACGTGTCCGTGCGCGTGAGAGGGCTGGGTATTTTGTAGGGACCCCCCTGGGGTTTATTTATTTCGCTTAAGTCCATGAATGTTTGCTTTAAGTTGTAATATTTTGGAGAAACTGCATTGAACCCCTTGGAACCTTGTAATATTGCAAAAATACCCCTTCCAGACGCGTGCGAGTCACGCGCCCTGGTGGGTAAATTGCTCAGATACCCTTGCGGGTTTTGTTATTCATCTTTAATCCTTAAAATGCAAGTTTCAGTGTAAACTTTTGTGGAAAAATTGCGTGTATGCTCTGGTGGTTTTAAATATTGCACATATACCCCTGCCAGTACTGTTTGATGTTTGGATGTTTGCTCTAATTATTTGACCTATCATTTCAACTCCAAAAATTTCACAAAGATAAACTTAAGCTCCTGGACATGTGTACTTTCACGCCACATATTTAGTTTTTGATTTTATCTTATCTTCATATTTATTAAAAATCAAAAACTTGCTATTTGTGCACTGTCTAGCTTAGAAAATACCAAAAAAATATTAAAACACTTCTAAAAATTCCAAAAAAATTACCTAGTGTCTATTTTATCCTATTTTAGTGTCAGTCCAAAAACCACTAAAAATATCAAAAGAAAAACACTAAAAATTTAAAAACACTCAAAAACTTCAAAAAAATATATAAAATCAAGGAAAACTCAAAAAAATACAAACCCAGGTTCTGTGTGTTCTTTATTCTGTTCTCTTCATTTGAAAAATAGTGTGAAAAATTTTGGTTGTTGTTTGCTATTTTCAAATCTCATTTTATTCACAGCCAGCTTTATTTGCACTGTTTTGCTTTATTTCAGTATTTAAAAATACCAGAAACACCTTGAAAAATTTCCAAAAATCACAAAAACAGTAAAAAAACCCTAAAAAGACTAAAAACAATTTGTTTCTGAATTTTTGGTAATTTTTACTTAGTTTTATAAATATTCTATCTTGTCTTTTATTCCATTGTCTTTGAATTCCAATATTGAAAAAAAAAGAAAAAGAAAAATATAAAATATAAAATATAAAAATCAGAAAATTAAAAACCAAAATATAAAATTTAAAAAAATTAAATTAAAATAAAAAAAATTTAAAAATTAAAAACCCATAAAAATTGTAGTTGCTTGCTTGCTTAGTGTAGACACTTTACACACACACACTTGTGCTTACATCTGCTTGAATTACCCTGCTTGCTCCCTGTGTTCGAACTCTCTGCATACTTGTCACTATACACCATTTGTGCAGAGTTAAAAATAAATTTTAACTCCACATTACTTCTAATTATTGATCTTTAGTGTGGGTTAATTGTTGATTAAATACAGGTTTCATTTGAGAGTCGCCACAACGACTGTTGTCTCCGCCTTGTGTGAGACACCAATTTAGGCTCTTGTGAAATTTGTGTTTATCAATCAGCTTGAAAGGAAAATATACAAAATATTACTAACAACCTTACAAAGTAAAGCTACTGTGGCTACCTGGATGTCTACTTAGGTCCTTGCGTTGGCTCACCGATACTTGTTGGGTTTTCCATAAATCTTAGGATAAAAATTAGAGAATGCTAAGTAACGAAGAAGGGAAAAGCAAACAAATGGGTAATTTTTTATCACAAAAATTTTCATTCCTTCTCATTAATTTAAGTCATATTCCTTTCTATTCCACGTCAGGGATTAGTCCAAGGAATTACCTCACCACTATAAGGACTCCGAAGTTGTGGATACTTCGGGATTGGAGATTGCATTGATCTCGGTAAGCTTATGCTGCCGCACGTCGCCTCAACCAATCCTCCAATAATACCCTGGCAATTTTCTTTTATTTTATTAAATAGGGTCTCAAACCCTTAGCCCGGAAAACAAATGAGCACACTGTCCTCGAGGACTCGGTTGCTTAAAACCTCAGGCTAATATTCAATAATATAACCTAGCGGCTTTAAATACATATTATCGTGACCCAGCCGCTATTGAACCACCCGTGCCTCCACATGGCACGACTACATTTTTCGTCGTTTAACCCGAAGATATTGGCTCCCGGTACCACGCGTTGTAAATCATTCATTTCGTGCGCACTTATCATAACAGGGCAACCGTGTACCACCTAGGTAGGGAAACGCCAATGCGGGTTCCTTTCGACAAACCTACAGGTTGCATGCCCGACCTGTAGTTCTACTCCCAGTTATCCTTAACGTAACACATGATCCTTTTCAAGATCCAACTCAAACCACATCAATTCCCATGATGTAACTCTTTCGTTAAGTCTTCGATTTGCATAATCAGCAATACTTAATATAGACTCACATATATATTATTCATATGCATATATGCTCGTATTATGCCTATTTTAACTCCCAAACCCTAACTTTTAAAGCCACTGCATCGATTTGATGCTTAAACCTTATTTTAGTGGGAATCACAAAGCAACTGTTCAAACTTTATCAAAAATAGCCAAAATTAGGGTTCTTTGTAGCACAGAACATAAAATCAAGAATTTCAATAATCTTTTTTGAAAACCCAACTGCAAAAGGAAGGATTTCGTTACCTAATCGAGCTCTCTCTCGTGTATGCAAGGCTTTATCGTGTTTCGTTTTAGAAAAGATGTTTTAAGGCTCCTGAAAAGATCGAATTTCATTTTTGTATCAAAAATGCTAAGAACGTGTCAAGAACGTGAAGAACGAACGAAGAACGCGAAGAACATGAAGAACACGAAAAACGCCGAGAACATATTTTCTCTTAAAATTTCGGCAGAGTTTCCCCTTATATCGGGACATATTTCTTGGAAAATTTCGGCAGAGTTTCGCCTTATATCGGGACATATTTCTCGGAAAATTTCGGCAGAGTTTCCCCTTATATCGAGACATATTTCAAAATAAAAACGAAAAGAATTTCCTCTATAAAATCAATCGAGAGGAAAATAACAACTAAACTGAAAAAATATACTCAACAACAAGAGATGAAGAACCGGTAGACACCACACATCTTAGGTGAGTGAACGTGTGACGAATCACAGGGTTACTGACGTGCATAACGCCCGCACCTAAGTAGGGTATTACACAGATTTCTCCATCAAAATAACTATAAAAGCATAATACAAAGAATAGAAACATAAACGATGGAGAATCAGTAGACACCATGCATCTTAGATGAGTGAACGTGTGACGAATCACAGGGTCACTGATGTGCATAGCCGCCCGCATCTAAGTAGGGTGTTACACAGATTTCTCCTCGAACCACAATAGGAAAATAAATCGGAAAGAAAGATGAATCAAGAACAAGACTTGAAAGAACAAGAGAATGAATTGAAAGCATAGCTTACGAAGCAAATTAAGAGAGGATAATACCTTTCTCCTCCTCGTTCTCTCGGCAGCGCTTCGCTAGCGCTCCTCCCTCGCCTCCCACTCTTCCTCCCAACCTCTTGACCCTAGCCCTTGGGGTGGTGGTGGTAGTGGAAGTCGTAGAGAATGAATGGGAAGGGAGGGTCTATTTATAAGCCCCAAAAACCACTAACCATGGTTAGAAAACCATGGTTTAGACCTTAACCATGGTTTACTGGTCCACAGTTTTGGCCCATGGTTTTAGCTAAAACTTATCTTAAACTTGGGGCTAAAGTTTAACATTTCTAGAGGATTCTAGATTCGCTAATGACGCTTAATTAACACTAATTGTGATTAATTTTCACTAATCACGATTTAACTTTCGCGGCTTACACTTATCTTTTACTAACTATTGATTAGTGTTTACTAATGATCATTAGCGGTTTTTAATACATCATTAGTTTCTTTAATCATGTTTAATTAGTCTTAATGACAATCATTATGGGTTAATGACATCTTAGCCTTCCTTACTTCTCTTTCTTCCGAAATTCATAACAAATCGAAACGAAGCCCGATTCTCACGAAACAAATTCCGCTGGTTTCCTCTTGACGAACCGGATCTTATTATATAAGATCCAAGATATGCCAAATTCAAGGCTTTACACTTTAGAATATCTAAAATTCAAAACTTGCATACTTATGAATATTGTATTCATAGTATAATGTCCAATACACCTTCTTTGGGAAAGGTGTAAGATGTCAAGGCATTCAGGATCTCATACATATTGATGTATGTGAATCATCTATATCATATTAAACATTATGGATATGTGATATCTATTGATGATTATGTATGATATGAGATTTCTTCTTTTCACCTAAGAAACCTTTGAAATGTTCAAAGATTTCACAATTTTGGTTTAAAAACAAAGTTTGAAGAAGATGAAATGAATTTGATCTAACTAAGATAGCTTGTATCTATTAGATGAATTCAAGGAATACCTTATGGAGATGTGGATATTATTCCTATCTCAATCCTCCTAATGAACCTTAACTCAATAGAGTTGTAGGGAGATACAATTGATCATGTGTGACATGATTTGATCAATGATTAATCTTAGCATAATTATCATTTAGTTTCCAGGTATATATATGTGGTAGAGAGTACATTATATATCCTTACAAGGTTCCATGCTAGAAAGCTGGAATCTAGCACCAGAGAGTGCTACTTCATTAGGAAAATAAAGGATGGTATTGGATACCTACTTTATGACCTTGAGATTCTTAAAAGATCTCATCTTTGAGAATGTGATTCTTATAGGATGACTCTCTAAAGAATCAAGATGAAAATGAAGTGAAGGAACTCATTTAATCTTGAGAAGATAATGAGGCTCCTGAAATCAGAAACTAAATAGACAATTAAAGATGAAACATTAATACCTTTTCAAATAAGTTTGAGGATGGATTCCATGTGTCGGCTGAATCTGACAATGATCGGACTTCATGTGATGAAACTCCTGAGGATCATGACATGGAAAGATAGATGTTAGCAATAAAAGTCTAATGTAGACTTCATATACAAGTGTTGTAAATGGACCCTCGAGGATCCACCTATATGGGTAAGACCCATTAAGGTGTAAATGGATCTTCAAGAGAAAGAGGGAACCTGATGAGAAGGTAGAGACCTTTAAAGCACGGTTCGTAGCCATGAGCTACACACCAAAGAGAAGACATCGCTTGCGATGAGACTTGCTCCTCCAGTGACCTTGCTATAACCCATCAGAATATTGCTAACTATAACTACACAACTTGACTATGACATCTTCATGATGTGAGTCAATATTGCATTCCTCTATGAATACCTCTCTAAGGATATTCATATGAAGTAGCCCCATGGCTTCATGGTTGAGGAAAGCAAGGTATGCAAGCTAAAGAACTCCATATTTGGACTCAAATGAGCTTCTTGTAGTTGGAACATAAGATTTAATAAAATTATGAATGTTATGATTTCAGATAAAATTTTGATGAACCATGTGAAGCTTAGTGGGAGTGCCATTGTGTTGATCATGCGAAATGTAAATATTATTCTAATCAGAATGATATAAGGATAATAATAAGTGTTTTATAATTTGGTTGTTCCATACCTTGAGATATGATCTCAAAGATACCTCTTAGATCTTAGTTCTGAGTCGTTCAGAAGCAAAGAGAAGAGGATATTGGGACCGTCACATTAGTAGTACACCTTGGACTTATTCCATTTTCTGGAAAATTCCAAGATAGGCTTCCTTCCCTTAAGATATGGTACTGACCTATCTAAAGGGATAGCACCTCAAAGAGTTGAGGATGTGAATGAAAATTGCTTGCCCTTGTGCAACAGTTACGAGAAGCTGTGTGTATGATGTGTACAAGGGCCAGATGTCTACCATGTAGTGAGAGTAGTAAATTGTTACTAATCCTACTATGGAGATAAAAACACTTGATTGCAGTAATAAAAATATCTTCAAAGATGATGAAACTCGGAGATAGTGATCTCAAAGTTTTATCTTCAAAAGTTTAAGACCTTGTAGATAGTGATCTATAAGGATCTTAACTGTAGATACCTTAGGAGATAGAGATCCCCATGAATAAAGGCATTCTGATAAGGATTATGGACATACTGGTTATAATAATTATCAAGCTATAGTGTCAAGGACACTGTAACAAAATTGAGTATTGGTTGCATAAGATGCAACATTCGCATTGGATGCGAGCACTGTTACTAGGAGATATGCAAGTGCCATAAAAGGACTTAGCGTAGTCTCTTGGGAACAGAGTGACTGATCTGCTTACCTAGCTATTTTCTAAATAGCCTATGATTGTCACATAAGTGTGGGCTTAAATGATTAGCCTATTAATGGCTCTTTGGGCTAGTTGGAGATTGTTGGACATGCGAGCCCACGGTGAGCCATTATGCAATAAATGTTATTGCAAATATCATTCCCTAATCTGAAATGAAGAATACATAATTTTCATAATAGGTCCCTTAATGCAAGTAGGGTTATGTACCATGGCCATCTTAATGATCATACAGTTGTTGATTCAATTATTGAATTCATAGAGGCCGATGCTTAGATGAATATCTAATGTGTTAGATTGAGGACTCATCAAGCACCGTCAAATGATTATTAAGAGATGATCTCCAGCCTGAGTAGGAGATGGCAATCCTTTCTCAGTTAGGCTGATATCTGACCGACCTCTTAATGCAGGTCCTCTGCATAGGAATAGAGATTCAGGAGGTGTCAGATTAGTTAGGTCAAAGAGTTGATTTAACGAGATCGAGATAACCAAAGTCCTATATCGTATGATATGATATAAGCACGCATCCTCTGACCGGAGACAGATGTGTTACCATTAGGGATGAAAACGAATGTGAATATATCCGTATCCGATTCGCTATCGTATTCGTTTTATACATATTTTGACATTCGTATTCGTATTCGTTTTAAAATGGATGCGGATATGGATGTCACTTTGACATTCGCTAATATTCGTATTCGTATTCGTATATTCGTTTTCGTACATAAGTATAGTAATAAGTTTATTTATAACTGTGCATAACAACATTTTATGATTGCATTCATCATTTTTGATATAATTGCTATGAAATTACTATATCTGGCATATCCATTTTATGTGTAAACCATCCTAAACATGTATATTTTAGTTAATCTATTAAAAATCCACGTTATTATTCGTATCTGATTCGTATTCGTTTTACATTCGTATTCATTTTTAAGGAATATGGTAACACATTTTTTACATCCGACAATATTTGTATCCGCATTCGTATTCGTATTTTAAAGTGGATAAGGATATGGTTATACCTATATTCGTATCCGTATCCGACCGTTTTCATCCCTAGTTACTATATGTCTAAGTATGTACATTTGGCAAACAAATAGGTTGATGACCTAACCAAGATCTATACACCGGCGCGCTAGTGTGCATATAAGGGAATATGGGTAATACGATCTCTTAAAGGGATCATACAAGTTCACTACTGAACCGAAAGACATGAGCTCACTCATGAGATATTGGGAAGAATCAAATTCCATGCGCATGGTCGTCTCGCTTTGGAAACTTGAATAAATTTGTAGGTTTAATATATACTTTTGGAAAGTATATGATCAAGACCTAGGTATGATATATGTTTTTTGGTAAGTATATGATCGATACCAACTCCCAATGATCAAAATGAGAAACTTACTGATAGAACCCTGAAGTAGACAATATAAAGTTGATCTAATACTTAGGGTTTATTCTGAGTCTTCCAGTATGCATGATGTACAGGTATTGGGATTACCTGAGGGTGATGTGATCATAAACGATTGTATAACTATGACGCTTCCATTCCTAGGGAGTGATGAAACGGGTCTGGATTTTAGTGACTCCTCTCAGTAGAGAAGTAATCTGATCTTGGTCCAAATATTGGACATTGATCTGAATGTGATTCAGATGCAATGAGAAGATTAGATTTACAGTCTTGATTTAATCAAGCATCTATGGAGGCCCGAGATCTGGATTTGAGATGTGATCTCAATATCCAAGTCACTATACGTGGAACAATACAATCACCATGTCCTTATCTTCAAGTATTCGCCGAGAAAGCACATTATCCTTGAAAGAATTCATGGATAATTCTATTGTTGATATATGTATCCGAGCATTGAGAAAATGGATAATTAAATGTGATTTAATTATCATGAATAATATGAATTTGATTCATATTATAAGGAGAGTTATCTTAGATAATTAAATATGATTTGATTTTCAAAGATGTGAATAATGTGAATGTGATTTATATTATTTGGGAGCATGAGAATAGAGATCCAAGATAAATAAATATTTATTTATCATGGATATGATTAATGTGGGTAGCACTATCCATATTATTCATAAATATATTATAAATGTGATTTATAATGTATTAAAGAGAACTAATTATACTTTATATTTGTTAATTAATTATTGATGTGTATTGGATACCCATTGTGTAATTAATTGAAAATATAAATTATATTTTGTTTTAGGTTGTGAATGTCATTCACAATTTTCCAATGGTAAGATTGCAATATTTCTCAAAATTAATTATGAATTATTTTTGAAGAATAATTCTCAACAAAAGTTATTGGAAATTATGGGAGAAATTCATGGAGATATGCAATCTCATGAGATTGCTTGAGATTGCCTCCACCATGAGGACATGGTGGACGGCTACACATTGCCACAAGGAATGTGGTAGCCGTCCCCCCCTTCCTTATGGGGAGTAATCTCCATGCTATTTTCTCCTTAATTGCTTGATCTAATTTAGGATTGAATTATATTTGATGTATCAAATATACTTGATTTAAATTAGATTATTAGTTGTTGGTTTTTACCAACAACAATCTTGACCATTGGATTGATCATAAATCATTCTCAACCATTGAGTTTATGAGTCCCATGGATTGAGATCCATGGATCCCAAACCCTATAAATAGAGAGGCATACCGGGCTCTCTTGACACATGCTATTGGAGCACATCTCTCTCTCTCTCTCTCTTTCTCTCTACACGTCTACTCTCTCTCCCTCTCATATGGTCGTCCACCATGGATGCTCTAGAGGGAGTCTCCATCGCCGCAGCATCGTCGTTATGTTGCCCGATCGTCTGCTCGTGGATCTCCGTCTCCTTCGGTGCGCCTCACTCGTGAAGAAAACATCGGATCTCGTGTGTTGAGATCAGGAAACCCGCTGCTTGGATCATCAACATGGATTTCGAGAAGCACGCGATTCTCCCCGCGCTCGCAAGCGTCTCCTCCATCGAATCGGACTTGAGTTAGGAGGTCTCTTCGTTTAGAGACTCGGTCGCAACCACGCTTTAAGAGGTAATCCTATTACTTGTTTGTGGTTTAGACAAAATGATATGAGAAGTGTTATTGGATCATGTGGTTTTGTCATATGAAAATTTTTTTAAATTCCGTTGCATCGAGCAACTAGTGCGACTAGTCGCTCCTCGTCGTATTCGATACGACGCTCACGCTTTCGTGATGCGCTTGAGGATCTAACCATATCCTTCAAGAGAGACTTTAATTTGTCATAATACTGGTACCCCGCACTCTGGACACTCGGGCCCAATTTTCAAGTGATTGTTCACTTGGGGGCTCACTGTGGTTTTCACAGTTTTCATTGCTTCTTTTATTTTGTTTTTCGATTTTATTTCCTTTATTTTGTGTGATTGAGCCCTTAGTTGTAGGAGTTGCTTGGCGATAGAGTAGGTCCTAATATCTAATCATACTTGCATGTTCCTATAGTCGACGTTTGAACTTAGTCAAATTTTGAAAATTGTGCTTCACGCTAATAGAAGCTCCTCACCCTAGGGTGATTTCATCGGCTTGCATTTACATGTAGATAGGTTTCAATTATGTTGAGCATCCTTGCATGTAGAGTGCTGGAGGCAAGGTGAGCATTTATGCTTTAGCATACATCATCGTTTTGCCGCTTGCATTGCTTTTTCGCCTCTCTACCTCTGATTTTGATCACCTAGGTGTCTAAAGGAATTGATTCCTCGTTAGGCGCATGCATTTCTTATTAAAAATCCAAAAAAAGTGATAACCAATAATATTGGGTCTGTTAATATTACTCGACCCTAAAATCGACCAAAAAGGAAAAAATTGTCTTGGGGCGAGTAATCCCCTCATTGTCTTCATTTTACATTGCTCGCGCACACACTAAGGTTAGTGCCCAAATCCCATTCAGCCCCTAAGTGTTTGCGCAACTCTTTGACTTCTCACCTAACTCTAAAACAAACAAGATAAAAAGACCGCATTTGCGGTCTCTACCGAGTTGAGTAGGCGAATTGAGGGGTTTGTCTTGTTGCATTTTTTGTTTGTGATTGTTGTGTGTGCATTCTAGATCGCGTCCGCGTCTTTGCACCTTTTTCTTCACTTCTCTTGATTTGACCTTCATGCTCTCTCGACTATCCTTTTCTTTTGTTTCGAGATGGCCGACTGGAGCGTTTTCTATCCGGACTTCGTGGATCTCTCGTTCACTCCAGTCGGTCCACCTCCCTTTTATCAGGAGGATCCTCCTCCTGTTTTTTCTGATTTTTGTACATATCCGCCTTAGCTACAGTATCAGGACTCGGAAGTCTACCCACACACACCACTACCTCTATATTTTCCATCTTCACATCCACCCGAGACTGACCTGTGGAAGTCACCTCCCTCGATCTCCATGAGTGATATCTTGAACCGAATGATAGAGCACATTAATTCGATGAACGATAATCTTGCTATCTTGAAGAGAAACCAGATTAATGCTCCATTCGTCGAAGTTGCGGATTTCCTTGTGGGTGATCATGGGAGATTGCAATCGTCCAAAATACGAAAAAATGAGAAAAATTTAAAAACACAAAAAGAGTTCGGGAGACACTTAGTTGATTCGGATTGTGAGGAGAGGTTCCACGCGCCAGACCATTTGACGACACATGCACTCACACCTTGTCCCACCTGTGACCCCAAGGATGCCGCTGTACAGACTGCTCTTGGCATGCCTCATGTAGATGCTGATTCCGACTTCCTCCCTTGTATGGAGGAGGTCCAAAAATTAAAAAAATTGTTAACTGAACCCGAAGTGGTGGCCACCATACATGAGAGCATCCGTGCCCCACTTCAGCAGGCTATGACTGATTTATTTGCTCCTCTTCCCAAGAAGAGAAAGTGGAGGAGAAGATCTGAGCGTCACATTCTGACCGTGGACACTGCCCACGCCATCACCCACTGTCCCATTCCTAGGAAGAGGAACACAGCTACACCATTCATCACCTGCACCATCTCTGACCATACTTGTGATTACACTCTCCTGGATGGCGGTGCTTCAATTAGCATATTACCCTTCTCGCTGGTACAGTCTCTTCATTTAAAGCCTCTCAAGAAATCCAGGATGATCGTTCAGTTTGCTGATGAATCTATCAAGAGGCCGAAGGGTATCCTTGAAAATGCCGTCATTTCGATTCAGGGCACGAGCTACAATGTTGATTTTGTCGTATTGCCCATGGAGACCTCCACAGGGGAGCCCTCTCCAATCATCCTGGGATGACCATTCCTCGCCTCTACAAGGGCCGTTATTGACTACGAATCAGGAGAGATTCGCTTCCGTCCTTCTGAGGAGAGCGACGTGTTGTTCACCACACCCACAGTTGACCAGGACCTGCACCTGATGCACCTTCACCAATTCTAGCTGACTCCGAGGCCTATGACCTATCTGAGGATATTAGAGAAGTTTTCTTTATGACCGCTGATGAGACCCGAGAAATCCTCCGAAAGGGGGAAGACTTGGAAAGCATAGACCTCGAAGTTCCTCCTTCTGGTGTATGGCGATGTGTTGATGAAATCCATGGGATTTACACGATTGATACCATAGAGCGGAGGGCAGAGACCAAGACTAGACAGGACGGACCTGGTTTGACTATTTCCACTGATAAGTCTGTTCCTAGTCACTCTAAAGTAGTTATGATTGAGACCGGTTATGATCTTAACGCTTATTTTCAGAAACTCGGGCCTTTTGATGAAAAAGATGATCCGGTTGAGGCTCTTGAGGATGAACCTAGTTCGACTACTTCCACTGACGACTTCATTCCTTTTGGTTTTGACCTGGACGAGACCTCGCAGGACGACACTGATTACACTTCTTCCGATGATGATGAGTTCATCCCTTTTCACTTTGACATCAGCGAGACTCCCAATGCTGAACCTAGCCATACTACTTCCAATGACCAGTTTGTGCCTTTTCGATTTGACTCCACTAAGGGCCTACACTCTGTCGACCCTAATTGGTTTTCGTCCACTGTGGACCCCGATGTCGACCTGCACCATACCAGATCCATCCCTCAGCGATCCCGCAAGAAGGTTCACTTTCTACCTTCTTGATCTTATGTACATCCACCTCTGTTGTATATTCTCTTTGGTTCATCTTTGTCCCTCTCCCGTATTGCTCGTCCACCCGTTCTCGTGTTTGCCTTGCTTAGGACGTACTTTATCCTAAGTATAGGGGGTGGACGAGCTGAGTGTTCTTTCGTTGTTCCGTTTCATCACTCCTGTTGTTGTCTATACTTAGGGCTTCTTTTACCCTAAGTATAGGGGGATTGGTGTGTATATCCTCTGATCTTGTTTTCATTTTCATCTATTTTCTTCTTTTCTTCTTTTCCTCTTCACTTCTCTTTTTCTATCGAAAAAGGTGTCGCCCCTTTTGTCAGTCTTCTATACTTATGACGTACTTTGTCCTAAGTATGGGGGGGGGGTGTGCACCTCGAGTTCTTTCATTCATTTCGATGTTCTCTATTATCTCTTCTTCGTGTCTATACTTAGGGATATTTTACCCTAAGTATAGGAGGAGACAATCTGAGTATGATCTATTCATTCCCACCCTTGACCCTCTCTGCTTTGTATATAGTCTGTTATACTTAGGATTATTTGATCCTAAGTATAGGGGGGACGATCGACTTCTCATTCGTTCATTCATTCATCTATCCTTAGTACGAGTTATGTCTTCTCTTTTCTCTCCGATCTATGAGGACATAGCTCAAGCTAAGTATAGGGGGTCGTATATATGGTGTATATACTTTAGCCATAACTCGTACTTTCATATTTTTGTTAATAATTATGGCTAAAAATTCATTAAAAAACTTAATAAAAAGATGATGATTATTCCTCAAATTCTTTTTGTATGTACTGATTAATAAATCAGGTGAAAATATTTTTTGCAAAATATTTGAAAAATAGTTTGAAAATCTTTGTGAAAAATCTTTTGAAAACTATTTGGAAAATGTTTTGTTACATGTTTTCAACCTTTGTGAAAATTGTTTTGATTGTAAAATTTTATTTTCTTTGTGTGAAATAAAATGTTTGAAAAATAATTTGCAAATGGTTTGCAAAATGGTTGCAAAAATATTTTAAAAAATTTATATATATTAATTGAAAAACCTTTGCAAAATGATTTTCAAATGTGTGTACATGTTTGTAAAATGTTTGTAAAAATTATTTTGGACTATAGTTTTTCAAATTATTTGTAAAATGATTTTCAAATAAGTTTGAGGAATACATACATCACACCAGAATTCATTATATATATACCTATAAAATTGATCACTTACCCTTGTAATTTCTTAAAAATCCACTTCTTGTAAATATAAGAAGCACTCCCGTGTAAATATTTTAACCTAGCTTTTAGCCAAAAATCTTTTATTTTCAAAAATCCCAAAAACATTTGCAAAATGAAAATCCAAAAACATTTGAAAAATCTTATGAAAAATACAAAAATGCATATGCATCATCTTTTCAAAACTCCGTAAAATATTCAAAATCTTTGAAAATTGCATCACAAAAATATTTTCTGCATTCTCCATATCATTTGCATAGCATTAACATTTTTTTCGGATCGAGTTTGATAGTTGAACAAGTCTAAGTAAAATTCGGAGATTGGAGCTTGATTGGACCTTAAAATCTACCTAAATAACATGAACCTTATAGGAACTAGGTTTGAGGTACTTCAGGTCTAGTTGACTTAATTCTTTGGGGATCACGAGACTTGGTTCAATGGATTCTTTACTGCCTAAGTAGAGTATTTCGAAGCACACACACGACTCTTGTTGATAATGACCTGACTTGGACACCTGCACCTTTCACATGGCTCGACTCAGTTGGAGTGGTGAGGGGGTTGTATTTGTCGGTATGAGACGCACACAAGTAGAAACATTTGTCCTCCTCTAGGGAGGGTAGTGCACCCCAACCCGTCCGGTGGTGATGAATTTTGAAGACATGAGAGTGTGGGTTGCAATAAAGCTTCAAAAGATGGGTAGTCTACTGGCTCAAGAGGAAAAACTCCCTATGTAAATGCTGATGTAAATAGTATTTCAAAAAAACTCCAAAAAAGTAGACAGGCCTGTACAAAAATAAATATACTTGCCGGAGTGTACATATGTTGTATAGCCAATAAGCAAGCTTGAGCTTCAAAGTTAAATTATGTGAGCCTGCATCTGGATGACTTGACTACACCGGTCTTGCATCCCAGGATAGGTAGCTACACTAGCTACCGTCCATTCTTCTCTTCACCCCCTCCTCTTGAGCTGGTTGCCACTTGAACTTAGAAGGGAATACCCCGCTCCTCGAGGAAGGAGTTATTGGATTGGGGAATCATTGGGTTGACATAATGGAGAAGTCAGTTTCTTTGCCATTCTAGTTGGAGAGAACCACTATCACTTACATTGTACAAGTCAGATTCATAGTCGTAAGGATTTGCATATGAGTTGAGATATTTCTGACATGGCTATTAAGGAGACTTGAACAGAGTTTTGGGATTCTTGGGGACTGTTGGATTTCAAATTTTGTTCTCATTAAGGTTCCGACCGCACTAAAATTCTAAGGGTCCGACTTAAGCTCCAAACTTTGATTTTGTGAAGACAAGTTTGATAATTAAACTAGATCCATCTTTCTTCTTTTTCTTTTCTTTGTCTTTTCTTTGTTTTCTTTTCTGCACTTATTGCATAAGTGTTTTCTAGGGACTAGCAAAGGCAAAGTATAGGGGGATGATGAATCCACATTTCATCATCTTTATTCTGTCATTTTGGCCTCAAAAACCCGAGCAAATGCATATAAATTCCCTTAATTCATGCATCTTAGCATTCATACATGTGTGTGTAAATAGAGTATAAAATATGGTTTTAAAGCCAAAATAAAAGAATAAAGAAAAGAAAAGAAAAAGAATAAAATATTGTAAATATTTTATGACCCGAAACCCCGAGACCTAGGCATCGAGATGAATAGTCGACAAGAGATAAAGTAGGGGGAGATAAGGCCAGAAACCAATAAAGATTCTTTGTGATTTAATTCCTTCTTGATTCATTTTGGGATCTATTTTTAGTTCCACTTTTTACATCTCAAATAAAGAAACTTTATACATGAAAGTTGTAGATAATTAAACATAGAAAAATACAAAATTCATTTCACTCAAAAATAGTGTACAAATAAAAAGATATGATCTGAATAAGTTTCCAGAATCCCAACTTCCCAGACCTATATCTCTCAAATAAAAACTCGAAATGCATTAAAATCACTTTTAATTGTATATAATTTTCAATAAGCTTATTTAATGAAGGTGGTCTCGCATTTTGCGGAGCTAAAGTTTGAAAGTTGAGTTTTGGACCCCTATTGTATACTTATACAGATTAAATATTCATTTTATTTATTATTCTTTATTTTTACTATTTTATATTTTTATAATTTTGTAAATATTATTTTTAATATATGTGTATATTAAAATAGGAATAAAAATATCAATAAAACACAAAAATAAAATACATGTATACAACACATAGATATAATACTTGTACATATACCTTTGTAATTAATATTTCTATTTTATTAAGTGTACAGATGAGTTCAGAAAAATAAAATAAAAATATATTTAAGCATATAAAAATATTTTATAACTATATAAATTATTAAAAAAATTAATAAATTTAAATACACAAAATAAAAATAAAATATTAAAATACATAGATATGTATACCTATATAGGTCTAAAAAGGCAACTTGTATTTTTATAAGTCAAAAAAAAAAATAAAAATCATATTAAAATACTTCAGAAAATAATAAATATTTTTTTAATTTATAACCTAAAAATAGTAATTTCATTTACTATTTTTAATTGAATTTTCTAATTTTTTTGCAGGGTTTTCCTGGTTGGTCTGCGTGGACCAACCAGGTGACAGTCAACGTTGACCCCCGGTCAACTGGCTGTCCTTCCCCCTGTACCATTATCAGAACCATGTTTTTGACCCATTTTCTTGATTTTTTTGAGGATAAATATTGCATCTTCTCGGCTTCGTGTCTTCTTGACTTTTGATCCTCGTTTATCGAGCATCCATGCCCAGGTGAAACCTCGGCCCTTGAATCGACGCATCTCATGCTGTCCCTCGATCTATGGAGCCCATCCGTCAACCCTTCTTATAGAGCCCCGACCTTCATTTCAAAATTTGAACCCCTTTTGGTCCACAATCCTCCTCCCTTTCGAGCTCCCCAGGTAGCTGGAGGTGATAGCTCCACAGCCCTCGCGTCAGGCGAGTCGAGGAGGCCTTGAGGCGGCTCCACCACCTCTGCCAACTCTGGCGTCGAGGTTTCCCCTACCTCATGTATACCCCCTTCGAGGTCTTTGTTCTTCTTCATTTTCTTTTGCTATTTTTGCTCGTCGTAGTCTTAGGATTAGATCCCCCAGTTAGTGTCGCATTCCATCCACTGAATCGCCCAAACATACCCCCTCGCCGGAGTGGCTCCGACCATCTTCGACTTCGCATGCCAACGCCATCCTACGTCTTTCTCCACCTCGCTGTGGGGTCAAGGTAGTTTGCCCTCGACCCCTTCACCTCTTTTAGTAGGTCAACGCACAGAAAGAAGACGCCTAGGGCTCATTTTGAGCCTTGTCTGAGGTCCTAGGAGCCCTCCAGCTCCGCCACCCCTTCACGCAAACTCTGGCCCCCGTCGGAGATTTTGGGAGCCCCCAGGAGCAAGAAGAAGACCCAGAAGCCCGCCGGCCACTTTTGAGCCTCGAAGACCGCCGGAGGATGGAGATCGAGCTCAGGGAAGCTTGCCTCGCCGGTGTTGCTTCCCTGTTCTTCCTCCGCCCTCCAGCGCCGTTGGATTGGGTTGGAGCTCCAGGTCACGTCCCAGCCATCCGATCCTCGCGTGTCCCAGTCGTCCGATCACCCTTGAGGATCTGATCTGGGCCGATCATCGCCGAATCGTCAATCGACCGTCCATATCGCGTCACGTGTCAAGTGAAGATTCCAGCGCCGTCGGATCACCTAGCTTTGGGTATTTTGCATTTTCTATCCTTAGTGTTTTTGTATATAATATTTAGTTCATAAACATTTAATTGCAGTGTAAAAGTTTTGTAATATTTTCATTTAGACCCCCATACTTTTCGTATTTGCATATAGGTCTTTGTCCACATCACCTCACGTGACTTATGTACGTGGGATGGTGGACATTTTGCAAGGACCCCCTGCGGGTTCTCTTATTTCATTTTAGTCCAGGAACTTATTTATTAAGTGTAACATTTTTGGAAAAATCTCAAGCATGCCCCTAGGTTCTTGTTATTTGCATTTAGGTCCTCCCCATGCATGTGCACACCACGTGCATGGCAGGGAAAATTGCACTTGTGCCCCTGCGGGTTTTGGATTTTACTTTTGGTCCTGGAATATTGTAAAATAGTTATATATTTTGTGAAAAAATTGCACCTTGGCCCCTGAACTTCGGGATATTTACATATATGCCCCTGCTAATGTTGATTTTTCTTTTTGTTTCAAGTAATTATTTTATGCATCTCTAAGTCCTTAAAAAATCCAAAAAAAATAACTTAAGTTCCTATTTTTTCTCTTTCATGCAATATTTTTATTTTGCATTTTTGTTCATTTTAATATTTATAAAAATTCAAAAACATGCATTTTTGCTATTGTATACATTAGAAAATACCTAAAAGTTATCAAAATCCTTGAAAATTCCAAAAAAATTACCTTTTGGGTGTTTCTGTGTCTTTTAACTTCAGTCCAAAAATCACTAAAAAATTCAAAGCAAAACCCTTAAAAATTAGAACTCCCCTAAAAACTTCATAAAAATCTTAAAATTACAGAAAAATCCTAAAAATATAAATTTGGTCTTTGAATTTTCTCTGACTTATTATCTTTCATTTAAGATTAGTTTGAGGATTTTTGAACTCTAATTAATATTTTTCATCCTCATTTTAGTTTCAGTCTTTTATTTTATTCACTGTTCTCAGCATTTTTGCCTTTAAAAATACCAAAAAAATAAGGAAAATATAGAATAAAATCACAAAAATATTATAAAAATATAAGAAGCCCAAAAATATTTTATTTCCTAAATTTTGCTTATTTTTACCCATTTTTATAAATGCTTCTTCCTCTCTTCTCTTATATTGTGTATATATTCTATTTAAAGAAAAGAAAATGAAAAAAATATAAAATACAAAAAGAAAATATAAAATCAGAAAATTAAAAATAAAAATATAAAAATAAAAATAAAAATAAAAATAAAAAATTATAAAATTAAGACCCACAAAAAATAACATAAATAGACAAAGCATCACATTCACATTTTGTGCATTATTGCCCCGTTCTACCTGTCTACTCCCTGTGTTCGACCTCGACACATACTTGTACCTGTACACATCTTTGTTGTAGAGTTATAATAAATTTTAACTCCGCATCGCTTTTCATCGTTTGATTTCTGTTGTGGGTTAATTGTTGACTTAACCAGGATTTCTGAGCGGTCAACGCATCGATTGTGTTCCCGCTTTGTGTGGAATACACGACCGCTCGATTTCCTTGGTTAATCAGTCACCACGATCAGGTTCTCTCTTTCTCGTATTTAGGATTGGTATAGCTGGATGACCTACACGGGAGTCAAGATTGAGTATAGAGAGAGAGAGAAACGTAGGAGATTTGGTGTTTCTACTTTGCTATTTTGTAATGAAGAAGAAGATGAAGGGCTAATGAGGTTGGCCATTGGAGGGAGTGGATAAGAGAGAAGGTCGTTTGCTGAAGATTTGATCGGAGAGGGTAGGCTTTGTCTTGGTTCTAATCTCCTGTTGGTTAGGGACGAGGGTTCACGGTTGGGGAAGACGGGGATATGATAGAGGGGGTTGATTTGTTGGAGATATTGATGGTTGCAGGAAGTGGTTAGCAACAAGGATCAGGAGGAGTTGAGGTCGTGGTTCGACCGGGGGTTGCAGATGTAGGGGATGACCTGAGGACCGTCGAATCATCCAATCTAATGGCTTTGGGTGGGCCATAGATGAAAAGGAGTTTTGCTTCTAACTGTTGGATCTTTCTCAATCCAACTGTTCAGATGTGGGCGACTTGGTGAGGGCAGGAGTGAATGGGGTCGTTGGTCAAGCAAGATCTAATGATCCAGATGCGTTATGCTAAAGGACAAGGAGGATGACCGAAGGGGGGGGGTGCATTGATCTGGGCTATGAGGTGGACCAATGTGTGGCTGACACGTGGAGCGTTGACCGTTGACCCGAACTATTGACCATGTAGGGAAAATAAAGAAAAATAAATAAAAAAAATCAATTGACTTCTAATGTAAAAATCTCCAAAATAAAATATTGATCTAAATGCGTTCTACAATGTTCATGAATGACTCGAATGCAAATGGACAAAACTGTGCAATTTATGATTTTTTTGTTGATATATAAATATTGTTTTTATGTTTTATATTTTTATATTTTTTATTTTATTTTCTGTTGACCATGGAATGCATGCAAAAATAAAAAAAATGATGCATAATTATGCAATTAACATGAATGCTATTTTTTTATTTTTATGATTTAAGAAAGAGTCAAAATAAAATATTAAAGTGTGATATTTATAGATGAATATGTCAAAATGCACAATTTAAGATTCTCTCTTTTTATGGCTATTTTAGTATTTTTTATATTTTTATGTTATGCATTTAATTATAAATGAGATGAATTAAAAAACAAAAAACAAAAAAGTTAAATATGTACATGAAATAATAAGTAAAAAAATCAGTAAGTATGTATAGTTTATAGCTTGATCAAAATCGAAGTTTCACATATGGACTTCAATTCTATTGAATTTGATATTGATTTTAGGAGCAGGAACCATCGTGGCGGAGGTCCAGTGAAGGTGTGGATCAGCCCAAGAAACGCTTCCTCCTTGTTGCAAATCAACCGGAATCATCTCATGTCATGAAGGACTAGCAATCTAGCACTATACTCAATCTAAGGGGCTAATATACGCTCTAGAACGATCAAAGTCATAAAGGAAGGAGGAAGGGGATATTTTTAGAAGTGGGTTTCAATCAAAAAGGTGGAGAATTTGCGTGCAGGGAGATGGTGGTAGGTGGAAGGCATGGGATCGACGAGGTACAAGGATGTGTAGAGATCAGAACGGTGAGGTGCTCGAGGTATGAGGAGTTGAGGCAAAGAAGTGCAAAATTGGAGAAGTCGGGGGTAGGTGAAGTTCTGACACAGGCGGAGGCTAAGGGTAGTACAATTGTCCCGCCAGGAAAATATGATTAAAAAATCCCTTATAAATTCACTATAAATTTAATGATTTTAATTAATTTTTGGTTAAAATATAAAAAGTTTGTAATTTTATGTAATATTTTTTATTGTTACTTATTTATACAAATTAATTTATTATAGGTTAATATTTACAAGTATGTTTATATGTATATACACCTATATTTTGCGTATTTTATTTTTAATTTGTATTACATATTTCATTATTTTATACATATAATTGATATATTTAAACTTATTTACACTTTTACATATTTTTTTGTATTTTTCTGAGTTTATCTAAGTACTTAAATAATTAAGTATATATATTGCATATGTATATTATATGTATACTTCATCTATATATTAAAATACATTATTTAAGTTAATGGATTTTAATTTTTTTTATTTTTATTTTATTTATTTATATTATTTACATGTATTTCAAATAATATT
This sequence comes from Ottelia alismoides, assembly GCA_037367405.1. Taxonomy (NCBI): domain Eukaryota; kingdom Viridiplantae; phylum Streptophyta; class Magnoliopsida; order Alismatales; family Hydrocharitaceae; genus Ottelia; species Ottelia alismoides. The sequence goes on along the minus strand of JAZKJV010001127.1, from coordinate 95,132 downwards.
TACAAATATATAAAAATATAAGAAATTGAAAAATATAAAGAATAAATAAATTGAATATTATATACAAGTATCTTGCACAATAAGGGCATAAAAATTAACTTTTACATCTTAACTCTAAATTGAATGAAACTACCTTCAATAAATAGACAATTTTATTTTATGGACAATAAAGGTGAGTTTGGTCAATTTTTAATCATATGGAGAAGATACATGTCTGTAAAGTTTTCTTTGGGGCTTTTTATTCTATGTATCCCAAGCACACTGTGTATTATTTTTAAATAAAATAAATTTTGTATTTTACATACAAGTTTCATATTCAAAGTTTATTATTTATAATATAAAATAAGAAAATAAAATAGTCCCAAAATGCCTATTATTGAGATATGTAATTAGGGTTTTTGTGCAATTATTGGCCCTTACCTCTCCCTACTTTATTCCTTGTTGATCAAGTCAATTCTTGACTTAGTCGTGGGGTTTAGGATCATTCAATAGCTATGGCATTTAATTTCTTTTTCTTTTCTTTACTTTATTCTTTTATTTTGGCATTAAATATATTATTTTATACAATATATATGAATTAATAAATGAATGTTATTTTGCACAAATTAATGATATATACATGTATTTAGCTAGGGATTTAAGGTCAAAATGAAAGAATAAAGGTGATGAAATGGAGATTCACCACCTAGTAGCAAAGGGGTTCGCCCTGGCCTATGGTGTTGATTTCTTTGACAGTTTTCTCCAGTGGCTCACCTATGTACCAAATGAATTCTCATGGTAGTTGTAGTACAGCTTGATTGGACCTTACATCAGCTTGATATAAAGAATGCATTCTTGTATGACGACCTTCTAGAAATAGTATGCATGCACCAACCTCCAAGCTTTGAGGATTAATGGGACTGTCAGAAGGATTGCCTTTTAGGCACAACGCTATTTATGGACTCAAGTAGAGACATCACACATGGTTCCAGAATCGTTAAAAGTGCTAGAGAATCTGGGTCTCATCATATTTTTGATAGACCATTATTTACACTTAAGAAAGAACAGAAAATAGAATGTGGCAATGCTTGTCTATGTGGATGATATCATCCTTACAATAGATAACTTTGATGGTATTCTATAAGTTAAGAAGCAACTTGCATAACAATTTGTGATCAAAGACTTGGGACCATTGCGAAACTTTTTGGGGTTGAAATTGCTAAGTCCAAGCGAGGTTTGGTCATGTCACAACAAAAGTATGATATTGATTTATTTCTGGGAACATGGATGCTTCAAAGTCCGCAAAGATACTTATGGATCATAAGAGACACATCTACAAGTCAGGAGAGATTGAAAACACCGGTCGATACAGATGTATAGTGGGCAAATTACCTTTATCTTACCATCACTTGACCAACAATATCTCTCGACATCGAGAAACTAAACCAGTTTATGGACTCTTCTAATTCTACCCACTTTGATGCATGCATGATGGTTCTAAGGTATGCCAAGTCTTCTCTTGGGAAATGACTACTCTTCACCAAAGGCAGCCGCTTTGACCTATTCAAATGCAGAGTATAGAGGATGCTTGATAGATATAAAACCTACTATAGGTTTCTCCACTTACTTGGAAGGAAACCTTGTCCTTTGGAGGAGCAATAAACAAGTAGTGGTATCCTGCTCAATTGTTGAGAGTGAATACATAGCTATAGCTCAGCCTGTTACAAAACAAGTATGAATTTGATCCATACTCACAGTCTTCATATCGCTCATAGAAAACCATGGAACTCAAATGTGACAATCACACACCAATGCATATGGCTAACAATCCCGTGTTCCATGAACGCACCAAACATGTGAAAGTCGATTACCGCTACACTCGTAATCTGATACATAGAAGGCTACTTCGTAGTCACAACACATGATCTACAAAGCAGATTGCATATATATATTTACCAAGCCACAAGCTCGGCATGCAGTTCGAGAAATATTGCAACAAGTTGAGCATGATGATATGTATGCTCCATCTTGAAGGGAAGTATTGCGAGTTGAATTGCTAACCCTAACACTAAGGAAGTTCTTGATGACTCACTATTTATGAGTCGTCCTTTTGTGTAATCCTAAGGCTAGGACTCCATCTATATAAGGAGCCCTAGGGTCCTCCTTTTCAACAACAAATGTAGAATACAACTTTCTACTTAACAATTCAAATGGGGGTTGTATGGGAGATTTGGCAAAGGGGGCATCCCGTCCCATAATTGGCTCGAGTGGGGTGGGGGCATTAGGTTTTGCTATTAAGCAAAAGAGGCATGGGTGGTATTTGAAATGCCGCTTTCTCTCTCCACACCCTAAATTCGGTCTCAGATGACGCCTTTGCTTATGTGATTGGTGAGTGACATCTTACATGGATTGATGGGCGACATCCGAGAAACCACCCATAACTAGGATGAATACAGAACGTGGGAGTGAAGCTTCAAAACTCTGGTCTTTGCTTTGAAGGAGGTGCTTCCCCCTCTTGAAGTTAGACGGGGATTTTGCTGTTGCAGGTGGCAAAGGTTGACGTGGACCACACAGAGAAGCGCTCAAAGGCCTCGCGCCGACCACAGCTGGCAACTTGCCCTTAAAGCTGGACAGGGAAGTAGGGGCTCGAACTATGGCAAATGAAATTGGAATTTTGGATCTTTGGTAGTTACAACTTACAACCATAGTCTCCTATGCCTCCCACCAATCAATGTAAGCATGGTCAGCGTATGAGATACAGGTTTTAAGGCATGTAGAGAGAAAGCAGCATTTCAAACGCCGCTCATGCTCCTCATGCTAAATAGCGAAACCCAATGCCCACCAAGCCAATTCGGGGATTGGTAAGCACCTGGGCTGCGTAGATCACATCCGAGGAGCAGCATCTCGACCGCACCGTTGACGGTCTGCCACATTTGGTATTTCGACGAATTGGATTTGCCATCCAAAAAGGATTGGCGGCGCAGCTTGTTGCCCGTCTCCCATCAATCTATACGTATTTTTTTTATATATGCATTTGGTATTGCTCTGTCGAAGATCAAATGCAATACAAATCATACGAAGGGGCGAAGGCTCGGGAAGAAGCAAGAAGGAAAAGGAGAGGTATACGAGTGGGAAGGTGTTCAATCGGTGATGGGTTCTTATAGTTGTACACATGGGAGGAAAGGGGGGCGGGGGCGCGGGGGGGGGGGGGGGGGAGGGGTGTGGGAGTGGCCGCGATGAAGGTGGGGATGGGATGCACTACGGAGAAGAAGAGGAAGGGGAAGATGACCGCATATAAGGAGGTGAGAGGAGTATGGGGTGGGGGGGTGGAGAAGTTGAGGATCGTGATGGTGGTCGCAATGAAGGTGGGGATGGATGCACTACGGAGAAGAAGAGGAAGGGGAAGATGACCGCAGATGAGGAGGTGAGAGGAGTATGTACGACGTAGGTGGGGAGGTAATAGAAGAGGAGGGATGAGGAAGGGCAGCTCTATGACGTAATCATTAATAACTCGTGGCGATTAGGTAGGATGATAGAAGGAGAATGCGGGTAAACAAATAAATAAATATTAGCTCTTAGATTTGGTCTCGCAAGATTAACTCAAGAGAATGGTTTATTTAGTGGAGCCAACTAACATGGGATGATAACTTATGGGATTATAACTTATATGTGTAAGATGGAACAACTATTCAGGATTTTGGGTGTTTTTCACGATTATGAGGGTACACGTGTGGGTGTGAAAATCCCAATATATTATGGACTCCGTATTAGCAAGGTACCTTTGTCTAAAATTTTAAGTGCAAGGTTAGATTTTCAAAATATGTTATATAAGTTATGTTAATTTCAAAGTTCTTGTACTCTTGATGTATTCCATATGTCACAATTTTATATATTTGATAACTATCCACCGACGCCTTTGTTTACGCAATAACAGAATTTCATCGTAGTGCTGATTTATCAAAATTGTTTTTTTAATAGCGCATATATAAAATAATTAATTCTTAAATTTTGAAATTGTCTTAGGTGTATAAAAATTTTAATTCTTAAATTTTGAAATTGTCTTAAATGTATAATGTTTTAAAAATATCATCATATTGATATTTGGCTTCTATTCGGCGAAATTCTTAGTTTTGTCGTTAGAGATAAGCATCGATTTCAACTCAATCGAATGTCTCTATCTCCTCCACTTTGAGGATGTCAAAATTTTCTACTAGGTAGACTGTTAAAAATTGAGCTTCCTCGCTGAATGGGTTACAAAAATTAATCTCCGAATGTGTTGACATTTGAATCCTACTACTTTGATCTATGCATCGCAGAAAGAAACAAATCTATTCTGGAATGTTTGTGGGATAGTATTTGAGAAGTTTTTATAAAGAGGGATTTATATGTAATAGAAATATTTATGTATTAATCCACGCTATGAGATTTTGTCGATGATATACAATATGTAGAAGGCCATTTAAGTAACAAGGATACTTTTCTAGGAGGCTGAAAAATGCAGTTAAAAATATATGCAACAATGACTATAAGTGAAATTCCTAGGCGAAATCGAGATGGTTAATATGGAAATTTTATTGGTCATTTGTCGAAAAAATCACACAACAGGGTATATATGAAATCAGATTCTCGGTTATGGATGCAGCACTCCCATGTAAAACATTAGAGAAAAACATGTGCAAACATACAGTTTGGAGGAGTTAGTTTCCCATATAAATCAGTGTTTTGAAATCGGATCAGTCTATTTGGTTCAACGGGCAAACCAGGCCAGAATCGGTTCGGTTAATCAGTTTGTACTCGTTCGGTTCAAAAATCTGATTTTCAATCTATTCAATTGGCTAGATTTCGATTTAATCAGGTTCAAATGAAATTTAACTATAATTAGGTTTTGAATTTATTTAAAATAAATGGCATTATTGGAAGTTGAAATCTTGACCTTCATCAACCAACATCAAACCACAAAACAACTACGTTACGACACATTCTTAAATTAAATGGAATTTAAATATAACAAAACTATTGTTCTTCTATTAAATATACTGTGTAAACATTATATGTATACCATTTTAATGTTGCACATTAACAATATATTTTACGCATCCTATAAGATATATACATTAGTTATGTAATGTTTATCTATTTCAACTATGTTTGGGGTGTATTTTATACATGTTATAAATCATTTCAATTCGATTAGCCGGTTCAACCACCTCTTTCCCATCGGTTTGACTCAATTCGATTTTTAAGAATGATGACATCATCATTCGATTGAACCGATTTGATTCCATGCTTCAACCCTCTGACCTTTTTAGCAAGGTTTCTAGTTTAGTCTCTGATTTGATTTAAAAACATTGATATAAATATATCGTATAACTGCCAAATGTATCGATGATCCGGTGGTTTAATCTATTGTTCCGACTCCATTAATTTCAATGTTATACTAATTGCACGTCATATTAAGTTTAGCTTCCCACAAAATTACATGTTTATATGTTTATTTCGTTTCTGTATCCGTCTGTTTTTATCCTATCCTATCCTATCCTATCGGGAAGAGTGAATGAAACATATAATCAAGGAGAGTACCGAGTCCCCCATGTGGTCTCTACAGATGGTTTTAAAGGGTAAATTATATTGCTCGTACCTGAAACCCTTGATTATATTACTCAATATTCATCTCTTTCTCAGAATTGGTCCTTCATGGCCATGTGGAATCAAGGGTGAATTTTACCCTGGATCATATTTTTTATTTCATCTACGTCCTTTTTATACTCAGTAACAACAACAACAAAGTATTTTCTTACAATTAATTAGGGTTCATTACATGGTTGCCTCAATCAGATCTATTTTGGGTCCACTATAACAAATTGAGCTATAGTGACATTTTTTCAAAATCTGTCACTAAATTAACCATTGTTAAATATATAACGACGATATTATTTATTACGAAATGATTTTCATACTGAAATTAGCAATGAATATCATATAGGTCATTATATCATTAGCAACGGTCCATATAATTATGTTTATCCGTTGCTATTTTTCATACTTCTAATTAATCATCGCTAAATTTTGAACTAAAAAAATAACATCAGTTAGTTGATATTTTGAAAAATAACAATGGATAAGCTTTGTTATATTGACCATTGCTAATGATATAGCCACAGATATGATATTCATTGCTAATTTCAAGTACGAAATTCATTTCGTGACGAACAATATCGTTGTTATGTATTTAAAAATGACTATTCTAGTGACAGATTTTGAAAAAAAGTATCGCTATAGCCCAACTTTGTTGTAGTGGTCATTCTCGAGTCTAAATCAAAGTAACACTTCTTGGGCCTTCCTTGCCTTCTAACCAGTTCAACATCCTAAATCTCGTATCTTTTAACCGTTACATCTGTTTGGTTTTTTTATGGTTCCAGCCTCAACTTGGGTCTTTGCAGCTGCAGCTATTTATTTGACCCTTTGGCAGGGGCATTATTGCAATATTTCAGCAAGTGGAGCCCCTATCGCCCTTCCCATTCCAGGGAATTCACGCACATCGTGAATCATTGAGAACGCCTCTCTTCTGTGCCCTATTTCTCATTCCAGAACAGGGAACGACGCCTCCTCTCTCCCCATCCCACCAAACAGCAGGAGCGAGGTTTTCTACGGGAAAACCCATCCTCCTTCATGCACGTGAGGGAGAGAGGTCGAGAGGGAGAAGGAGCAGCGGCTAGGAGGCTCCTTTCCAGCCACGGTTTGGACGGAGGCACAACGGCAAGTCAAGCCCGAGTGGGAGCAACCGGAGGTCGTTGGGAGCGACCTCAAGAGGGTCGAGCATTGGTTTGGGTCTCCATCCGGGAGCTCACAAGGGGAGTCAATCCATCTATCTTGTTTTGAGCACACCTTTGTTATTTTGATACCTATAGATAGTTAGTTCCTTGTAAAAGAACTATCGTTGTGTGTGTGGCTTATACCTCGATTTTGTGGGCAACAAAACCGGGAAGAACTTTAGCTCCATTTGATCGTAGTAGAATCGTTACCGGTCTTGCCCCGTGATTTTTCCCTTACTCACATCGAGTAAGGGTTTCCACGTAAAAATCTATCTCTTGTGGTTGCTTGTGTGCTTGATTGTGAATTTTGCCATGAGTTCCCGTGTGGGGAACATATATTGTGTTGTGCCATCTTTGTTGCAGGGATAGATTTAGGGTGATATATCCTGAGTTGATTGCCTCATTATCCCCAACAAGTGGTATCAGAGCCACAGGTTGTGCAAAATGGGCAAAGATGATGAAGGCACAATGATCAAGCTCACAAGCAGTAACTGACAGATTTGGAAGGTGAAGATGGAAGACATCTTGTATTGCAAGGACCTCCACGATCCCGTGGAGGGAGAGAGCGCCAAGCCGGAGAACATGTACGTAGGAGAGTGGACAAAGTTGAACCGAAAGGCCATTGAGACCATTCGGAAGTGGCTTGACATGTCGGTTTTTCATCACGTGGCCGAGGAGACGAATGCAAAGGAGTTATGGGACAAATTGTCCGAACTATATGATCAAAAATTCACAACCAACAAGGCTTTCTTGATTAGAAATCTTGTGAACTTGAAATAAAAGGATGGAACCAAAGTGGCATTATCAACCAGTTGACTTCCATGGGGTTGGTACTTGATGACGAGTTGCAGGCACTTCTCTTGTTGGGTTCACTGCCAGACAGTTGGGAGACCCTAGTAGTCACAGTGAGCAATTCTACGAAGGATAGCAAGTTGACCATGGCTATGGTTAAGGGCAGTCTCCTCAATGAGGAGATCAGACGTCACTCTTTGAGGGAGGCATCCTCCTCTTCACATGTGTATGCAGTTGAGAGGAGAGGAAGATCCAACAGCAGAGGAGCATCACAGGAGAGGCAGAAGTCCAGAGACAAGTCCAAGGGTAGAGGAAAGTGTCACCATTGCCAGAAGCCTGGTCACTGGAAGAGAGATTACAGGGTTTGGAAGAGAGAACAAGCTGAAGCCAAAAAAGATCAGAAAAAGGAAGATGGAAATGTAGCTACAGTTGTGGCAGATGACAGTGCAAAAGAGGTGATTCTCACCATACAGGACCAGTGCTTGCATGCAGGGAGTGATTTGGAGTGGGTCGTTGACACGGTCGCCTCCTATCATGTGACTCCACACAAGGAGTTCTTCACCACCTACACCTGTGTTGATTATGGGAGAGTCTTGATGGGTAACAAAAGTTACTCAAAGATCATTGGTATGGGCACCATCTCGATTCAGACGGATGTTGGGTGCTCAATGACCCTCCAGAATGTGAGGCATGTTCCTGATGTGCGGCTTAGCCTTATATCTGGCTCACAGCTAAATAGTGAAGGTTACCATCTAAAGTTTGGCGACAACAAGTGCAAGATAAGCAAGGGTTCTCTCATCATGGTGAGAGGCAGGTTGTGTCATACGCTTTACATGACTAGAGTGAAGGTCATGGATGATAGTTTGTATGCTAGCGAGGCAGATAATTCAGATTTGTGGCACCGTCGGCTTGGGCACATGAGTCAGAAGGGCCTACAGCTTTTGAGCAAGAGAGAGTTGATCCCCTACCACAATGACATCACTTTGTCTCCTTGTGATGCATGTGAGGTTGGGAAGAGCAGGAGTGCACCATACAGAGCCAGATCCAAGGTGAAGGGAGAACTTCTACAGTTGGTTCATTCTGATGTCTGTGGTCCTACGGATACAGCCTCTTTGGGAGGAAACAAGTATTTTGTCACCTTCATTGATGATGCATCTAGGAAGGTGTGGGTGTATATGCTTATATCGAAGGATCATGTGTTTGATTGCTTCAAGAAGTTCCATGCCATGGTTGAGTGCGAGACAGGAAAATTATTGAAGTGTATACGTACGGACAATGGGGGAGAGTACACCTCCCATAACTTTCAGGGCTATTGTGCAGAGCACGGCATCAGGCATGAGAGGACAGAGCCAGGTACACCCCAGCACAATGGTCTAGCTAAGAGGATGAACATGACCATTGTTGAGAGAGTTCGCTGCATGTTGAAGACATCGAAGATGCCCAAGACTTTTTGGGCTGAGGCGGTTCGCACTGCATGTTACTTGATCAATTGATCTCCATCAGTTCCTTTGGGATTCAAGATTCCAGAGTGTGTTTGGACAGGGAAGGACCCCTCATATGCTCACTTGAGGGTGTTTGGATGCAAGGCGTATGCATTGGTATCCAAGGAGCAGCGGAAGAAGTTGGATGACACGGCAGTGCCTTGTATTTTTCTTGTCTATGGAGATCACGAATTCGGATACCGTCTTTGGGATCCAAGGAAGAAGACAGTTACCAGACACAGGGATGTGATTTTCTATGAGAATCAGACATTGGCTGAGGACACCACTGAGAGTGGTGATACAAATGAGTTTTCCATGGATGATGACAGTGATGAGGACACAGATCCCTCTCCAGTACATGGTACAGGTGGAGAGGATGGGAAACTAGAGCAGCGCGAGCCAGATGCAGACCCCATTGATGCAGGTCCAGGGGACCTAGGGCAGGGGGAGCAACCTCATCCATATGCAGATGCAGCATAGCCTCAGGCCAGGAGATCTGAGAGGACACGCCAGACATCATCTCGTAACCCTACTTGCAGGTATGTGATGCTCACAGATGCAGATGAGCCATACACATTTGAGGAGGCACAAATGCACAAGGACAAGGGTCATTTGCAGAATGCAATGGGAAGAGATGTCATCTCTCAAGAAAAACCACACTTATGACCTTGTTGAGCTTCCTAAAGGGAAGAGAGCCTTGAAGAACAAGTGGGTTTACAAGGTGAAGTCAGATGACAGTGGCAAGCAGGTGAAGCACAAGGCCAGATTGGTTGTGAAAGGGTTCAAACAGAAGGAAGGAGTGGACTGTGATGAGATCTTCTCCCCAGTGGTGAAGATGAACTCAGTGAGAATGGTGCTAGGACTTGTTGCTAGCATGGTCCTTGAGCTGGAGCAGATGGATGTGAAGACGGTGTTTCTTCATGGAGAGTTAAAGGAAGAGATCTACATGGAGCAACCACAGGGATTTCAAGAAAAAGGAAAAGAACACATGGTTTGCAGGTTGAGAAAGAGTCTTTATGGCTTGAAGCAAGCCCCGAGACAGCGGGACTTGAAGTTTGATGCTATCATGGGAAAGTGATGCAACGTGGAACATAAATATAGGCCCGCATGTTTATTTAATTTTATCCGTTAATTTTATTTACGTTTATTTGAGTCGTCGTATTTTTAATTAAATAAACGGGATCGCATGTGGTCTCAATTAGTTAGAGATTTGAATTTCAAATTAGTCAGTTAGTCGGTTATAGTTAATTTAGGATAATTAGTTCAATTTGAATTTGAATTTGATTTCTATTTTTGTAATCTCATCCTTCCTATACAAAGGGATGATGGGGCTATTGTTATAATCAATTCAGTTATATGAAAAATTGAGATTTATTCTCTACCTTCGCCTCTCTCTCTCCCACGTGATCTTCACGTTCTCTCCTCCAACCCCTTGTGTTCCCGATGAGCTTTCTCTTCCCAACCCTTCCCTTTCTTCTTCCACAAATAATTCCACCGTCCAAAAATTTATTTTCACCGTCGCCGAAACCGATTTGCATCAATTGGTATCAGAGCATGGCCTACAGATCACCCCCACGATCTGACGATCCATCCAGACATTCGCGCCGACACGAGACGAAACACCATCATTCGTCGGAGCGGAAACGATAAGCAGAAGAAGCTTACAACAAGGAGATGGATGCACATCATGATTTCCGGACCAAATTGCAAGATTTCGAGGTCAAAGATCAATATTTCCAATCCAAATATCAAGAGTTCAAGTCCAAAGATCGAGAGATAATGGCTAATCTCAAGGCTATGTGCATCCTATCAAAGTCCTCTACTACCAAAGCTGCAGTTCAGAATGTTGATGATAAAAAAATCATCGTCGCTGACAATGTAGTCGCTGTCCAACCCATTGCAGAGGGAAAAGAGGCTGTCGCTAATGATTCCTTCGTTGTCCAGCCCAATCCGAAAGTAAAAGGTGCCGATCCGATTGCTGTACAGGTATTTTCAGATTCGCAAAAACCACTAGAATTGACCTACACCCCATCCGCAGCCCTCTCGCGGACCCCAGCCACCATCCTCGCACCCTCGGGCCCCCTTCTCGCAGCACCTGCGGCCCAAGCCAAGCCCCCAGCCCCAGCCCCATCCACGTTGCCACCGCCCCTTTCCACTGCCCCGACAACCCCCGCGAAACCTCTAGCCCCATCGCCTCCATCTTCCTCCCACCGGCCTTCCCCCCTACTCTCCTCTTCTCCCCGTCTCTTCCTCCACAGACCCGCACCCTTCCTGCGCGTCATTCATGGCGCCATCGCTCCCCCCCCCCCCCGCCCTCGCCCCATCACAAGCCCTCCCCTCCCGCGCGCTAAGCCTCGCGCCTCCCCTCGCCACCGCCCCTCCCCGCATGCACCCCTCCTCGCCGTCGAGCCCGACTACCTCCTCCGAAACCCCCCCTACGTCCCCTGCGACTACCCATCCGCCGCTGCCACCGCCCCCCAACCGCCTCTGCCTCCTTGGGCGATCACCCAACGCCATCACCACACGAACCTCCCACGCAGCCACCGGCCGAGCCGACTTCCTTGCAGCCATCGTGGCGGCAGTTTGAAGGGAAGAACCCTAACAGGGGGCTCCCTCCCCACGGTAGTCGAATCCCATAAGAAGTGGGATTGGGAGTTAATAGGAAAATTACATGAAGGGCCCCCTACACAAAGGCCATGTTGTTCATGCCTCATCAATTTTTAATCACCGCAATGAGGAGACAAAGTTCACGAAGACGCCGCCATTTGCACCACACATGTTCTTCCAACATGAGGTTGACGATTCCGGCCACCGCACCAAAGCCATCTGGGTTCCACCGTTTGCTCCACATCTATTCTTCCACTAGGCGAATAAGAAAATTGACATCAAATCGACAAGCTTCAAAGATCCATCAATTCGTCGGGAGATGAATTTTTTAAAAGTGGAGGAGAGTTGATGCAACGTGGAACATAAATATAGGGCCGCATATTTATTTAATTTTATCCATTAATTTTATTTACATTTATTTGAGTCATCGTATTTATAATTAAAAAACATGATCATATGTGGTCTCAATTAGTTAGAGACTTGAATTTCAAATTAGTCAGTTAGTCGGTTAGAGTCAATTTAGGATAATTAGTTCAATTTGAATTTGAATTTGATTCTATTTTTGTAATCTCATCCCTCTTATATAAAAGGATGATGGGGCTATTGTTATAATCAGTTCAGTGGTATGAAAAATTGATATTTATTCTCTATCTCCACCTCTCTCTCTCTCTCTCCCACGTGATCTTCACGTTTCTCTCCTCCAACCCCTCATATTCCCGATAAGCTTTCTCTTCCTAACCCTTCCCTTTCTTCTTCCACCAATAATTCCACCGTCCAAAAATTTATTTTCACCGTCGTCGAAATCGATTTGCATCAGAAAGCAAGGCTTCAAGAGGACTACATCCGACCCGTGTGTATATGTTCGTCGTCTTCCCATTGACAGGTTCGTCATTCTTTTGATATATGTGGATGACATGTTGATTGTAGGTCATGATTCTAATCTCATTGCAAAGCTCAAGAAAGAACTGTCCAAAGAAATTGAGATGAAATATTTGGGCAAGGCCAGTCACATCCTTGGGATGCAGATTACAAGGAACAGGAAGAAGCATATGTTGTAGTTGTCACAAGAGAGCTATGTTAAACGTGTGTTGGAGCGATTCAACATGAAGAATGCCAAGCCTGTCAGCATGCCTTTAGCCTCTCATTTCAAGCTAACCAAAGAGTCATGTCCTTCTACTTCTGAGGAGAAAGCAGAGATGACCAAGATCCCATACCAGTCAGCAGTTGGAAGCCTCATGTATGCAATGGTTTGCACTAGACACGACATAGCCCATGCAGTGGGCATGGTGAGCAGATTCATGTCCAATCCGGGGAAGGATCATTGGGAGGCAGTGAAATGGATCTTGAGATACTTGAGAGGGACCTCATATATGTGTCTTGTGTTTGGGAGGTCAGATCCCAAACTATGTGGCTACACTGATGCAGATATGGCAGGTGACATGGACCCGAGAAAGTCTACCTCAGGCTACATTTTTACATTTGCAGGGAGAGCCATATCATGGCAATCCAAGCTACAGAAATGTGTTGCTCTCTCAGCTACCGAGGCAGAATACATTGCAGCAACAAAAACTGAGAAAGAAGTGTTGTGGCTACAACGCTTCCTTGGTGAGTTTGGATTGGATGACAGTGAGCCGGTTGTGTTTTGTGATAGCCAGAGCGCTATAGACTTGAGCAAGAGTACCATGCACCATACTCGCACAAAACACATTCATGTGAGATACCATTTGCTGAGGGATGCAATCGAATAGAAGCAGCTCATGTTGAAGAAGATTCACACTGATGAGAACCCCTCAGATATGTTGACCAAGGCAGTCACTCGTAACAAGCTTCAGATCGTTAGAGAGCTGAGCGGTGTCACCTCTTCTTGATTTCCATCACAAGAAAACACCTCCCCATTGGGGCTGGAGGGGGAGGTTGTTGGGTTTTTTTATGGTTCCAGCCCCAACTTAGGTCTTTGCAGCTGCAGCTATTTGCCCCTTTGGCAGGAGCATTATTGCAATATTTCAGCAAGTGGGAGCCCCAATCGCCCTTCCCATTCCAGGGAATTCACGCACATCATGAATCATTGAGAACGCCTCTCTTCCGTGCCCTATTTCTCATTCCAGAATGGGGAACGACGCCTCCTCTCTCCCCATTCCACCAAACAACAGCAGCGAGGGTTTTTCTACGGGAAAACCCATCCTCCTTCACGCACGTGAGGGAGAGAGGCCGAGAGGGAGAAGGAGCAGCGACTAGGAGCTCCTTTCTAGCCACGGTTTGGACGGAGGCGCAACGACAAGTCAAGCCCGAGTGGGAGCAACCGGAGGTCGTTGGGAACGAGCTCAAGAGGGCTGAGCATTGGTTTGGGTCTCCATCCGGGAGTCCACCAGTTTAGTCAATCCATCTATCTTGTTTTGAGTACACTTTTGGTATTTTGGATACCCATAGATAGTTAGTTCCTTGTAGAAGAACTATCGTTGTGTGTGTAGCTTGTACCTCGTTTTTGTGGACGACAAAACCGGGAAGAACTTTGGCTCCATTTGACCGTAGTAGAATCGTTGCCGGTCTTTCCCCGTGGTTTTTCCCTTACTCACATCGAGTAAGGGTTTCCATGTAAAAATCTTTGTCTCTTGTGGTTGCTTGTGTGCTTGATTGTGATTGTTACCATTTAGTTCCCGTGTGGGGAACATATATTGTGTTGTGCCATCTTTGCTGCAGGACAGATTTAGGGGGATATATCCTGGGTTGATTGCCTCATTATCCCAACAACATGAACTCAGCTCCGTTGCAAATGACGAAACAAAATTAAATGGTTTCCTCTCATCTTGTCCTGTATCAGAGGTACTCTAACTTCTTTCTGATCACATCATTTCGAATCCGATCTTTGATGTGTATGAACATACACCGACATTAACAGTTTGAATTTTGCTACTCATTATAAGCACGTCTATAATTCACAGGCCACCACACTTGAGTAAGCTCGCAAAATTTATATATGCAAAAAATATCCGTAATAGTTGTTTATTTCATAACATATAAAATACTTTGTGTAATTACGGAACTACTCAGGGTTCGTGTTATGGGGTCTACAAGTGATTTTTTTTTGAACGACATACTTACGCGGTGTTCTGACTTTACATTGATATTTTTGCAATATACCAAAGCGAGAGTGATGTGTAATAGTTCAAACATCCTCAACGGAAAGAGATGATAGGTTTGAACCCCGTTCATCACTTCAACTCATCAGATCAACTTGCAGTACTGGTCTAGCTTATTAGTCCACACGAATAATTTGGTTCATAGGTTCGACTCATCGAACTGACTGATTCAACTGGATTTTGGATTTTTCATATTGCTGCATCCCCTGTACTAGTGCCATTAAGATTTGAGGAAACAGTGCTCGCAGAACATAGCCGGATGGCTTGCAGCGTGAATTTGTATCTGCGAATCTGCGATTCTGCATACAACTGCATCAAACATACACACGAAAAAAAAATGAACTTTTCGACACATTCTGAAGAAAAAATTTATTTTGTTCTTCCACGTATGAAGTCTATAAATAAGGATAAAATTGGTCAAAAAGTATAACGGAAGTTGTAACAGGACGTATTATTGCAAACTAGAGGCTAATTTTCCACATACAGAAAAGCAGATTGTTTGGATGTGCTTGACCCTGACGTTCTTCCTTGATTGGACTCTTGCAGATCGACCGCAACAGTGTACTGAAAAACATTAAAGACATAAACAATAAGTTCAAAGGGCTCGATGAAAAGAAAGATGAGCTTGGTTTGCGGAAATTGGATTCACGTAAGAAATCCCACCAACAATGTCCTCAAGGGCGCGTAAGTAGTTCGATATTGGATCCACATATAACTGATGCATATAATGAGTTGGGAGTCATACGATTGTTGATATTCAATAAAGCTGAAGGTGGCGACACAGATCTCCTTGTCCTACCCATAGTCGGTATGGGAGGAGTAGGGAAAACAACACTCGCTCAACTTGTGTTTCATGATGTTGAGGTGAAGTACCATTTCCATTTGATAATTTGGGTTTGGGTTTCTCAAGACTTTGATCCTTTGGAGATCTTGAGGCGTATTATAAATCGCATAAAAGGAGAGGATTGCAATTCGAAATCGTTAGACGATTTGCATGAAAAAGTTAAGAACGCATTGGAGAATAAAAGGTTTCTGCTGGTCCTAGATGATGCGTGGAATGAAGACAGTCAATTGTGGGATCAGGTTCTTAAGCCTTTGAGATCTGGGAAAAATGGAAGCGTTGTTGTTGTAACCACACGGAGCCACAGTGTTGCTAGTTCCATTCTTGGTCATATGAACCCAATTAAATTAGAAGGCTTAAATGATAAATGCATTCGGAATCTCATGGAGAATTGTGCATTTGGCGGCCCTGCAGATCCAAGTAAGCATTCACATCTCCAGATTATCGAAGAGATCGCTAAGAAGATCAAGGGTTCTCCTTTAGCCGCACGAGCAATAGGACAGCTTTTGAAGACCGATCTAAGGATTGAGCAGTGGAGGGGGATTTTGTCAAGTGATATATGGGATTTAGATGGAAAAAGTGAAGCTCGTATTCTCCCCAGTCTCATGTTGAGTTATCAACATTTATCTCCACATTTGAGACAATGGTTTAGACTTTGTTCGTTGTTTCCAAAAGATTACAATTTTAATATAAAAAAAAGATACTTTGACGGAATAAAGATATACTATATCTGGATTGCTCATGGCATTTTCCAAGATAAAACTGACGGGCCACCAGAAAAGAGTGTAAGAGATGCCATTAATAATCTTCTAAGTATGTCACTTTTGCAAGAACATGAGTATAGAATAACTATGCATGATCTGCTTCATGATGTTTCAAAACATGTAGCGCAAGAAGACCACCTGCACATTACAAAAGGTGTTCATCCAAAGAAGTATCCAAGTAAGGTGCATCATTTATCTCTATCTTACTCAAGTTTGAACCGTCATTTAGATGCCGATTTATTGGATGCCCCATGCAAATTTGAAAAGCTACGGACATTACTTACTATAGATGGTGGACATTATTTTGATAATGACAATGACATAAAGGGATTGTTGGAAAGGTCCACATGTTTGCGAGTTTTGGATTTGTCTGGGAGCAGAATTGACGAGTTGCCCGACTCCATTTGTAAGCAGAAGCTTCTTCGATGTCTAGACTTATCTTACACAAGTATTTCAAAACTACCACCGTCACTAACAAGTCTCTATAATTTAGAAGCACTGATTCTGAATGGTTGCGATAAATTGACAGAGGTTCCGGATACCATTGGCTACCTGATACATCTTCGATATTTGGAGTTGAGTATGACGCCTATCTCGGAATTGCCGGAGTCATTAACCTCTCTCAAAAATTTACAAGTCTTGGGTGCTGATTGTGAAAATTTATCCAGATTGCCAAATGGGATGACAAATATGCTGAATTTGAGGAGACTTTATGCTCGTCCAGAATCAATTCGAACAATTACGGAACTTGGGAGAATGACTTCCCTTGAAGTGTTAAAAGAGTTTCGAGTTGACAAAGTGAATGGTTGGGGGATTGAAGAATTGAAAAAGCTAAATATGCTTCAAGGATCACTTTCAATATCTTGTTTAGAGGATGTTGCAAGTAAGGATGAGGCAAGAAAGGCGGACTTGGACCAGAAGGTATCTTTGCAAAGATTGACACTTGAATGGAGCGAAGAAAACATTGCTGATGATAAGGTTGCAGAAGAAGTACTTGAAGCTCTGAAGCCCAGTGGTGATCACCTTGAATATCTGGCTATCAAAGGCTATAAAGGAAGGGCGTTTCCAAGTTGGTTGATCCCAGCTTCTCATCACTGGACGTTTACTTCTCTGAACAGTCTTTACATCTACGGATGTGCTATAAAAGATGAATCGTTGAAGATGTGTCTATGTTACTTCAATTCTCTCCAAGAACTTTCAGTGAAAAATTGTCCTAATTTATCGGAACCACTTGAGAAAGAAGTGGTCTTAGCATTCATGGAGAAATCCTTAATAAAGTTAGAGTTAGGAGGAGGTAACTGGGGCTTCTACTTCACTCTTGAAAAAAACAACTATTCCTGGTTGAAATTGAAGATTGAAGACCTTAAATCTTCACTCCAAGGAGCCACTTCCACTAGGAGATGGGCATGGGAATTGCTCTTGGGAATCACACCACGATACCTCAAGGAGTTGAGAATTTATAATTGTGACGTCGAATCAACTCATGATGATTTTAAAGAGCTGTTTCTCGTGATCACCATCTTAAATAGGCTAGAATTCCATGGATGCAAACAACTGCTTTCTTTGCCTACATACCTTAGAGAGTTAACCACTGTTCGGGCATTAGTTTTGTCGAACTGTCCGGAGATGCAGTCGTTGGAAGACGTGGGCCAATCTTCCTCTCTATGTGGGATGGATAGAAATGATGAATCGGCAATCAAACATGTTGGCGAAGCTTCGGAGGTAAAAGGCCTTCCAAGTCTCTCCTGCCCGAAGATGCAGTCCATTCCAAATATAAGCCTTCCTGCATCCCTACAAGGTTTGGTAATCATTCAGTGCCCGAGTCTGGCATCATTACCTTCTGATATGAGAGGGCTTACATCTCTCGAGGTGTTGGAATTACTTGAGTGCCCTAAGATGCAGTCAATGTCAGACGTTCGACTTCCTGCCTCTCTAGAGGTATTGGATATCGGATTTTGTGAAAATCTCACGTTATTACCTTCGGATATGAGAGGGATGAGGTATCTTCGAAAGTTAATTTTAGGCGGTTGCCGAAATATAACATCCTTTCCGGACACGGGCCTTCCAGCCTCATTACGTGAGCTGGATATCATCGGATGCCCCGCACTGGAGGAACGATACCGAAGGGAGAGCGGCGGTCCTGATTGGGATTTCCTATCTCATGTTCCCAAAAAAACGTGGGGATGACATTGATATGCGTGGCTGATGAAAGCATAAGCAAGAAGGTAACGTGATCCCTACCTCTCATTATACATACATAGTCTCTCATTGTACATACATACATATATTTTCGGCGATTTTTCACAGAACTCTCAAGTGTTGTATTCATGATATATAGAAAACTTCTTTTTAGATACTTTGATGATCTCCCTGCCTCTTAATTCTTCAACTTTTATCTCCCGTGCTTTAGAACGACCTTATTTACAAAATTACTAGAATACCTCGTACAAATTTCGGAGTATTAACGACACTGCCATGCTCCAGTATGCAAGCATTCTTAAAATCAATTTAATCACTTAGCAATCAAGATAAATCCCATGTTTTTATTTTATTTTATTTTGAACGAGTATCTTATTCTTGTTTGTTTGGATAGATATGATTATTCAGTTTTGTCTGATATATTAATTAAAATGTTGAAATTGAAACAGATGAAGGGCAAAGACCTTCTTTGACTGAGAGCATACGTACTAAGACTAGTGTATTGCAAATTGTGATGCTGAAGAGGAAGGACATTCTTACCTCTCTCTGTCCGGTAAACTTCATCATCATCATCATTATTATTAAGCCTGATTTTGGTGACTCCGGTAGTCGCTTTATTTCATCAAAGAAAAGGATACAAGAGGGGCCCTTCTAGGGGATTACAAAAAATCATGAAAGTTCAGATATTGATGTGTTCAAAAACACACCAATACCCTCCCTTATACTACCTAGTGCAACCTACAAAAAACCATCATACAAGCATGTGTACAATTTCCTTGGGATCCACAAGTAGAACAAAAAAGTGGGAAATCTTCATAGGAGACTTCTTGTGTAAGGAGTCTTCATATTCAAGAACATTCTCTTGGGAGAGAAGACATCTATCTCTACCATGATTTTGGAGCACTTTCTTCCTCAAACATTGTTGCTGCTTCATTCAGGCCAAGATACTTGCCAATGGAGTAACCAATGCATTTGAGAGCACTAATGTTCTGCCGGAAAATCCAGGAAGGACTACCCAGATCTTTGAATTTCTGTTGAGGTTATTCGCTAATAAAGTAATTCCTCCATGACTTCTCCTTAGCTTTTCTACTTGTTGAGGTCCTTTTCTTCACTAATTCAAATTTTTTTTAGCAAAATCAATGCATTTCGAAGAACTATTTCCTTTATGAGGTTCACTAATAGCTGTACCTGAATCCACCTCTACACTTCTATTCTTTTCTTCTTCAACTGGCACATTAGAAGGAATCACAGGGTCCTCATTGTTTAACGAACATCGAGGCAAATTCATCTTTGTGACTTCCACAGTGGCTGCTTCAATGTCCATCACCTACATATACTGTGAAAAAGTTTTGAAAATCAATATCCCCATTCTGACATTTAGAAGTTATTTCTCCCTCCTGGCCTTCATCCCTATTGAGAGCATCAAAAGAGTCTGTTGTAGGAATAGAAATTCCAGCATTACAAGGATCTGTATTTTGAACCTCATTCATCAATATCTCTTCATTAGCATCCTTATCAATGATAAGTTCCTCTAGTTCTTCATTAGTGTTATTCAGGATCTCCAGCATCTTGCCTTTCTCCACTTGTTCATCCTCTGTCTGCTCTTCAATCACAGTTCCCTTAGGTTCAGGACCCGAGTGATGGATCCCCTCATTGGAACCAGAAGGCTTGCCAACAACCCTAGATAAAGTATTCTCCATTGCCACATTCATTGCACTCTTCTCAATGATCTTGTCAAATGGCAGGTTAGCTACATTCTGATCCATAGTATCTCTATTAGCGGGGACTTCAGGATTTTGTTCAGCTTCAGTACTATTCGGTTGCAAGGGACTCAAAAAAAGTTGTTGTTCCAAATTCTTACCAGCATTCTCATTAAGTTCAACCTGCTCCCCATTACTTGAAGGTTCAATGTCACCATTCTGAGCTTCCGACTTATTACCCTTCAAAGCCTCCTTATTGAGATCTCTTCTAGCCACCCATTTTTGCCTGGGTCTTTGAATCTGAACTCTTGGTTTGCTAACTCTATCAAGGTTACCAGTGCTAGCCCCCTTACCTTTGTTATCCGGCTCCGCTTGCCGCTTCTTCAGAAAACAATCCCTTTGATCATGGCCAACAAGTTTACAATAGTGACAAATAGCTAGGTAAATTCTCATAGACAATGTTTTGGATGAAATCTCTATCCCCACATCTGATGACAAATTGATCCATCACAGGTTCGCTAACATCAATCTCCATGTTCACCCTGATATAACCAGATCTCGTGAAGTTTGTAACATCCTTATCAATTGATAGGAACCTTCCAATGGGTTTAACAATTGAACAGAGTGCCCTTCATTCAGAAACTGTAAGCTCGGCATCGAAAATCCCACACGAACTGGAACATTTGGGGAGGAGTCCCCAGGATGAAAATACGAGGACCAACGTATCATCGACATCCAATTATTCTCGAATTTCCAAGTGTTACTGATATACATTCTCATGAAATTATCCCTTTCTTCGAATTTGAGAATAATATGTCTAGCATCAAGTGCTCCAATCTACACGTTCTTCTCAAATTTCATCTCTTTCCTTATGACAACATCTATTTCTAACAGTTTTGGCCTGACTTTTTGAAAAATTCAAATGAGACACTGCTCGAAAGGCTTGCTCGTCTCAGTCATTTCCTCAGGAGAAAATTCCACCACCATCTCATCCCCTTCAGAATATGAATCTCTAACCTTCACCGGGGCCAAGTTTTGGAGGTACAATTTATTCTTCATGACAGATGCATAAGATTTAGGAACAAAGGCTAGATCATTTTTAGTCGACTCCCCATCAATGACCACCCCTTTAGCTATGATTTTTGGGGGTGACAATTCAGGAAAATTCGCCTCCGTCTTTTCCAGATTCACAGGTATATGTTCTTCCATTATGTAGAAACCAGCACCAGAATCAACAGTTATCAGCAATCCACGTGTAATTCATCAAAGGGCCAGAAAAATAACCACCTTCCACGCGTCAGCACCAGATAAGGCTTCTCAACGACCAGAGGACCCCACAAACAGCTTGAAAGTAAAACCCATCTAAAAGAACTGATCAAATGCTTCCCAGAAGAAGAAAATTTTAACAAATTTCTGAAGAACACGAAGAACTCCAGAAGCTTCAATAAAACCACTGAACTCGAAATTCCAGAACGAATATCCAGAATATAGAATGTAGAACCCACAACACCACCAACAGTTTTACCAAGAACCAAATGCGGAAAACAGAACAAGTAGCTCCAGAAAACAGAACAAAATGCACCAAATGTCCCTGTTGACGCATATTTAGTTATTGTATCTTTTGCTATTTTATTTTCTTGTTATCCTCTTTATGTAATTTACCCATAGGCTACTCTCCTATATAAGAGAGCCTAGGGCTATGGAATAAACAACTCATTCACGTTTCCCAACATGGTATCAGAGCAACGGTCCTAGACCGGAGTTCTCGAAACCCTAACCCTAACCCGCCCCACCCGCCGGCCCTTTCTTCTCTCTCTCTCTCTTCTCTCGGCGCCGCCCTCCGATCTCCAGCGCGCATCTCCAAGCGCGCATCACCGATCTCCATCGCGCATCCTCCTGCGCTTGATCTGCGGCGCCTGATCTACCTCACTGCGGCGCTCCTCCAGCGCTGATCGATCCCGTGCTGATCGATCTCGTGCTGATCTGCATCTCGCGCTGATCAATCCTCCAGCGCTGATCGGTCTCCAGCGCTCCGATCTCCAGCGCTCCGATCGCCAGCGCATGCGCGCATAGCGCACCTTCTCCGCGCCGATCCTCCAGCGCTGATCAGAACAATTTGCGTGCATTTCTAGCCCCAGAAAGAGACTCTCTCGCGCGCATACTCTGGATCTCAGCCCTGAACGAACACTTTGCGCGCAGCCCTGATCACGCACTTTGCGCGCAGCCTCCGCGCAACGTGCAGCATCCACGCCCTAAACTCTAGGGCTCAGATCGTGATACATATGGGGTTGGTTGCTTGACGTCTACACATGCAACCAATCCCGTTTATGTCATTGTAGACAAAGATTACTGTCTCTTGGTCAATCCAGTCTTCCAGTATGTCAGAAAGCAAGGCTGATATTCCATCTATGGGCGCGTTTCGTGGTCCAGCGCCAATCGTCAAGATGGATGGTACGAACTATGAACTGTGGGCAATGCAGTTCATGAGTATGATGAAGTCCACGGGCAAGAAGCATATTCTCACAGAGCCCGAGCCTGCAGAGAAGACTGGAGTTCATGCCTCATGGGAGGCTGACGACGCATATGCGAAGGTGTGGCTTTCTGGCACATTGGCTATTGAGATCGCCAATGACATTCTACATCAACCCACAGCCAAAGACATGTGGGATATCCTAGCAGCAACATATTCCCAGGCGAAGAATGAGACCAAGATTCTGCAACTTCAACATGATATATTCACAATTAAGCAGAATGGCCGCCCATTACATTCTCTCTACACATCTTTGAGAGGAATGTTTGAGAAGCTACATAGCTTCATGCCTCTTACCGCCACACCAGAGCAGCAGAAAACATACAGGAATGCGACGATGGTGGGTGTGTTTCTCGCTGCACTCGATCCAGAGTATGAGGCAGCACGTTCACAGATTTTGGCGGACTCGACTATTCCTCCCATGGAGGAAGCCTTTCACAGATTGAGCAGGATTACTGTACCTTCAGCAGCCACTAGTCAGAATCCATCAGCTATGGCAGCCAGCAGAGGCCGTGGTTCTCACTACCAGGGCCGTGGACGTGTTCCCCGTGGAAGGGGTGGTCGCACTAGACCAACATGCTCATATTGTCACAGAGTCGGCCATACTGAAGACACATGCTACTCCAAGCATGGATTTCCTGCATCTGCACGAGCTGCTGAGCAGATAGAGCCCCCATCCGCTTCCACGCTGGATCAACGATTTGATGATCTGGTTGCCCGTCTCAGAGGCATTATACCACCATCTGGCCTGGCACCGTCGACAGAGAATCATACTGATGCCGCTGCTTCTGCTTCTGCCTCTACGAGTACTTCAGGTAGTACACTTGCTCTTCATAGTAGTAGATCAGATACGTTGCCGTGGATCATGGACTCCGGCGCTACACATCACCTATGTGGCGACCAGAGTCTACTTACAGGATATACTCAGATCCCTCCAGGACGAACAGTAGTGATTGCCAATGGCACACACTCCCCTATCACGGGTCAGGGGGAGATTAGATTGACATCCTCGATGCAGCTCAAGAATGTTTTACATGCACCGCACTTTTCCATGAATCTGTTGTCGATTAGTCAGATTACGAAGGATCTCCATTGTCGAGCTATTTTTGATTCATCTTCTTTGAGTTTTCAGGACATCCGTACGGGCAACGTGATTGGTCATGCCTATGAGCAAGGAGGCCTTTATCGTCTGAACCAGAACCCGTTTGCCGGAATCATAGCCTCTCCCGCAGAACAAGTATCTCCTCTCCTGTGGCATCTGCGCTTCGGTCATTTACCGCTTCAGAAGTTGCGTCTTGTCCTACCCTATAGTCTGTCTCACACAACTGCCCAGTGTGAGGCATGTCAGTTGGGAAAACATCACAGGTCGTCTTTTCCCAGTAGTCAAGGTCGGAGTAGTAACTCCAAGTTTGAGTTGTTTCATGTCGACGTCTGGGGTCCGAGTCGTGTTCCCGATCATCAGGGGCACAGGTTTTATATTGTATTTGTCGATGATTTTTCTAGAGCATCTTGGGTATTTCTAATGAAAAATAAGTCTGAAGCTGGAGATATTATTATTCACTTTCTAAATGAGATTCAGAATGTCTTTTCCACAACAGTCAAAATTATAAGAACTGACAATGCCTTAGAGTTGTGCACCAACAATCTAGCCAAATACTACTCCTCAAAAGGGATTGTTCACCAAACATCATGTGCTCATACGTCTCAACAAAATGGGGTTGCAGAAAGAAAACACCGTCATCTTCTTGACGTTACAAGGTCCCTTCTCATTCAGAGTCATGTCCCGTATACATACTGGGGTGATGCAGTCCTTACTGCATGTTATCTTATAAATCGTATGCCCTCGTCTGTCTTGAATGAACAGGTTCCTTTCTCAATTATATATCCTGACAAGGCGCTGTTCACTCTTACCCCTCGTGTCTTTGGGTCTGTCGCTTTTGTCCATCAGTTGTCACCCGGTTCTGACAAGCTCTCTCCGAGGGCTGTCAAGTGTGTCTTTGTGGGGTACCCCAGAACCCAAAAGGGGTACAAGTGTTTTGACCCTGTGCGTCGGCGGTATATGATCAGTGCGGATGTTACATTCTTTGAATCCATTATGTATTTTTCAGAATCCGGGAACATGCAGCCACCATCATTATCTCCTGATACCGTATTCATGGCACCACCAACATTATAGCCGTCACCACCAACATCACAGTCGTCACCACCATTACCACAACCACCACCACCACTGCCGCCACAAACAATATCCCCGTTACCATTCCATTACACCCGACGGCCGAATCAAGCTCATGGTCCTGACCAGTCAACTAGCCCGCATATGGTATGTACTGAAAATATTAATGTTGATGGATCTGACGACATTTCTCAGCAGGATGCCTTACAGGAGCATGGTAATACCACAGAGGATCTGGATGTTCCAATTGCTCTACGCAAGCCGAAGCGAAGTTGTGCCAAGTATCCATTATCAGCAGCAGTTTCGTTTGAGAGGCTATCTGGACCATTCAGGACGTTTGCATTGGCACTTTCAGCTACGGATATTCCACGGAACCACCATGAGGCTTTGCAGGATTCTCGGTGGCGGCTAGCAATGGAGGAAGAGATGGCGGCACTTCAGTCTAGAGGAACATGGAGCTTGGTTACTGTACCACCGGATGTCAACCCGGTGAGTTGTAAGTGGGTATTTACAGTGAAACATAATGCAGATGGCTCCATTGACAGGTACAAGGCCCGCCTAGTTGCAAGGGGATTCACACAGACATATGGAGTAGATTACCTTGACACGTTCTCCCCGGTGGCTCGTCATTCTACTCTGCGGATCCTCTTATCAGTTGCAGTTACTAGGGACTGGCCACTCTATCAACTGGATGTGAAGAATGCCTTTCTATATGGCGACCTGCAGGAGGAAGTCTACATGCAACAGCCACCAGGTTTTGCTGTTGAGGGGGAGTGTTCCAAGGTGTGCAGATTACATAAGGCTATCTATGGCCTTAAGCAGAGCCCCAGAGCATGGTTCCAGAAGCTGTCAGACCTCTTTGAGAAACAAGGATACAAACGTTCCAATGCTGATCATTCCTTGTTTATACAGAAGACGGCAAGAGGTATTGTTGTAATCATGGTTTATGTTGACGATATCTTGATTACAGGTGATGATGACCAGGGCATTAAGCAGGCAAAGGAAAGGCTGGGGACCGAGTTTGTCACCAAGGACTTGGGAGTCCTTAGATATTTTCTGGGGCTGGAGTTTGCCAGAAATCCATATGGATTAGTCATGTCACAGAGGAAGTATGTCACAGATCTACTGAGTGAGACAGGTATGCTAGGGTGTCGACCTGCCACGACACCAATGGACCCTAGCATGAAGCTGTATGATGATGATACAGAGGAGGTTGACAGGAGAAGATACAGAGAGCTGGTAGGCAAATTGTTATATGTCACAATCACTAGGCCAGACATATTATTTGCAGTGAGCCGTGTGAGCCAGTTCATGGAGCAGCCACGTCAAGTGCATATGGATGCAGTACACATGATACTTAGATATCTCAAATCTTCTCCAGGTAAAGGTCTGCTATTCAAGAAAGGAAAGGGGATTTCTGTCTCAGCATGCGCAGATGCAGACTATGCAGGATGTCCTAAGGATAGGAAGTCAACCTCAGGGTATGCGGTCTATGTTGGAGATGCCCTAGTCTCATGGAGAAGCAAGAAGCAAACTGTGGTAGCTAGATCCAGTGCTGAATCCGAATATAGGGCTATGGCCCAGGCTGCTACAGAGATGATGTGGGTGAAAGCAGTGCTGACAGATTTGTGCTTAGATATACCACTTCCTATGAACTTGGAGTGTGATAATCAGGCTGCTTTGTTCATTGCAAACAATCCTGCATTCCATGAACGGACCAAGCATATTGAGGTGGATTGCCACTTCATACGTGATATGATTCAGAAAGGATTCATCACCACATCCCATGTTACTTCAGAGAACCAGACTGCTGATATATTCACCAAGGCATTGTTACGAGGCCCGTTTCAGAAGTGTGCTTCCAAGCTGAGCATGATTGACATCTATGCTCCATCTTGAGGGGGAGTGTTGACGCATATTTAGTTATTGTATCTTTTGCTATTTTATTTTCTTGTTATACTCTTTATGTAATTTACCCATAGGCTACTCTCCTATATAAGAGAGCCTAGGGCTATGGAATAAACAACTCATTCACGTTTCCCAACAGTCCCGAATCAACGATGAAATCTCAGATTTCAGATCGATAATTCAGTCAATATAGATTTCAGGAGGTTTAAACCATCATTATTAGCCCTAGAATCTCCAATCAGACGAGGAAAATGACTTGGAAAAGACATCCGAACAGAGGGCGCGGATCGTCTGCCATAAGTGAATTGCAGCAGAGTTTGCTGCAATTCACAGATGAAAGCCACGTGTCCTGAGAAGATCCAACGGCGTCGCACTCCCACCCCCACCCTACTCCACACTCGAATCCCTACCCGACCCTCTCGTCCCCGACCTCAAGCCCTCTCTCGCCCCCGACCATCGCCGCCACCCTCTTCCCCGAGCCCCCTCTTGCCGCCGCCACCCTCTCCCCCGACCTCAAGCCCTCTCGCCCCCGTCGCCATCCTCTCCCCCGCCTCTCGCCGCCTCGCCGCCATCCTCTCCCCCGATCCCGAGCCCTCTCGCCCCCACCTCTCGCCGCCTCGCCGTCACCCCCTCCTCGACCCCGAGACCTAGACAAGATTTTCAAGAGTGATCACTGCTGGCGTATCGGTAAGCTGCGAAAGCGTGGTTACCTGCTCCGCGGCCCCCGGGGGACGGCAAAGTGGAGCTTGATTGCAACCATGCTAAATTACCTCAATTTTGATATATATACACTTTCAGCCTCACTAAGATGTGAGATAAGTCATCATTGACGACTGTCTTGTTGGGAACGACTAACCTATCAATATTGGTGGTGGACGGGGATGAGGAAAGTTATTTAACTCTTTCCGATTTCTTCAACGTCATTAGTGGAATTTGGTCGAGCTGTGGAGATGAAAAGATCGTCATGTTGACAACCAATGATCAAAAGCCGTTGGATCGGACGCTGTTGCGACCGGGGAGGATGGACGTTTACGTAAACATGTCCTATTGCAAGTCAGGGGAGTTCAGATCGTTGGTGAAGAACTACTACTGTGTCGAGAGTCATCCCTCATTCCTAGAGATAGAAAGGATGCTGGAAGAGGAGGTGGATGTGATGCCGGTAGAGGTTAGAGGGAAGTTGTTGGGCAGAGACAACGTGGATGTGGCTCTTGCGATGCTCGTGGAGTACTTGGAGGAGGAAAAGAAGGAACAAAAGATGAGGGCGGAGGAGGATAGTCGTGAATGCGATGTTGAGAAGGTCAATGATGGTGAAGCAAATGAGGAAGAGACTGCGCAATAGGAGAAGTTTGGTGAGAGTTAAAAGAGGAGATACTTGAGAAAAAAACATGTATTTCTTTGGTGAAGAAGTTTTGCTTTTCTTTGGTCACACCTTCACCGACAGAATAGAGCAAGACCATTCAGTGGAAACACTACATCTGCAATAGTTGATACACATGGTAGCATAGTTGCAAGTGGACATTCAGTTTATGGAGAATGAACTTGTTGTATGAAAGTGCTCGTTTTTTGTATTTTAGAGTTGGTTCTTGTATAGAGTACTTATCTTTGGTTGTGGAGACGCAATCAGAGTGAAAATGAGTTGGATCTCTCTTCTTTTTACCCAATATGAAGAAGTAGCTTTTTGTATGGAAATAAAGGTTTTTGTATATCGAAGTGAGTTTTTGTAAGCATTTTTGCTCTCTTGCATATTTGAGTGAAAAGTCTGTACGAGTCTTTCTTATTTTGTATGTACAATGGATAAGGTGATTTTTGTATGGAAGTGACCGTTTTTGTATTTTGGAGCGAGTTCTAATAGGATTTCTTCCTCTGTTGCATATTTGAGATAACTTTTGTATGTAGTGTGCTTCCTTCGTATTATTTATGCACAAATGAATTCATTACTACGAGAATCGGTTAATCAGATCGAGGAGTTTAACAATATATTAGAACAATCATATGTTAATGATTAACCTACAACTCATCCATACATAAATGTTACATCGAGCTTGCCCTTAAACGTCAATAGAAAACACAACATTTTTATCTTGGTATATTAAGCCAAATGGAACCTTGATATTCATTTGATATAGGGTTTTGGTATAAGGAAATTTTTGTATGGAAGTGTACTCTTTTGTATAATGGAGATACATCTTGTATGTTTTTTCAAAGAGAATTTGTATAGAAAGACAAGCTTTTTTGTATATTAAAGGAAGTTTTTGTATGAGAATCTCCTCTGTTGCATGATGGAGATGGGCCTATTGTCAAGGCACCTTTTGTTGAATAATGGAGAGTTTTTGTATATTGAAGGAAGTTTTTGTATGGGTGTCTGCTATGTTGCATACTGAAGATGCATCTTGTATGGGCTATTCTCAAGGTGCCTTTTGTATGACAATGAGGGGAGTTTTTGTATACAAAAGAAAGTTTTTGTATGGATGTGTGCTCTGTTGCATAATGGAGATACATCTTGTATGTTTTTTTTCAAAGGGCATTTTATAGAAAGATGAGCTTTTTTGTATATTGAATCAAGTTTTTGTATGGGAATCTCCAATGTTGCATAATGGAGATGCATCTTGTGTGCATATTCTCAAGGCGCCTTTTGTAGGATAATGGGAGGTTTTTGTATATTGAAGGAAGTTTTTGTGTGGGAATATGCTCTATTGCATATTGGAGATGCATTTTGTATGGGATGTTCTTAAGGCACCTTTTGTAGGATAATGGAGGTTTTTGTATATCCACATGTGTTTTGGCTATGGAAGTGCTCCTCTATTGTATAATAGTAGAGGGCTCTAGTACGTTTCTTCTCAAAACACACTTCGAAGGGTAAAGGGGACTTTTTGTATATCTGTGCGTGTTTTGGTATGTTAACGCCCTCTGTTGTATAATAGTAGAGGGTTCTAGTATTTCTTCTCAAAACACACTTCGTAGGATAAAGGAGTTTTGCATATCCACGTGTGTTTTGTATGGAGGCGCCCTCTGTTGTAAAATATAGATGGCTCTAGTACGTTTCTTCTCAATGCACTTCGTAGGATAAAGGGACTTTTTGTATGTCTGTGCGTGTTTTGGTATGTTAGCACCCTATGTTGTATAATAGTGGGCTCTAGCATGCTTCTTCTCAAAATGCACTTCGTAGGATAAAGGGAGTTTTTATATATCCGCGTGTGTTTTGGTATGGAAGTGCCCTCTGATGTATAATAGTAGAGGGCTCTAGTAGGTTTCTTCACAAAGCGCACTTCGTAGGATAAAGGGTCTTTTTGTATATATGTGTGTGTTTTGATATGGAAGTGCTCTCTGTTGTATAATATTAGAGGTCTCTAGTACGTTTCTTTTCAAAATGCACTTTGTAGGATAAAGGGTCTTTTTGTATATCCGCGTGTGTTTTGGCATGGAGGCACCTCTGTTGTAGAATATAGAGAGCTCTAGTAGGCATCTGTGCGTGTTTTGTAAGAAAGTTGGTGTTTTTGAACTTTCTTTCACATCTCAACTTCACTCTCGCTATATATATAGACAAGCACTTATGCTCACCTTAACTATCTCAAAGAGACTAACAACTGTATCTTAGATATTGAGTGCAATGGACAACGTGATGAAATTGGCATCACAGAAGGCAGTGGTGATCTTCAGCATGAGCTCATGTTGCATGTGTCATACCACCAAGAGGCTCCTCTGCGGGCTAGGTTGCAGTCACGCCGTCTACGAGCTTGACGATGACATGGAGAAGGCCCTCGCCAAGCTCCTGGGCCGGAGCCCTCCGGTTCGGGCTGTGTTCATAGGAGGAAGATTGGTAGGCTCGATTGACAAGGTCATGACCCTCCACTTAAGCGGCAGCCTCGTCCCGCTCCTCCGGCAAGCTGGAGCTATTTGGCTGTAGAAGGTAGGAAGGTTTTCGCAGTGCCTACGTACTTATACGGTTATATGCATGTAGATGAATAACCAGTACATCACAATAGTTTTTGTTGTGATTCTTTTGTTTGTACCATGCAATCCCGAGTGTAATGATCTTATCCTTGATTTCAGATTTCGATCTGCTTGTTGTTGGTGATTTGCTTTTAAGATTATTGTTTCACATGATATCAATATCACCTTAAAGTTACAGGTGATTTTCAATTATTTCAAATCACGCGAAACCCATATCCGTTAAGGATGTTGGATTTTAACAATCAGAATTTAAACCATATAATTATAACAATCAGGGGAGCTTGGAGTCGGGGGAGGAGGTGCCCTCTGGCGGTGAGATGGTAGAGTCGGGCGAACAGAGAGGGCACGTCTGGCAGTGACCGGGTCGGGGAAGGACGGGCTCTGGCGAGCGGGATTTGGGTCGGTGAGGGAGCTCTGGTGGCGAGAGGGCTCGGGGTCGGAGGAGAGGGTGATGATGAGGCGGCGAGAGGCGGGGGAGAGAGGGCTCGGGGTGGGGGAGAGGATGGCGGCAAGGCGGTGAGATGCGGGGGAGAGGATGGCGGCGGGGGCGAGAGGGCTTGAGGTCGGGGGAGAGGGTGGCGGCGACGAGAGGGGGCTCGGGGAAGAGGGTGGCGACGATGGTCGGGGGCGAGAGAGGGCTTGAGGTCGGGGACGAGAGGGTCGGGTAGGGATTCGAGTGAGGAGGAGGTGGGGGCGGGAGTGCGGCGCCGTTGGATCTTCTGAGGACATGTGGCTTTCATCTGTGAATTGCATTAGACTCTGCTATAATTCACTTACGGCAGACGATCCACGCCCTTCGAACAGATCGGGTGTTGCTTTCAAAATCGCCAGATCGTTCTCCACCTCGTGGTCGCTGCTTTTATTGTTCGTCTGTCTGGTAAACTCAACATAAAAATTTACGTTTTGTTGTTAATAAAGATCACCATGATCATGAGCATCATCTTTCCTTGTTTCGTTATATTGGAAGTGACCATAGTAATACGCGTGACAATATTCAAAGGGACACATTATGCTCATCACATGTTGTCGTCCCCATCGCCCCTTCCCTGCACACTCGTTTTAGGGCTCCACCGACCTGTTGGGGGTCTCATCCCATGTCGCCCCCATCGCCCGTGCCTAGAGCCTAGATCGGACCCCTCTCCAGATCGAGCACAGGTCCGGTTTTGCGCGGTTTATTCCCAGATCGATCTCTCTCTAGACCCTTGCTCATTGTGGGTTCCTTTGGGCTCAGCTTTTAGATCGTTTGGTTCTGTGCTCCCCTGTTCCGGGCCGTTCACTGTGGGTCCATAGTTTGATGTTCAGTGTGCCCCCTGGGCCTCTTTGATTTCCTGCTTGTATTTACTATGGAGGTCGAAGTTGTTGAAGAAAAGTTTGTTGTCAAGATTGATGATGTACTTGTTGAGATCATGGCAATGTAACTTACCAAGCCAAACTATCTCATTTGATCCACTGCCCTGGAGGTTGCCCTTGCATCGAAAGGGCGTGTCGGTTACATTGATTGTTAGAAGAAAGCCCTCACCATCACAGATAAGCTATTTACCACATCCAAAGTTTAATCCAACACCTACCAATGGTGGGACTTGAGGTTATGTGGAAGCTATATAAGGAGCCTCAGACCTCCTGTATCCATGGAGAAAAAGTAATGCAATATCTGCCTCTTTGAGGGTTTCTCCTGTGGTTTCATCCGCTCCTTAGAGAGTAGGGTTCCACGTAAAAATCCTTCTTGTTCTTTCATATTTATCATTCTATCATGCTCTGTTTATCAATTTCAGTTCCCCTTCTTATTTTTTAACATGGTATTAGATCTCTCTCATGACTTCGAGGGTTTATGATTCGTTGTTTTATTCGAAATTCGTTTGTTTTTAAAAATTATTCATGTATTGTTCCAGATAGTTCTTGTTAGAAAAGTTCTAGGATTTTTTTTGCAACCCTAATCCAGCAAAAACCTTGTTTTGTTTGATCATCCAAAGATCTCCGCAACAACATGCAGCTCAACATCAAGATCCAGGTGGAACCCTAGCCATACAGGGTCCTGCATCAAGGTGGCATGATTCTTTGTGCGCATCCAGGAGGTGCACTCCAGGAGGAACCTTCCTCCTCCCAGGTGCGCAACACCAGACCACATCAACTCCCATATCCCTCGTGCGCTTCCTCCGAGCAATTGCAGCGGCGAAATATGTCGCTCTCTTCTAAGCGACGCTTCCACATGCATCCAGGCGTGAACTCACGCGACGCCGCCAGCCAAGCTCCTCTCCATCGCGTTGCATCCTCCAAGTCCAGCAACAACTCGGTCGGCGTGCTCTTCCCATACCTCCAAGTCCAGCGTCGTTCATCTCTAAGCCCTGACGATGGACCGACGTCGTCAACCAATCTAGGGCTTCCCCGGCACCGCCTAGGCGGCAAACTCCATCGACATCGCACCTCCCACTTCTAAAAAGACTGCAGGTGGTGATTCCCAACTTGGCGACGATGCTCTGGCTCCCAAGCGGAGCTCTCCTCCAGCTCGGTCTCCTACGTTACACCCTCCTTCGGCGGGAGCTCCAGATCTGGGTGTAATCCCAGTGGCGGCGACATCTGCTATGGGTTCCCTGGTCGGGAAATATACTTATCGAGCAAAGGGGGTTCCCACTTTGGGAATCCTAAGGTAGTGTTTGGTTCGCGGGTTACCTGCATGTTAGGGGAGTTTACCCCTCTTAACCCACATCCCCCTCTCTCCTCGTGGGCCCCACTTTATTCATTTTCTAAATGTTGGGAAACGTGAATGAGATACTCTATTCCATAACCCTAGGCTCTCTTATATAGGAGAGTAGCCTATGGGTAAATTACATAAAGAGAATAACAGGAAAAAGAAATAACAAAACGATACAGAATAGCCTATGCGTCAACACTCCCCCTCAAGATGGAGCATAGATATCAATCATGCTCAGCTTGGACGCACACTTCTGGAATGGACCTTTACATAATGCCTTGGTGAAAATATCAGCAGTTTGATTCTCTGAAGTGACGTGAGATGTAGCAATGAACCCCTTCTGAATCATGTCACGTATGTAGTGACAGTCGACCTCAATATGCTTGGTCCTCTCATGAATGGCTGGGTTATTTGCAATGAACAACGCAGCCTGATTGTCACATTCCAACCTCATAGGAAGAGGTATATCAATACATAGGTCTGCAAGTAAGGATTTTACTCACATCATTTCTATGCTCGCCTGGGCCATAGCCCTATATTCTGATTTAGCACTGGATCTAGCTACTACTGTCTGCTTCTTGCTCTTCCACGAAACAAGAGCATCTCCAACATAGACTGCAAACCCTGATGTTGACTTCCTATCCTTGGGGCATCCTGCATAGTCTGCATCCGCACATCCTGTAACAGAAATCTCCTTTCCTTTCTTAAATATCAAGCCTGCACCTGGAGATGATTTTAGATATCTCAGAATCATGTGTATGGCATCCATATGGACCTGGCGTGGTTGCTCCATGAACTGGCTCACACGACTCACTGCAAACTGTATATCAGGTCTAGTGATAGTGACATACAGTAATTTGCCTACCAGTTCTCTGTACCTTCTCTGATCCACCTCTTCTGTGTCATCATCATACAGCTTCATGCTAGGGTCCATTGGTGTCGTAGCAGGTCGACACCCTAGCATACCTGTCTCACTCAATAAATCTGTGACATACTTCCTCTGTGTCATGACTAATCCATATGGATTTCTAGCAAATTCCAACCCCAGGAAATATCTAAGAACTCCCAAGTCCTTGGTGACAAACTCGGTCCCCAGCCTTTCCTTTGCTTGCTTAATGCCTTGGTCATCATCACCTGTAATCAAGATATCATCAACATAAACCATGATTACAATGATACCTCTCGCCGTCTTCTGCACGAACAAGGAATGATCAGCATTGGAGCGTTTATATCCTTGTTTCTCAAAGAGGTCTGAAAGCTTCTGAAACCATGCTCTGGGGCTCTGCTTAAGACCATAGATGGCCTTATGCAATCTGCAAACTTTGGAACACTCCCCCTCAACAGCAAAACCAGGTGGCTGTTGCATATAGACTTCCTCCTGCAAGTCTCCATACAAAAATGCATTCTTTACGTCCAGTTGATAGAGTGGCCAGTCTCTAGCAACCGCAACAGATAGCAGGATCCGTAAAGTGGAATGACGCGCCACAGGGGAGAAGGTGTCTAGGTAATCTACCCCATATGTCTGCGTGAAGCCCCGAGCAACAAGGCGTGCCTTGTACCTGTCAATGGAACCATCTGCATTGTGCTTAACTGTAAACACCCATTTGCAACTCACCGGGCTAACATCTGGAGGTATAGGAACCAAACTCCAGGTCCCTCTAGACTGAAGTGCCTCCATCTACTCTTCCATTGCTAGTCGCCATCTAACATCCTGCATAGCATCATGATGGTTCCGTGGAATGGCTGTAGCTGAAAGTGCCAGTGCAAACGTCCTGAATGGTCCAGATAGCCGCTCAAACGACACCACTGCTGATACAGGATACTGGACACAGCTTCTCTTCGGTTTGCGTAGAGCTATTGGAACATCGAGGTCCTCTGTGGTATCACCATGCTCCTGTAATGCACCCTGCTGAGAAATGTCGTCAGATCCATCAACATTAATATTCTCATTACATACCGTAGGCGAGCTAGTTGCCTGGTCAGGACCATGAGTTTGATTCGGCCTCCGGGTATAATGGAATGGGAATGGAGGTACTGTTGATGGTGGTGGCGGTGGTGGTGTTGGTTCAGATGTTGGTGGCGGTTGTGATGTTGGTGGTGCCATGAAT
Source organism: Ottelia alismoides (assembly GCA_037367405.1). NCBI lineage: Eukaryota > Viridiplantae > Streptophyta > Magnoliopsida > Alismatales > Hydrocharitaceae > Ottelia > Ottelia alismoides. Next base: position 59,458 of record JAZKJV010001127.1, on the reverse strand, counting down.
ACAATGTCAGGGGATATAGGTGGCGGCTGCATTTTTCCAGAATCTGAGAAATACATGATGGATTCAAAAAATGTAACATCTACACTAATCATATACCGCCGACGCACAGGGTCAAAACACTTGTACCCCTTTTGAGTTCTGGAGTACCCCACAAATACACACTTGACAGCTCTAGGAGAGAGCTTGTCAGAACCGGGCGACAACTGATGGACAAACGCGACTGACCCAAACACACGAGGGGTAAGAGTGAACAGATCCTTGTCAGGATAAATCAGTGAGAAAGGAACCTGTTCATTCAGGACAGACGAGGGCATACGATTTATAAGGTAACATGCAGTAAGGACTGCATCACCCCAGTATGAATACGGAACATGACTCTGAATGAGAAGTGACCTTGTGACATCAAGAAGGTGACGGTGTTTTCTTTCTGCAACCCCATTTTGTTGAGACGTATGGGCACAGGAAGTTTGGTGAACAATTCCTTTAGAGGAGTAGTAGTTGGTGAGATTATTGGTGCATAACTCTAAGGCATTGTCACTTCTCATAATTTTGACAGTTGTGGAAAAAACATTCTGAATCTCATTTAGATAGTGAATAATAATATTTCCAGCTTCAGACTTATTTTTCATTAGAAAGACCCATGATGCTCTTGAGAAATCATCTACAAAAACAATATAAAACCTGTGCCCCTGATGATCGGGAACACGACTTGGACCCCAGACATCAACATGAAACAACTCAAATTTGGAGTTACTACTCCGACCTTGACTACTGGGAAACGATGACCTGTGATGTTTTCCCAACTGACACGCCTCACACTGGATAGGTGTGTGAGAAAAACTATAAGGTAAGACAAGACGCAATTTCTGAAGCGGTAGATGACCAAAACGCAGATGCCACAGGAGAGAAGATACTTGTCCAGCAGGAGAAGATGTGATTCCGGCAAATGGGGTCTGGTTCAGACGATAGAGGCCTCCTTGCTCATAGCCATGACCAATCACGTTGCCCGTACGGATGTCCTGAAAAATCAAAGAAGATGGATCAAAAATAGCTCGACATTGGAGATCCTTCGTAATCTGACTGATTGACAAAAGATTCATAGAAAAATGTGGTGCATGTAAAACATTTTTGAGCTGCATGGAGGATGTCAGTCTAATCTCCCCCTGGCCTGTGATGGGTGAATGTGTGCCATTGGCAATCACTACTGTCCGTCCTGGAGGGATCTGAGTATATCCTGAAAGTAGACTCTGGTCGCCACATAGATGATGTGTAGCGCCTGAGTCCATGATCCATGGCAATGTATCCGATCTACTACTATGAAGTGCAAGTGTACTACCTGAAGTACTCGTAGAGGCAGACGCAGAAGCAGAAGCAGCAACATCAGTATGACTCTCTGTCATCGGTGCTGGGCCAGATGGTGGGATAATGCCCCTGAGGCGGGCAACCAGATCATCAAAACGCTGATCCAGTGTAGATGCAGATGGGGGCTCTATCTGCTCAGCAGCTCGTGCAGATGCAGGAAATCCATGCTTTGAGTAGCATGTGTCTTCAGTATGGCCGACTCTGTGACAATACGAGCATGTTGGCCTAGTGCGGCCACCCCTTCCACGGGGAATACGTCCACGGCCCTGGTATTGAGAACCACAGCCTCTGTTGACTGCCATGGCTGAGGGGTTCTGACTAGTGGCTGCTGAAGGTACAGTAATCCTGCTCAATCTGTGAAAAGCTTCCTCCATGGGAGGAATAGTCGAGTCCGCCAAAATCTGTGAACGTGCTGCCTCATACTCTGGATCGAGTGCAGCGAGAAACACACCCACCATTGTCGCATTCCTGTATGTCTTCTGTTGTTCTGGTGTGGCGGTAAGAGGCATGAAGCTATGGAGCTTCTCAAACATTCCTCTCAAAGATGTATAGAGAGAATGTAATGGGCGGCCATTCTGCTTAATTGTGAATATATCATGTTGAAGTTGCAGGATCTTCGTCTCATTCCTCGCCTGAGAGTATGTCGCTGCTAGGATATCCCACATGTCTTTGGCTGTGGGCTGATGAAGAATGTCATTGGCGATTTCAATAGCCAATGTGCCAGATAGCCACACCTTGGCATATGCGTCATCTGCCTCCCATGAGGCATGAACTCCAGTCTTTTCTGCAGGCTCGGGCTCTGTGAGAATATGCTTCTTGCCCGTGGACTTCATCATACTCATGAACTGCATTGCCCACAGTTCATAGTTCGTACCATCCATCTTGACGATGGGCGCTGGACCACGAAATGCGCCCATAGATGGGATATCAACCTTGCTTTCTGACTTACTGGAAGACTGGAGTGACTGAGAGATAACAATTTTGTCTACAATGACATAGATGGGATCAGTTGCATGTGTAGACGTCAAGCAACCAACCCCATATATATCAAGATCTGAGCCCTAGAGTTTTAGGGCGTGAAGTAGGCACGTGCAGGAAGCACGTGCGATCAAACTAGATGCAGGTGCACGCTGCGCGGAGGCTGCGCGCAAGGTGCTTGATCAGGGACTGACTGGATGCGCGCGACGAGCTCGTTCAGTGCTGATGTGGGTGCACTAGACGCTCATGCATTGAAGGCGATTAGCGCTGAAGTATCGCCACACGCGATCGTTGGAGATCAGCGCGCAGACGAGAGGCGATCGGCCCTGGATAGGCGATCGGCGCTGGAGGGTGATCTGCCCTGGAGGGCGATCAGTGCTGCGCGATCAGCGCGAGATGCGTGATCAGCGTGATCAGCGCTGAAGGATGATCGGCCCTGGATAGGCGATCGAGATGTGCTGCGCTGCGCAGCAGGAGAAGAGCGCGAGATCGGAGAGCGGCGCCGAGAGACGAGAGAGAGCAGTGGCCGGCGGGTGGGGTTAGGGTTAGGGTTAGGTTTCGAGAACTCCGGTCTAGGACCGTCGCTCTGATACCATGTTGGGAAACGTGAATGAGATACTCTATTCCATAACCCTAGGCTCTCTTATATAGGAGAGTAGCCTATGGGTAAATTACATAAAGAGAATAACAGGAAAAAGAAATAACAAAACGATACAGAATAGCCTATGCGTCAACACTAAAAAATTAAATAAATCAATTTTGCATCATCAATCCTATCAAAAAATAATATATTATACCATCATATCATATAAAAATTATAAACTACTCCACTTCTACTTCCTTTTCCAAACTTCAATACAATCACATCACAATAACTACTCACTTTTTCAAACTCCAATACAATCATATCACCCCAAACCCACTTCTAACCCACCCCCAGTTTAACCCTCTATCCAAACACCAAAACACAAAAACAGGTTACCCTCTACCAGTTTAACCCGCCTTAACCCGCCAACCAAACGCACCCTAAGTAAAAGCCCAATGGGATGTTAGTTTTTTTTAAAAAAATCTATTTGTATTGCAAAAGCCCAAGGGGGGGAGGGCTGAAAAAAACGGGGAGAGAGAGGCCAGATTAAAAAAAATGAGGTATTTCTTAAAAGATAAAGGTAAAAAGATGCATACAAAGAAAAGCAGTACGCAAAATATTCGCAAAAAATGATGAGAAGCCATAAAAAAATGAACGGCTTTAAAAGAAATTGATTTCCAAAAAAAACGTGATGGAAATAGCCAGAAAAAAATGATATGCTTATTGATGTTTTTATACCCCTAGTTTATTGTCTTCTCCCATCTTCGTCAATACTTGCCATTTCGACCAGTATGGAGAAAGGGGGGTATTATGTAGAGTCACAGGTCATGTTGCAGATTCATATGTCAGATGCAGACCAGCCAGATTTTCTCAGACTCTACAGTTCTTCGATTGATCAGACTCGATGATTGATTCCTAGTTCACAGTTTTAGGCACGCATATGGATGCGGTCTTCTTTCAAATGAGCACATGTTTGCCATCTTTTGTCGTAGTCCCCATCATCATTCTTGTTTTGTCGGCTAGAGTTTTCATGTGAGCCATTTGGACTAGAGAGTAGAGGACCATTCCCTATGCTATGTTGGCAAGGATTTTCATGTGGTATTATAGGGACTCCATAGTATGGTACCATTCTCTGAGCCAGATGGGAGAGACCCAGTTCTCCAACGAGGAAACTTCTTTCAGACTCCATTCTCCAACAACTGTGGACTCCAACGAGGATTGCACTTCCACGACCCTTTTTTAGTTCGGCCCCTTTCAGAGATGGAGCAGTTGTCTACATTGTTGTGGCATGCCAGAGTACTCCGACGGGGAGATTCATTTCAGTTGCAGTGACTCTGACGGGCGCAGTTCAGAGCACATGCTCTCCGACAAGGAGATTCAACAGACTCATACTCCAGCCCGTTCGTCCTCCTTACCTGCACGACATGAGAAGCAACGTCCTTGACATCAGCAGTTGTGCGCGTTGAGTTGATATTGTCCGTAGTGTCATGTATTATGAGTTGAGTTTCTTTATGTTTGTCCAAGCTGAGCATTGCATGCTCCAGCTTAAGGGGGAGTGCTGGAGTATTCGTTATATGCGTCACATGTATGGGAGATGTGTAAATGGATCTTTCTAGGATCCATTTACCACATCCAGAGTTTAGTCCCACATCTATCAGTGGTGGAACTTGGAGGCTCTGTGGAGGCTATATAAGGAGCCCCAGACCTCCTGTATCCATTGAGAAAAAGGATTGCAATATCCGCTCCGAGGGCTTCTCCCGTGGTTTCATCCCGCTCCTTAGGGAGTAGGGTTCCACGTAGAAATCCTTCTTATTCTTTCATGCTTATCATTCCATTATGCTCTGTTTATCAATTTCATTTTTGCTTCCTATTTTCTAACATATGTATCGAGGACAATTGAAAATGGATCTTCAATGCAGTCGCCCCGGATGTCCAGCCCCTCAGTATTTGGAAGAAATTCATCAGAGAAAAGTGGGTTATTCTTGAGAATATGTATAGGCAGAAGCATCCATACACTTTCCTATATCAGTTAAGTAGAGAAAATGGACTTTGATTAGAAGGAATTCTAATGCAGCGTGTGATGCAGCGTGGAACAGGAATATAGCCTGCCTATTTAATTAATGTTATATGTTAATTTTATTGACGTTTATTTACGTCGTCGTATTTTTAATTGAATAAACGAGATCGCCTGTGATCTCAATTAGCTCTATTTTGAATTTCAAATTAGGTAGTTAGCCGGTTAATTAGTTAGAGTCTATTTAGGATAATTAGTTGTCAATTTGAATTAGTTTTCTATTTTTGTTATCTCATCCCTCCTATATAAAGGGATGATGGTCCATTGTTTTAGTCAGTTCATTATGTTATAAAATTGAGAATTATTCTCTATCTCCCCTCCTTCTCCCTCTCCCCATGCGTGATCTGCACGTTCTTCTTCCCTAATCCCTCGTGTTCCGGACGAGTTTCTTCTTCTCAACCCCTCTATTTCTTCTCCACCAAAATTACACCATCAAAAAAAATATTATTTTCGTCAACGCAAATTCCGATTTGCATCATTTGGTATCAGTGCATGACATCTAGGTCGTCCTCACGATCTGGCGATCCCTCTCGTCATTCACGTAGAAAATCCAGCGGATCTCGCCCCAACGACCGTGCATGGCGTGCTGAGGTTAGACAAGCACTATCGAATATGCTCCAAATTCTTTCACAGAATAGAGAATCATGGATGCGACAAGTACAAGGACTCATAGCCAAGAGAGACGGTGAAACTTTCGTCCAATTTCCTGATGAAGAGAGCCCCAAAAATCACACCGACAACGACGCACTGCTCGCTGTCCAGGTTGTTTCAGAGGAGAAAAACGACGAAACGACTGCTGTCCAGTCCATCTCAGGGGAAAAAATGCCGTCGCCAAGGAGTTATTCGCTGTCCAGGCCGTTCCGGAAGAAAAAAAAGTCGAAACATTTGCTATCCAGGTATCTTCAGACCCGCAAAATCCACCGGAATCACCCCAGGTACCCCCGACTTTGGCCTCGCCACTCCCGATAGCCCCCGCTATGTTTTCCCAGCCCCTACGCCCTCTTCCAGCACCTGTACCCTCTTCTGTCCCACCCGCAAACCCAGCCACAGATCCACCGTCGCCGCAAACTCCCTCGCCCACAACTCCAACAGCTACCCCTGCCCTACATACACCCTCCCTCGCCCTCGCCCCCTCACATGCCGAGCCCCCAGCTCCGCCAACGGCTGCACCACCCACAATCCCCCCCGCGATCTCCCCCTCGCCTCCAGCAGCCCCAGCCCCGGCGCCGCCTTTCCGCAGCCCCCTCCAAATCACGCCTCCCACGAACTTCCCCTCGCCCCAGCGACCCCAGCAACACCTCTCCCGTACTCGCCAGCCGCCTCCTGCGCCCACCCACGCGCCCCCGCCGCCCTGCTAGTTAGCCTTCCTCCCCGACTCGCCGCCGGCCGCCGCCTGACCTCCCTTCAGACCACCAGCCCCTGCGCGCCCCATCGCGCCGCCTTCCCACTCTCCGTGCCCACCTCCGCACGAGGGCTCGCCCTCCCCACGCTGCGCCCCAGCGCCCTGCATCCCGACGTCGTCGCTCCACCGTTCCAGGCGCACACGCCACCGCCGGGTCCGGATCGCCTCCCATGGCCCTCCGCCTCGAATATGCGCCGCCGCCTCTTATCGTGGATACGCCAAACCCTAGCAATGAGTTTCTCGGCAAGTAGATCCCTAAAATTAAGGGATAAGGGATTGATGTGGAGAAATTGCAGAAAAATAACCCCTGAATTCCCTATTTATACAACCATCAAAGTTGACAAGAAGTTAAGAAAGAATGAAGGGGTACGAAAATTGCACATCGACCCCCTGGAGCAGAATTATTTTAAAAGGGATGCTGAAAAATGGAAATCTGGCAGATCTCCTTATCCTATTAGGACTAGGACCATGGGTTTCAACTATTTAAAGGTCCCATGGCTTCATTCAGTGGACACCTCTCCTCTTCTACTCTTCTTGTGCTACTATTTTGCTATGGACTCTCCACAGGCCATGTTGTTCATGCCTCATCAATTCTTTGAGCACCACGTCAACGGGAAGGAATTCAGATGGACGCCCTCCTATGCGCCGCACCTGCTCTTCCACCACGAAAGCCACGTCACCAACGCCCGCGTGTGGATTCCGCCATTCATTCCACACCAATTCTTCCAGGGGATGACTGAGAACGCAGATTCGGAATTATCAACCTCCAAGCCTGCAGATCCAGCAATTCGTCGAGAGACGAATTTTTAAAAGCGAAGGAGAGTTGATGCAGCGTGGAACGAGAATATAGGGCTGCCTATTTAATTAATGTTATATGTTAATTTTATTGACGTTGATTTACGCCGTCGTATTTTTAATTGAATAAACGAGATCGCCTGTGATCTCAATTAGCTCTATTTTGAATTTCAAATTAGGTAGTTAGTCGGTTAATTAGTTAGAGTCTATTTAGGATAATTAGTTGTCAATTTGAATTAGTTTTCTATTTTTGCAATCTCATCCCTCCTATATAAAGGGATGATGGTCCATTGTTTTAGTCAGTTCAGTATGTTATAAAATTGGGAACTATTCTCTATCTTCCCTCCTTCTCCCTCTCCCCATGCGTGATCTGCACGTTCTTCTTCCCTAATCCCTCGTGTTCCAGACGAGTTTCTTCTTCTCAACCCCTTTATTTCTTCTCCACCAAAATTCCACCATAAAAAAAATATTATTTTCGTCAATGCAAATTCCGATTTACATCAAATTCTAGTACAAAATTTGGAAGCAGAGAATCTGTCTTTCTCAGTGGTCTCAATAGCGAATTTGAGATGTCCAGAGGCCAACTCTTAATTGTTAGAATCGAGTCTGACATCAAGGAGGTGTATCATGCTATTGAATATGATGAACATAGACGTTCTGCAATGAAGCATGAACATACCACTACTTTTGAGAAGGTTGCCTTACTAAGTAAGGGGAGTAACAGACTAACAGTGGCTATTGGAAGAACAAGAAATACGGGATTGCAAAAAAAACTGGGCCATGGAATCAAGCATTGCTGAGAGCTATATCCTGAGAAGCGAGTGATTAAGGGGAAGATATCGTCTGCTATGGTAGTTGATGGATGATGCCTTACTGACAACTGGATTAAGAACTTGCAGGAATATGTGAAGATGATTGTTATCCTTGACAAGGTTGAAACTGAAGCGGTGGAAAATACATTGTTTTTCAGACTAGTGATGGTAATCGTGCTCTTACTTATGAGTGGATCATTGTCAACAGAGCTTCAGATCACATGATTGGGAACTATAGAATGTTCCAGGAATATATGCATTCTTCCACCAGGGAATGCATGAGCTGATGGTTCCTCCGTGAATGTTGATGGAAAAGGAAGTATACCTTTAATTAGCAGATTCCTCTTGAAATATGCCCTACATGTTTCTGATTTTTCAATTAACTTGCTTTATATGTTTATCATATTACCAAGGACCTGAACTGCCTATAGTTTTGGATGCTAATTCTTGTGTTATGCAGGAACTGAAGATGAGGAAACATATTATGATTCGTTTGATTGTTGATGGTCTTTATCTCCTACCTACAAACTACCTATGCTTGGATTGCTGCCACCAATAATAAGAGTACGACGAATATGTAGAAACTGAAATAGTGGCATGAGTGTCTTAGTCATCATGGGTTTTCTACTCTCCATACTTTATTCCCTATGTTATGTAATAAAGCTGGAACATATGTCCATACTTGTGAGGTATGCCAACTATCTAAACACAAACTTTTTACCCATCTCGAATAATAAAAGTAAATTTATATTTCAGATTGTTCATTCAAATGTGTGGGGCCCTATGAATGTGAAGAGTTTAGGTGGTTATCATTAATTTATGACCTTCGTTAATGATTATTCAAGAAGTACTTTTTACTGTGGAGAGAAAACGAGTTGCTTATTCATGTGGCCCTATATCTCTCTTATATAGAGGAAAAACACGTTAGGCAAATTACCTAGTATAGATAGAAGAAAAGAAAATACATAGAATGAATAAGAGATAACTAATATCTCAACACTCCCCTCAAGTTGGAGCGTAGATACCTCATATTCAACTTGGAATGTCATCTTTGGAATGTCCCTCTAGCTAGGGTCTTGGTGAACACATGTGTTGTCTGTTCTCCTGAGCTGACATGAGAGGTGGAGATTAAACACTACTGAATCATGTCTCGAGTATAGTGATAGTCTACCTCGATATGCTTGGTCCTCTCATGGAAGGTTGGGTTGTTGGCAATGAAAAGAGTAGCCTGGTTGTTGTAATGGAGGTGCATGTGCAGAGGCATCTCAACTGCTAGGTCAGTCAGGACAGATATGAACCACATCATCTCTGTACTCTCATGTGCCGTGGCACTTCTAATTTTGCACTAGATCTGGCGATTATTGTTTGCTTCTTGCTCTTCCATGACATCAAGGAAGTCCCTATGAATACTGCAAATCTAGAGGTAGACTTCCTGCATTATATGCATCTACGCAAGTTGTGACAGTAAATGATATACCTCTGCTAAATAAAAGACCAATATCGGAGGAGGTCTTCAGATACCTCAGAATCATATGGACTGCATCCATAAGTGCATGTCTGGGCTACTCTATGAACTAACTTAGTCTACTCACTGCAAAGAATATATCTAGCCGTGTGTTGGTCACATATAAGAGCTTCCCAACGAGCTCCATGTACCTCCAATTGTCTACATTCTTTGTGTCATCATCATACAACTTCATGCTTAGGTCCATGGGAGTAGTGGAAAGCATGCAATTTTTCATTCCTATCACAAGAGGAAGATCCGTAGTGTACTTTTTTTGAGTCGTAACAGACGTCGTTGGTTCCTAACGAACTCAAGTTCAAGGAAGTAACATAAATTGCCAAGGTCCTTGGTTGCAAACTACTAACCAAGGAAAATCTTAGCTATACAAATGCCCTGCACGTCATCCCCTATAACAATGATATCATCAATGTAAACCAATATAGCAACTGTACCTCTTTGAGTCCTTTAAACGAACAGTGAGTGATATGCAATCAATCTCATGACCTCTACTGCTCTCTCATGTCTGAGAGCTTCTAAAATCATGCTCTTAGGCTCTAATTAAGGTCATAGATAGTCTTATTAAGTCTACAAACCATATGGAATTTCTCCTCAAAAATATTTTTCACATCAAGTTGATATAAGGGTCAATCCCATGCAACTGCAACAGAGGGAAGGATCCAAAATGTAGAATGATGAGCTAGATCCAAAATGTGGAATGATGAGCTTACGGGAGAAAGTATCCCGATAGTCCACCTCATGCATCTTGGAGAACCCACGATGCATAAGCCTCATGTTGTAGCGATCTACGTTGTCATCTGCTTGACGCTTCACTGTGAACACCCACTTGCATCCCACGACAGATGTTCCCATAGAACCTGTAACAATGCTCCACGTGACACGTGATTGTAATGCGGCCTTCTCCTCCTCCCTGGCAAGACGCTATTGACTGTCCAATATTACCTCATGATATGTCCGTATTATCTCCACGACTAACATCCCTATGACCTCCTGAAATCCTCTAATAGTTGCCCCAAAGAAACATGGGATATCATGCCTCCTGATACAACACCTGGAGGTCAGTCAGATGTGGCAGTCTCTGCCTCTTCCAGTTCAGCTGCCACAACCAGTACCTCAGGTAGTTCCTATGCTCTCAACTCTTGTGATGGATCTATGATTACCAACAGGATTATGGATTCTGGAGCGACCCACCATCTTTGTGGGGATAGAGAACATCTCACTATATATAGACCGGTCTCTTCGGGACGAACTGTGGTGATAGCCAATGGGACACATTCCCCCATCACTGGACAGGGGGAGGTTCAGTTGACACCTTCCATGAGTCTGCAGAATGTATTATATGATCCTGATTTCTCTATGAATTTACTGTCCATTAGCCAGATTACAAGGGATTTGAACTGTCGAGCTATTTTTGATTCATCATCTCTTGTTTTTCAGGCCATAACCTCGGGAAAGGTGATTGGCTGTGGCCGTGAGCAGAATGGTCTCTACCGTCTGGTCAATACTCCCTATATCGGCGCATCTCTCCATCATACAGGACCAGACTCTCCATATACCTGACACCTCCGTTTTGGTCATCTGCCTCTCCAGAAGATATGTCGTGTCCTGCCCCAGATTTCTCCGAAGTCGTCTTTCCAATGTGAAGCGTGTCAGTTGGGGAAGCACCATCGATCTACTTTCCCGAGTCGTCAGAGTCGGAGCAGTAGCTCCTTGTTTGAGTTAGTCCATATTGATATTTGGGGTCCAAGTCGTGTTCCTGACCACCAGGGACACAGGTTCTATCTGGTCATAGTAGATGATTTTTCTCGTTTGTCTTGGGTGTTTTTATTAAAAAATAAATCTGAAGCAAGAAATGTGATTCAAATGTTTATCAATGAAGTTCAGAATGTCTTTTCTTTTACTGTGAAAATTGTGCGGTCTGACAATGCCTTGGAGTTCTGTACTAGAACTTTGTCATTATTCCTATCATCTCGTGGTATAATTCATCAAACCTCATGTGCTTACACATCACAGCAGAACGGTGTTGCAGAGCGGAAACATCGTCATCTGTTGGATATCACTAAAACCTTACTGATTCAGAGTCATGCTCCAAACTCATTTTGGGGTGATGCGGTTCTTACCGCCTGCTACTTAATAAATCGCATGCCCTCATCTGTCTTGAATGAGAAAACTCCTCTCTCTCTTGCCTTTCCTGAGAAGGAGTTGTTCTCGCTACCACCTCGTGTCTTTGGTTGTGTCTGTTTCGTCCATCAGTTGGTACCATGTCTTGATAAGCTCTCTCCCAAGGCTATCAAATGTGTGTTTGTCGGGTACTCCAGGACTCAGAAGGGCTATCGGTGCTTTGATCCGCTGCGTCGAAAATACTTTGTTAGCGCTGATGTCACATTTTTTGAATCTATCATGTTTTTCTCTCCTACAAATGACCAAATGACTACTCTCCATTCTGATACTGAAGTCTCCTACATGCCACCTCCTCGTCTGAGTCAGTCACCTTCTACGCCATCTCCACCACCGCCTCCACCCTTACCACCTCCAATAACCATTGTGCCACCGTTACCTAAGTACTATACTCGTCGGTCCTCCTCTGCTCAAGGTCATGGCCACTCATCCAGCAGCCCTCAGGTTGGTTTTGATAACTTGATTACTAATGATGAGTCTGAGGATCCAGTGCTACATGTACCACAGCAGGATGATGCTCATGAAGACTTGGACGTGCCTATAGCTATTAGAAAGCATAAGCGTACTTGTGCTTCCTATCTACTTGCTTCTCATGTCTCATTTCATCGTCTGACGGGCGACTTCCAGAGATTTGCATTAGCCCTATCTGTTGTCGAGATTCCACGCAATTACTAAGAGGTGCTCGTTGATAGCAAATGGCGGCTTGCTATGGAAGAAGAAATGGCTGCATTGCAGTCCCGTGGTACGTGGACCCTTGTTTCTCCACCACCTGGTGCATCTATTGTTAGCTGCAAGTGGGTATTTACTGTTAAATACCATGCCGACGGTACTCTTGGACGGTACAAGCCAAGACTTGTGGCACGTGGTTTTACTCAGACATATGGAGTTGATTACTTGGACACATTCTCTCCAGTTGCTAGACATTCTACCTTACGTGTCTTACTTTCAGTTGCGGTGGCACGTGATTGGCCGCTATTTCAGCTTGATGTGAGAAATGCATTCTTATATGGAGATCTACACGAGGAGGTCTATATGCAGCAGCCTCCGGGGTTTACTGCTGAGGGGGAGTGTGCACAGGTTTGTAGACTCCATAAGGCGATATATGGCCTTAAACAAAGTCCTAGAGCGTGGTTTCAAATGCTTTCAGAACCGATTGAAAGATAGGGCTTCAAGAGGTCAAATGCAGACCACTCCTTATTTGTGCAGAAGACGCCTAGAAAAACTGTGGCTATCATGGTGTATGTTGATGATATTATTGTTACAGGAGATGATGAGCAGGGAATCAATATGACTAAAGAATTTCTAGGCACTCAATTTGTGATGAAGGATCTGGGAACCCTAAGGTGTTTCTTGGCGTTGGAATTTGCTAGAAATGCAAAGGGTCTTGTGGTGACCCAAAGGAAGTATGTTACAGATGTGCTTGCAGAAACAGGAATGACAGGATGTTGACCGTCCACAACTCCTATGGATCCTAGTATGAAGCTATATGATGATGATACTGATGAAGTTGATAAGAGAAGATACAGAGAGATGGATGGAAAGCTTATTTTTGTTACAATCACCAGACCTGATATTACATTTGCAGTGGGTCGAGTGAGTCAATTCATGGAGCAACCTCGACAGATACATATGGACGCACTACATATGATATTGAGATATCTGAAATCAACTTCAGGCTCAGGTTTACTATTCAAGAAAGGAGACACACACTCTGTATCTGCATATGCTGACGCAGATTATGCAGGTTGTCCTAAGGACAGGAAATCAACTTCAGGATTTGCAATATTTGTTGGCAATTTTCTTGTTTCGTGGAAAAGCAAGAAACAAACCGTGGTTGCGAGATCTAGTGTCGAGTCTGAGTACAGGGATGGCTCAAGCCAGTACAGAAATGATGTGGGTTCGAACTGTACTATGTGATCTACATGTAGAGATTCCTCTACCCATGGGGTTCGTTTGGTTGCAGGGTTGGGCAGGGTTGGATACTATTCACAGGGTGTGGGTGAATAGTAAACTGTGAGGAGGGAGTACCCCTGTGAATAGTATCCAACCCAACCCAACCCTTCCCAACCCTGCAACCAAACGAACCCATGGAGTTACACTGTGATAACCAGTCTGCCCTATTCATTGCAAACAATCTAGCATTCCATGAGAGGACAAAACATATCGAGGTGGATTGTCATTACACCAGAGACATGATCCAGAAGGGATTGATCTCTACTTCCCATGTTAGCTCTGGAGAGCAAACTGCAGACATCTTCACTAAGCCACTGTCTAGGGGATCATTCCAGAAGTGTTCATCCAAGCTGAGCATGATCGATATCTACGCTCCAGCTTGAGGGGGAGTGTGAAGATATGTGTGTTTTCATATTTAATATGTACTTCTTTCTTATTTTTCTTTCTTGTTGTCTACTTTATGTAATTTACCCATAGGCCTCTCTACTATATAAGAGAGCCTAGGGTTCTCGGAAATAAGCAAGTACTCTTATTTTCTCCAACATACTAGGATAATTCATTACACCAACTCTATTTTAGAAATTATTTTAAAGTAAATTGTGAAGAAAGCATGTGAACGTTCTTCGTAATTAAAGAACACAATCGACATCAATTTTATCCAATTTAACTTGAAAATCCAACAACAAGAGGCAATATTTCGTTACCTAGGCATCTTAACTTCTCAGTGGAGCTAATCTACCTTGATTCGTGTTCAACTAGGGGTTTATTAGCTCCAGAAATGATTAAATTCCATTTACGCGTCAAGAATACGAAGGAACACACAAAGAACGTAAAGAACAAACGAAGAATGTGAAGATGAAGAACGAACGAAGAACATGAGTTTTTCAAGTTTCGACACAGTTTTCCCTTATATGGAGTGATATTCCAAGGAAAATTACAGCAGAGTCTCCCCTTATATCGGGTGATTCTCCAAGAAAAAATTTGGCAGAGTCTCTTCTTACATCGGGTGATATTTGAAGGAGAAATTCGATAGAGTTTCCTCTTATAAAATGATATTCAAACAAAAAAGATTTGAAAATAAGAGTCAAAAGAAGAAATGATGCATAACCGGTACACCTCGCATCATGGGTGGGTGACGTGCACGTTCACCTTCGGCCCAGACGCCTGCACCAAGTAGATTGTTAATCGGGTTTCTATATCTTATATCAACACTATTAGCTTACAACGGAGAATTGTCTACTCGTGTCATGGGTGAGTGAAGCATGTTCACTGGAGGCATAGCCACCCGCACCTAAGTAAGACTTCGCTCATTTTTCTCGCCACCCGCACCAAAGTAAGACCGCTCATTTTTCTCCCTTATATGCTAATACTTACATAGGAAAGGAAAAAAACTTGAAAGAACTTGAAACCTTAGATCAGGATAGACTTACCTCCTACTCAAAGCCGTCGAGGAGAGGAGCGCATCGTCTTCTTTCTCCTCTTCTTCTCAGCAGCGCTTTGCTAACGCTTCTTACATGCCTCCCATCTCTTCTCTCAACCTTACAACCCTAGCCTTGAGGGTTGTTAGAGTTATTATATTTACATTTATGTTTGTAACCCTTCGAGTTCCGTAACCCCTCGTGACCCGTCGGGTTCCGTAACCCTCTGTGACCCTTCGAGTTCTGTAACTCCCCATGACCCTCTGGGTTTCCGTAACCCTTGTACTCTCTAGGGTTTTCTCTCTATATAAGGGACCCTAGCTCTTTGGAATAAACATCTCATTCGTTCAACTTCTCCACATGGTATCAGAGTGACTGTCCTAAACTGAAGTCTAATACCCTAAATCTACCGCCACCACCAGCCCTCTCTCCGCCGACAAGGAGAGAGGGCTGGACCTCCTGCATCTCTTGTGGATTCCATGGTCTCGCGCAAGTCAATCCGAGCCCCCAGCAGCACCAGCTGCCACCTCCAGCGACACCTAAAGTGCTGCCTGAGGCTCCAACAACTCCTGCCTCTCCTCCGGCATCGTCGGCACTGCCTGGAGCCCCCCTCCAACAACCCATGCTTCATCACGACTTGTTTCTCCTACCCTTTTGTTTCTCCCAACTTCTCGTTCCATACTCTTTATTCTATCAAGTATAGGAGAAAGGGGGAGTCAGAGATGATTCTTCAGGACGTCTATTGCCCTACCGTGACTGACAAACCTGCACTCCAGACTACTATTCAGATCATCCATCTTCACCGAGCATTGACTTCTTCGTCATGGCGTATACTTCTTCTTTTACGACCTGACTACTACTCCGAATTGGACTTCTTCTACAACGATTCTTCTCCAGGCACGACAGAGATACGTTCCGGTGACCTGATATCGCAACGACTCTATATGCATGGCAGAGATACGTTCTGGTGACCTGAAAGCCGCAGACCCGTCCTTGAGCGAGGTCTTCTACCAGTAGCGGACATATGTTCTTATGATACATCGCGTGAAGATGTGGTGTATACTTTTTCTTTTTGTTACAAGCTGTAGCTTTCTCAGCTCCAACTTGAGGGGGATGTTAGAGTTATTATATTTATATTTATGTTCGTAACCCTTCAAGTTCCGTGACCCCTCGTGGCCCTTCGGGTTCCGTAACCCTCTGTGACCCTTCGAGTTCTGTAACTAACCATGACCCTTTGGGTTCCGTAACCCTTGTACTCTCTAGGGTTTTCTCTCTATATAAGAGGCCCTAGCTCTATGGAATAAACATCTCATTCGTTCAACTTCTCCACAAGGGTGATGGTGGATGGAATAAAAGTTGTAGAGAATGAAGGGCTAGGGGAATATTTATAGCCTCTAGGGGGTGCCTACATGTTATCTCTGTCAGTGCCTCGTCAGAAGGATCAATGGCTCATTGTTTGCCTGCTGCGCAATACAGTCCCAATCAGTCGTCTCGTCATTGCCAAAATTATGGGCTATCCAGCCCATGGTTTTGTCCAAGCTTATCTCAAAGCTCATGGTTTCCCCAACGACGCTTCATTAATGTTAATCGTGATTAATTAGCACCGATCGTGGTTAATTAATCTTAACTGTGATTAATACCCACTGACCTATGATCAATTTTTACTAATTATGATTAGTATTTTAATTATCATTAGTCTCCTTAATCATAATTAATTAATGCTAACGACGATGATTAAGGGTTAATGACTTAACTGATAACTTCTTTTACTTTCGAAATTCATACAATTTGTAATGGCCTACAATTCGGACAAAACAAGTTCCTTGGATTCGTCTCGTCAGGCCGAATCTAATATCCATATAAACAATATGATTTGAAGAGGTTGATTTTCAGGGCTTTACACAACCTTCTCGGCCACACGAGAAAAAGTAGCATGTATCCTCTGAATGACCAGGACGATGATAGTAGGTGCATGGGCCACATTAAACGCTCTACTCTTCTACCACGTGCACCACACCCTCTAACCTGAGCAGAGCCTCCTGTATTGCGAGAAGCGACCATCGTTGAGGAGGTCTGTGTGGTGTAGGTGAGACAATGATCCTGTTTAAGCGACAATGTGCCTCCTTCTTGGGTAGTATACAGCTGCACCGATAAGAAGTTGTGTGTGTGCTGCCTCGTACTCAGGGTTTAGAGCGGCCAAGAAAACTCCAACCCTCGTAGTGTTCATGTATGCCATCTACTGCACAGTAGATGTGGTGGCATGCATGAAGTTGTGAAGCTTCTTGAATATGCCATGGAGCGAAGAATGAAAGCTATGCAGAGGCCCACCGTTTTGGTCATGTATATATCGAGCCACAACTGAAGTTTCTTGGCCTCATTCTTCGCTTGGCTATATACGATTTTCAGGAAATCCCACATCACTTTGGCAGTGGAGTCGTTCACAATGTCGTTGACAATCTTCGTGGTAAAATTACTAGAGAGCCAAATATGCATGTACACGTCATCTTGCTTCCATGAAGCGTTCTCCCCAGTCTTATCCATTGGCTTTGGCTTTGTCAGAATGTGCTCCATGTTATTGCATTGGATGAGGGTTAAATAATTGCATGGACCACAACTCCTAGTTGGTCCCGACCATCTTTATGATGGGATCTGGGCCGTTGAAGGCATCGGACGAAGAGAAGCTTCACCCTTGCTCTCTGATATGATGAAGAATAAGGGCTGATACATAACTCGACTGGGGTACTAGACCAATTCGAACAAGTCTACACGATCATATAGAGGATTGGTTGTACGTGTAGACTCATACAACCATCCTAGTCATTCCTCAATCCGTGCTAGGGCTAGAAAAGGTGATTTAGTGGTTTCAAATCACTTTTTCTGGTTAAAATCAAAGCGTTCAGAAGAGTTAGGCGGCATCGAAGAGGAATAGAAAGGTCTTAGGGGGCCTAGCAATGGTCGATAAGGGCCCTAATGGTGTTGGTGGATGCACAATTACCCAAATCAAGACAGTGCGATGCTTGTGGAGGCCCTATGGTGGCCCACAACGGCGCACGATGGGTCCTTTGCGGCGAGAGTGCCCTGGTCAGGGTTGGGCTGCACGCGCAAGGCCCTTGAAAGGCGATAGTAGCACACCGGAGGCCCGACAAGCGGCTCGTTCGGGCCCTGTAGGGCGGCAGCGGTGGTCCAAGGCACGTGAGGGAGCCTTGTGTCTTGCGACGACGACTCACTGCTTGGGGTAGAGCCCTGACGTTGTGCGATGAGGAGGAGAGGGATGACGAGTGGGGGTTAGGATACAAGGTACAAAAGCTCTGGTCTAGGATCGCCGTTTTGATACCATGTGGAGAAAAAATAACGAGTTGCTTATTCATAAAGCCCTAGGGTTCTCTTGTATATAAGAGGAACTTGTTGGGCAAATTACATAATGCAGACATAAAGAAAAGAAAATTTATATAATGAATAAAAGATAATTAAGATCTCAACATTTACCGATTGAAATGAATAAGTGAGGTTCTAGATGTGAAACGGTAAAGTTGATATGAATAAATAGTGCAAAGAAATATCTTGAAGGATCTTTACGTGCTTTTCTTGAGGAAAGAGGTATCATTCATGAATCCTATTGCAGCAATAGCCCCTGGCAAAATGTGGGTAACTAAGAGAAAAAACTGTCACCTGTTAGATGTATCTAGGGCTCTTCTTTTTTTAGAGAAATTTGTTGCAGTATTTTGGGGAGAGCTTGTCCTGATCGCTGCCTACCTTATTAATAGAACTCCCACACCGTGATTGGGAGTAGGACTCCATTTTCTATTATTGACTTTGACAATGCTCCCTTCATTCTGGACCCTCACATGTTCGGCTGTGCTTGTTTTCTCCGTAACTTCGGACTCGGTTTAAGGAAATTGGATCCAAGAGCTACGAAATGCATCTTCCTTGTCTACTTCAACACTTATAAGGGTACAAGTGCTATGACCCTATTAAATGTTGTCTTCATGTTAGCAAGGATGTTATCTTTCTTGAGTATCATTCTTACTTCCCAAGAATGTGCTTAAGGGAGAGTTCCTCCATGAAGAAAATGAGTGATAAGCAGAGGGAGTGTCTCATCGGTGATGATTCCCATTGGAGTTTATCTATGAATGACACAGACAAACTCATGGAGGATGAAAAGCGATTTGACAATGCGTACATATGTTAGCATCCCCGTGACATGATACCAGTTGAAGACGGAATAGCTTCAACCACTATCGCAATTTGTCCTTAATACCTCCGAGTCCTACAATCACTGTAAGTGATTCTCCCATCTCTATGAATCCTTTGACTCATTATCTTGATGCAAAGAACTTTCCTGATGGGACGACCACTTAAGGTGGAGGTTTAGTTGCTAACCGGCCCATTGCCACAAAAAAGGTGTCAGATCTGTTTGCGTATCTACTCCACATATCCTACGGATCAGTTTGTTTCCTACTCCAAGGTGAGCCCTAGATATAGAATCTTTATTACTCAATTGGCTTCCTATGGTATTTCAAAGACCCTTTAGTGAAGCGTAAGGTGATCCCAAGTGGATGAGTGCCATGAATGAGGATATAAATGCTCTCGAGAAAAAAATGATATCTCAGATGTAGTAAATGTTTCGAAAGGGATATATTTGGTCGTCTAAAAATGAGTGTATACTGTAAAGTGCGATGCTAATGGAGAGGTTGATAGATTCAAGGCTCGACTAGTTATACTCAAGAGTACATGATTGACTATATTGAGACGTTTGCTCCTGTGGTAAAAACGAATACCATCGAAGTAATCAATTGCATGGTTGTTCAATGTTCCTATAAAAAGCACTAATTGGATGTTAAAAATGATTTTTTGAATGTCAACCTTCATGAAGATGTCTATATAAAGATTTCACCTGGTTATAAGAACTAGGCAAATACTACATATTGAAAAAGGTTTATATGGTCTGAAGCAATCTCGACAGGCATGGTTTGAAAGACTTTATTTCATCATGATTAGAAGTGGATATACACTGACGAATGGGTATCACACTCTTTTTGTTGAATGATGACCAAAGAGAAGGACAATACTTCTTGTTTACATTGATGATATGATTCTCACAAGAGATGATGACGATGAAATATCTAGTATAAAGAGGATCCTCGCAATAGAATCTGAGCTGAGTGATCTAGGAAAACTGCACTATTTATTGGGATTGAGATGGCTAGGTTTCCTGATAGCTTGTGTTTACATCAGTTTGTTCTTAATCTGCTGCGGGTCTCTGGCATTCTCGGATGAAAACCTTTCTTCATCCCTATAGAGGTGAACCGTAAGCTGAGCAAGAGAGGTGGAGAACCTCTTGATGAAGAAAATAAGGAAAGATATCGATGAATTGTGGGAAATCTAATCTATCTCACTCTCACTAGGACATACATCATCTACACAAAGAATGTAGTTAGCCACTTTATGCATGCTCCTACAAATACTCATGCCTATGCTGTCAAGAGAACTCTTTGCTACTTGAAAAGATTCCGTAATCGAGGACTTATGTTCAGAAAGCATAGTTCATTTTACATTGAAGGATACATCGATGCAGATTGTGCTGGTTCCATTGATGACATAAGATCTACTTCAGAGTATGCCGTGTATCTCTGTGGCAACTTAGTCATATGGAGGAGTAAGAAACAAAATGTAGTTTCACGATCTAGTGCTGAAACTGAATACTGTGCTCTTGCCAATGGGGTCACTGGAATCTGTTGGTTAAAACTCATCTTAGACGAACATGTTTTGGGGTTGCTATGCGTATGAAGATATTTAGTGACAATAGGTTGCGATAAATTTATCCAATAATTCTCTGATGCATGACAGAACGAAACGTGTGGAAATTGATCATCATTCATTCATTAGAAGATTAATGCTAGGTTACTTTGTCTTCCTTATCCGAGGTTTGGAGGCTAGATTGTTGATCTCTGTACAAAGGGGCTTCATGTAGTGCGATCTGAGTTAAATGTGGGCAAGTTAGGCATAATAAACATGTATGCCCAACTTGAGGGGGAGTGTTGAGTCGTTTGATTATTTGGGTAAACGGATCTTTAGGTGAGAGATCATTTACCCATCAACCTCATTATATGTACTCACCCCCTTTTGAGAAGTTAGAGAAAATATGAGCGCCCTAATCTCGTGTGATGGAGATTAGGGATTTGTGTGTGCTCCCATGATTTTTCCCTTTGATGAGGGTTTTCCATGTTAAATCTTTGTCCATTATGTGTGTGATTAGCTTTATTTTCTACAATCACAATGTGAGAGCGCTTAAAATTAGGAGGATTTTTGCTTCATAACTTGAGCTTAAACATATTTAGAGTTGCTCAATGGGATCTGTTGATATGCCTTGGATCCTAACCATGCGTAGTCTGATACCCACTCCCCCACCATACTCTACCAGTATATGGGTCTCATTATATCTTCTTTTTTGCATAGTGAAAATCGATCGTCGCTTAAAGACGTAGCCTGTTTCAACGAACCTTGTAAATCCATGTGCTTGCATCTTGCTTGATTGGCCATGTTTGCTTCCGCGATTCACGATCACAAGAACTAGAAAATTTAAATGTGATCGAACAAAGGATAAAGCAACTGGATAAGGCATTATGAACAAACTGCTATTAATTAGGAAATAAATTATATGTCCCTTGCTGGATTGGCGCAAATCTTACCTTATTGATGAGTGAGAGTTTAGATGGTTGGTTCCTTCCCATGTTGGAAGGCAACTATTATTTAGACCACATTAGTTCATATTCTCAAGATGGAATCTGTTGATTGTTGATTTCTCTTATGCGCTAGAGTGGGGGTTTGTTGCTTGATGCCCTTTTGTTAGTTTTTAGTTCATTAGAGGGTGGGGATGCAAAGGCCCTAAAATAAGCATTGGGGGAATTTTACCTAATCTTTTCTTACTTCTAGTGGACAAAATATTAATAAGAAATGCAACCCTAATTTCCTCTATTATTGCTCTTTGTGCATAGAGAAAAACACGATTTTTGTTGCCATTTTCTTCTTGCAAGGATTAGGGCTACGAGCTACACTCACCTTTTTATCCCCGCCTTCTTGGTTTTTGGCTGAATGTGAGCTTGTGGTCGAGCAAATAAGGCGTTTTAAAGTACGACAGAGAGCTCATTTGGAGGAAAATAAGTATACAATTCTCCTTTGTACAGTGACAACTTTCCATCTCGTTTTTTTATCTTATTTGGTCATGACATTGTGGTTCATATGTAAGATAGGTAGGTAGGATATATGTAGGCCCACATGTAAAGAGCAAAGCATCGCCTATAGTAGAGTAGTTTTGGGTCAAATTGGCCTATGGTTTTTTTACCATTTGGGGTTTTCCACGTTAAATCTCCTCGTGTACTTGTGTAGTTGCGGTTTTGACTACTTGATTAACTTCTTTTATTGCTCTTATGATGTTTCATATTTGTTATTCATCTAACTTACATGCGTCCTTCAAGTCAGGTGATCAATTTAGATGGGACTAGTTAAAGTTTAAGGAAGAATAAGATTAACGATATCTTAATGTGAAGTCTATGCATCTCTTGGTGTTTTCCTCTCAAAAGTCTGATCCCAAATCCGTTGAGAAATGTGATTTTTAACATGAGCAAGAATGTAGATTGATTAGACAATTTGTTTATAAGAACACATACAATAATATTTAAGATGGGTGTCATGATCTTAGTCTATGAATAAAGTTGGGAACTTTTATATGCCTCTAGAGCAAGAAGCAAGAAAATGTTTTTTTCAAGAGATTGATGAACTTGGGATTCAAGGAGGGCATGTCTCTATTGGATTTTCTGATACCCAAGGCATTAGTATCTGTTGTCAAGCATGGGAATCAAATTTGAATATGAATTTTTGGGATTGTAATTTTTTGCGAAATTGCTTAATTCATGGGAGAATTTTAGAGTGTCACTCCAAAACTCCGTAGCAAATGAGATTGGTTCTTTTGAGAGTGTTACATAAGCTATTCTCAGCGAGGAGATGTAAAAAAAGGGGATGAGATTGTTACATAAGCTATTCTTCATGGTTTGAGGTTCTTATTACATTAAATAAAGGGGATGAGTAGGTTCAAGAATGAGAAAGGTAGAGATAACAATAGAAGTAAATTCAAATCAAGATACACGAATTGCAAGAAGAATGGACATATAAAGTACTACTTCTGACTCGAGAGAAAATATAAATGTAGGTGACAAGCAAGAGAAGAATGATGAAATATAGCATATCACAATCTAATATAATCTTCTAATTATCTGTGACAAGGAGAAGGTGAATGTCGATCATAATAATACATCTTGGCTCGTTGAAGGTGGCTCCGCTCTCTATATTACTTCTTTTTTCGAACTTCTTTTCTTTATATACATTTGGTGATTTTGGTACATTGAGTATGGCAAATGGTTTTGTGTCCCATGTAGTAGAAATTAGTCATGTTGCATTAAAGGATGCAATTGAAGTGTTATTGGCACTCAAAGGTGTGGGAAATGTACCTGATATGCATTTGAACCTCATTTCAATAGGGAAGCTTGATAATGAAGTATACTAAAAATAGTTTCAGTGACGGGCTATGAGAGCTTATTCAATGATACTTGGTTGTTGTCATGGGTTATAAATATAGGAACAACCTCGACATCATGCATGCATTAATTTATAGAGATGTGGCACATATGATGCAAGATACCCAAACTATTGAGTTGTGACATTGAAGGCTGGGTTACATGAGTAAAAAAAGTATTGCAGAGCTTGGTGAAAAGCACTCTTCTTACTGATATGAAGAATGGAAATTGGAAAGATGCATATGTTTTTTGGCTGAGATGTAGATAAGAGTCTCCTTCAAGAATCAATCATGCTCAAAAGGTCGTGAGTATTGGAGTTGGTTCACATCGACATTGATTATCCTTTGAAAGTCAGGTTTCTTGGAGGTGCACTTTATCTTGTCACATCTATTGATGATTTTTATAGGACAATTTGTATCCGTACATTAAAAAAGGATTGACCAAGTACTTAGAGTTTATAAGGACTTCTAAACATTAGTGGAGGGACAAAGTGAAAAGAAGTTAAAGTGCATATGTAGTGACAATGGTGTTAAGTACATCGATTCATTTAATGGTATTACAAATTTCATGGCATCATGCACTAAAAGACTCCACTAAAGATGCCTCAGTTGAATGGTGTAGTAAAGACTAAAGAGAATGAACACACTCCTATTAGAGAGAGAGAGTCATGTGTCTGCTTTCTAAGACTAAGGTGCTTAATGGCCAAAAACATGGAAATTGAAATGATTGAATTAACAAATCTAAGTTAGATGACTAAAACTAATTCAGATGATCTGTGTCGTTTTAGACGAGGCACTCCACTTTTTTGGGAGAAGAACTGTCGCTTTGCAGTCGGACTGGTGGCACCAGATGCCTTACGGTTAGACTAGGATTGCTCTACGCTTCGGGTATCTGAAAAGATCATGTTAGAATGCCATAATCGCAGTGTAAGATAAAAAGAACACACATGCACTTTTGCCTCCCCTACAATGAGGCCAATAATTGATCTTATTGCATCTGTGTGCGATAAGACATGTAAATTGCATGCATTATTGTGTGAACAAATCAACTCAGTCAATAATAAAAACCAAACTCAAACAAACAAAACACAACAAAGAAGTGTGTGAGTATATAGTGGTTGTGTCGGTGGTAGAGGAGCCATAAGAGCAAGTGGTGGCGGAGGAAGTGGTGGTGTAGGTTCTGGTGTGACTGGAGGTGGTGGTTCGATAGGAGGAGGATGCACACATACCTGCTCATTAGAGTCAAACGGAGTCAACTTGTCACCTACACGAGAGAAATACATGATAGAGTAATAAAATGTGACATCAACACTGACATTGTACATCCATCTAACATGATCAAAGCAACGATACACTTTTAGGTATGAGAGTAGCCTAAAAAGAAACACTTGACATCTCTAATGGAGAGCTTGTCATGATCAAGAATTGGGTGGTGTACAAAGCTAAAGAGTCAAGGGATTTTTACTCCCATAACCCTGAATAATTTTGTAATTACAATCATAACCCTGCATAATCATGAATTACATGAGAAACCCCGAGTAATACTTAACTCTTACATGATATAACCCCGTGTTATATTTCATTTGGGATACTCGTTATATTTGACGGTTTTCGTTAAGAAAAGGCAAAACTGCCCCTAAACCTCATTCTTATTTCTTATTTGTAAAACATGTCATCGTTTTCTCTCCATCATCTGAGAGGGGCTGGGAGGCGGAGGCGGAGAGGGCTGCTGGAGGAGGTGGTCGATGCGGGGGTGGGGGTCGCAGGGAGGCAAAGGCTGAGGGGACTGCTGGAGGAGGTGATCGGTGCAAGGGTTCGTCGGGTGTTGCGGGCATCGGGGGGGCTGGGGCTTGCAGGCGGTAGGACGGGGCGGGGGGTTGTAGGATCTCCTACAGGCGGTGGGACGGGACAAAGCTTCCCCCTCTCACGCCCCATTTCCCCGCATCGATGCATCGAAGTCCGCCCCTACCCCCTGCCGAGGACCACCTCCTCCTCCCCTGCTTCGAAGACCCCCGAGTCGAAGCCCCCCTCCCCCGAGCTGAGCTCCTTTGCTCGAAGCCTATTGTCGATCTCCTCCTCAAAGCCCCCTACCAAGCAAGCCCACCCGAGTTCCTCCCCTGCTCGAAGCCGTCGCCAAGCTCATCCCCTTCAGAACCCCAAAACACACCCGACCGACCACTTCCTCCACCCATATCCCCTACCGTTGGACATCGAGTAAGAAGCTTTACCAAGAACAATGAGATTTGACCAAACAAGTTATTGTAGGAGATATCGAGCATCTGGAGCTCCTTCAAGTTGATATTAGCGCTCCTGGAGGCTGGAACAGGTTGTCACCCGAGTGGATGTAATCCAATTGCACGCACTGGCCAATGCGAGAGTGGGCGGAGAAGTTTGGAAGAGGTGAAGGCGTCCACCATTTTCCATTATGGAGCTCCAACTTCCTTGTAGTGCGAGATGGCAGCTTGCCAAGACTTGTACAATGACGACGGACCGCTGGCTGGAGTTGGCGAGGGTTTGAGCTTGCCGAGCTCTACACCAGGTGACCGTATCTTCCTTCTTGCTCTTCTTCTGCATTTGTTCTTTGCCCCATGTTCTCTTCTCTGATTTTTCTCTTTTTCGCATCACAACCTTCATCTTCCTCTTGCTGTGGAACCAACCTAATACACATTACCACCTCATTTTCATGTCTTCCCACTTCCTATTCTATCTCCCACAAACACCTTGTACATAGCAGCTCCATTCCTTCACCATGCCGGAGCCAAATTCCATCCACCACTCCTCGGATTTCCCGAAAGTTCGAGCTAATGACTATGTAGCACTTCTAACCATCCAGGTCGAGAAAACCAACCTCGAACCTTGATTCCCATTTGTAAGTCATCATCACAGTCCCCAGAGCAGCTCTCCCCCTCTCCTGCAAGGTTTGCAGCCATCTGATCTTCGAGCCTCCCCACTCCTGCAAGATAGCTGTAGCACCACACCACTTGCAAGTTCACTAGAGCGAATGGAGGTTAATTGGAGCGAGTTGCGTGATGTCATTTAATGATCTACAAGAGGGAGCCATGATCCCAGGTGTTCGAGAATGTCAAGAATGTGGTCGAGAATCTGGAAATGAGAAGAAGATGAAGAAGGCGAAGGGGGAGAGGAGGAGGAGAGAGAAAAAAATCAACTATCTGATCCTTCTTCTTGGTTTGATTTGCCCAGGACTAACCCAAGATATTAACTCGAGTCAAAATTGATGGCATGGGTTGAAGGGGGATGGGTATTTTTTTGTTTGTTTCCTAACCATTGGATTTAGGATGAGTTAGATTAACTCATTCATATGGTTGAGTTAACATATTAAACTAACGGAGGGTTATGGGTGTGAGATGGAATGACTATACGGGGTTTCTCATGTAATTCATGATTATGCAAGGCTATGATTGTAATTACGAAATTACTCAGGGTAACGGTTATGGGTGTAAAAATCCCAAGAGTCAACCATTTGTGGTGTAAGGGAGAACATGTCCTCTCATAATATGAAATCGAGAAAGGGATATTCTCTACTAAAAGAGAGGACGACATACTGTTCACCAATTAATAAGTAGTGAGAACCGTATCACCACAGAAAGAGTGTGGAGTGCGACTCTGAATCAAAGTGTCCTGGTCACTTCAAGTAAGTGACGGTGTTTACGTTCGTCAATACTATTCTGCTGAGAAGTGTAGGCACACGAGGTCTAGTATACGATGCCAAGAGACGTGAAGAACTCAGAAAGTTGTAATATGCAAACTCTAAGGCATTGTTAGAGTGAACAAACTTAACCGTTCTGAGAAAATATTCTTTGTTTCAATAAAGAAAGATTTAGTGATAGACCATGCTTCATACTTGTTTTTCAAAAGAAAAACACATGATAGTCTAGAAAAGTCATCTACAACTACAAGATAAAACATGTATACCTAGTGATTTGGAACAAACCCAAATACCTAAATGGACAAGCTCAATAAATGATTACTTCCACGAATATGACTACCAAGAAAAGAAGAATGTTCATGCTTCCCAAGTTGCCAAGCCTCGCATTAAAAGGCAAAACACATGGATATCTATGGGAGGACATGACACGACTTTTGTAGAGGAAGGTGACCAAATTGAATCTGCTACAAATATGGCGAGATTGATCCAGTAGGAATGGAAGAGGTCCCAACATATGGAGGCTGGATCGGTCTGTAGAGCCCCTTGTTCATGGCTGCATCCAATCACCATGCCTATGAGTATGTCCTGAAACACAAGAGAAGATGGGTTAAAAATGACACAATAATGAAGGTCCTTGGTTATTTAACTAATTGAAAGTAAATTCATCTCAAAATCTAGTGCATGTAGCGCATTCTGCAAGCACATGGATGGCATCAAATGGACATACCCCTGCCCTCTAAGAGATAAATGAGCCCCATTCACAATGACACATGATCTGTCAGGGGGTACTAATCCGTATGAAGTAAACTATGTTCTGCATCCAAACAGATGGTGGGAAGCACCAGAATCTATGATCTACTTTGTCATATCCGTCCTGCTACAACTGGTAAAAGCATATGCTATACTTGAGGAGCTTGAAGATGCTCTAGTAGATGTTGCAACATCTGAAGGGCCTGTAGTAGTGCTGGCATCAGGAGTCATTATATCCCTCATATAGGAGGCAATATCATCTAACCACAAATCTGTAGAAGGGGTTGAATTGTGAGGAGGATCTGACTGCTCGACTACACAAGCAGAAGCAAGATACCGATGCTTAAGATAACATGTCTCTTTTCAATGTTTAGGACGATGATAATAGGTGCTCAGACTACGTTGACGTCCAACTCCTCTACCATAAGGACCACAAACTTTGAACTCAGTAGTACATCCCCTGCCGCAAAATGTGGCCATCGCTAAGGAGGTCTGTCTGGTGGCAAGGGGTGGGACAATGATCTTTTTTAGACAATTGTACACCTCATCCATGGGGGGAATGTGAGACCCCTCAGGATCCGGGTACCCGTTAATCATACATTTGCACTATTATTCACATGAGATCGCAGAAGTTATAGAAAAACAGGGAAATTTTTCACGCGGATAATTTTCCACATGACATTCACAATCATGACCACGTTTAAAAGAGACAAATGGCACCAAAATTTCTTTTTATTAATTTCCATATATTTTTACATCATGTACAATGTCTGTCAATGTCTGTTAGTATACACAATATATCCCAAAATGTAGTACATAAGAGAAAAGAAGGGGAAGCATTTACATCATTATCTGAACAAAAACTGAGACAAAATACTTCATACCGTCTAGTGTATACTCTGTCTCCAGGAAGCATGTATAGCTACTGAGCGGCTACTGAACTGCAGGCTGTTTGCCTGCCAAACATGTTAGGAAAGAAGAGGTGTCATCGGTTGCTGGTACCTCCCAAAACTTATATAAAAATAACAGGCATTTATTGTTACCAAAAGCAAGCAAGTAGAGAGGCAAGAACAACTCAAATTAAAATTTAATTCTACTTGCAAATGAGAAAGGTTTTCAAATTTCTAGCAAGCATCTCTTATGATCAGCTATTATCCCAACATTTCCCACATAAGCATATATCTATGGTAACTCATTGATCATAAGTAAGTATATTTTTTTTTCTTTTCATATTTACTTAGAGATCCTATTCATGGATTTTGATGATGGGAAAGATGAGATGAGAAGATATAATGATTTATTAAATTCTTAAGTCTAGTGGATAGTCTGTGGTCTTGGTTCGTGTGAAACCTCACACTACGACTCTTAAGACTTGGGGAATGTCTTAGGGTTGGGGTGCCTCCGTAGGCATGCGATGTTGTATAATGCATCCTAACTAAGTTCCCAACATGTCCATTAGCTTAATGAGATTTCGAATTAGATTATAGTCTTTTCCATTTACTCAACTTTAATTGTAATCCCTTAAAACCTCAAGTGCAACTGTCTCAGATGTAACTCTAAATGATGTAGATATAGATATGGATGATCTAGATGTAGAATCGCCAAGTCTGTTGGCGAAAGAAAAACTCAAGCGGTGAAGAAGCCAACAAAAGGGCTCTTTCGTCTCGCCCCCTAATTGGAAGGACGGTCCAATAGAGGGATAGGTCTACTCCCAAACTACGCCACTGAGACGGGTGAGAGGGACTTCCCGGAAAAGTCGCTCTAGAAAACGGCCCGACCGGTAACGGGCAACCGAGCTCGTACGAAAAACTAAAACCAAGGATCCCCCACCTGGGTATCCTAAACAACGGGTCAGCGTTACTGGTCTAAAGTCGGGATCCCAACGAGGCGTAAAAACACTGCGAGCTCGCGTACAAATCGAAAAGGGACCGGGATCCTAGACCCGCGCACTTGGCGGCCGCTGGCCAAACTGGGCTTCCTTTCCTCCGCCCAGTTGAGGGTCACCGCGCCCTCCCACAGTCAAGTGTAAGGTCAACCTGACCGGCACTCAAATTATAAGTCATTATTGATTCATAATTACTATCACTTGCTTATCAACTGATCTTCAATCCCTTCCATGGTTAATCATACAGATCTTGATCAATGATTTTATTGACAGTGATCCATAAATTAGAATGTATTTCTAAAGGATTAATTTATAGAAGTTATTAGTCTTTAAGATTCTAGATTATCACCTCTAAATTATGAGATTAGGTATTGTCCAGTTATATACCTTCTTACTTTCTTTCTCTGGTGACTTAATCATCCTAATCCCAAGGCCAAGCATTATGTAAGGGCGACTCAATTTGGAATATCTTTGGAGTAGTATTAACCTAACTCTAGAGAGTAGAACAGTCTAAGAATCACATTAAATTTTTTGAATATTGTATAACTCTACAGGAGAATGTCTTAGTCATAATTGAAACTAACATGAATAAAATGAATAAACTCAAAATCATCAATATTATGGATCCTTGTTAAACTGATTGTAGGGAATGACCATAGCATAATATAAGCTTTAACAAGACAGTGAAGATGTAAATTTTTGACCTATCGTATGTGAAGTAAGTAACTCAGATCATCAAGATATTAGATAACATGGCTCAAACAATTGTACTCATGATACTAAGGATTCCCATATGAATATTTTGTTTTTACAACTTCCACCCATGAAACTTTAATCCTTACATTTTTGAACTGTAGCCTCTTTCGACGACAACAATAGTGATTCATAGGAAATTTACAGCATCAAATTGCCACATGATAATGCATCTCAGATTCTTCATTCAAGAGAATGGTTCCTTCATCACAACTGTATGGCAACAAGAAGTGTACCAACTACAATGTCCCCGGATTCCGATGAGTTTGTATTATTACAATCAACCAACATCACATGAATTATCTTTAATCAGTACGAGATACACTCCTTCCTAAATCTGAGCTCTTCTTTGATTGGAGCACAAACTATAACTACACACTCATCCCATGGAAATCCAATTTGAACCCCTTTCCTGGGAGCTAAAAAAAATGGGGTATCCTCTCTAGTGCGTTCAATCACGGCTTTCTATTGATTAATGGATCTAAGCCATATTGGCGTGTGAGCCCCTGGATTGGTCGAATAGATGTAATAAATTTTTTATAATAATTCCGATATTTTTGTAGGTTATTGGAACGGATTCAATCTCAACATGGATGGGAAACAATAAGATCACCCTCATGTAAGAACACAAATAGAATCTGTAGATATCCCAAAAAAATAACAATAACCACCTGTAATCTAATCCATGGAAAAAGGAGCAACCATCTATATTCCCAAACTTACTCAACCAAAATCCAACCTTCATACAGGTCTTTCTTGCATTTCACCCAATATTTCGTATAACTAAACTTTTTCATTGATCATTAATTTAGTAAGCAGTTGGTTCTATGACTGACATATATAACTAATAAAAAGAATCCATTTCCAATAGTGGCATTCATGCAACAGATCCAAAGTGATAATCCGTTAATAATCCCCCCCCCCCCTTAATTTCATGAAATACAAACAGTGGATAGTTTCGAATTATTGAGGATCCATGCAATTAATAGAGTTGTGTGAAAAATACATCAATGCAACAAAAGGAGAGGCCTTAGATTGAACATTTGATGCTTTGAACTATAGGTAAGACAGCATGCATGGCAGCAAAAGATGGGGAAGGGGGTACCTTTGATTCCAATCTTTTGGGCTCAAAATTGTGTCAAAATGGCATGTAACAGTGGTCTAAACCACTGCTGGACAGCAGCATAAGGGGAAAAATATAGATTAGATCCTCAAATGGTGATTTTTGATGAGTAGAAATGAAAAGGAAAATTGGTACCTCTTTGGTTTTCAGATTTTTGATTTCTAAGAGAGAAATCACTTGCATGCAGGCTAGAATCTAGAGCTAAAAACATCCACACCAGGGTTGTTCTTCATGGTTGAAATCTTGACTTGGAATTTGGAGAGTGATTAAGGAAGAAAGAGGAAAATTGAAGAGAGGAGTTTACGGCTGGAAATGGGGCTGTGATTCTTGTTGGAAATGAGGAAAGGAAGAAAATAGAAGGGAGAAGAAGAATCTCGTTGGAATTAGAAGCTAAAGAGTTTAGGGAGAGTGAGGGGTGACGTTGGGTTTGCTTTATAGGAAAAGATGAGAGTTAAGTAATGCCAAGTGGAGAAAAAAGTAACCAAGTGGCTGGAAAGAATAGCCACTGGTTTAGCATTTTTTTTAAAAAAAACAAAGCAGCCAGTCTGAGTCTGCTGTTATATATATTTATATTTTTTTAACCAAAAATTTTTCCTCTTATTTGACACACTTAAAGTTGACCGTAATCGAGCATCGAACCTCGGATTTCGACGCACAATCAAGGTTGAAAAAAACGAAAAGCGGAACGAGGCGGTTACCCTAGAATCGAGGCGAGGCGTAGCCTCGAGGCGGTCGAGGCGTAAGCCTCAGTTTTTCCCCCCAAATTATGTAATTTAATATATTTAATAAAGAATCTTGTAATAATATCAGTAAGAAAATATTATCTAATAAAATTCCAATGTTCCAAAGCAATTAAAGAATATTTGTAGTAACTTTTCGATACGAAGAGTAATAAACATGGCTGATAGATTACTTGGGCTAATGTAAAAGTCTAAAAGATATGTGCGGCACAATATCTTGATTTGACCGTCTTTGACGACGATCAATATGAGTATAATATTGATATATTTTAGATCGGGTTTTGGATACCCGAAATTTTCGGATACGGTTTTTTTAATGTTAAATTTTACGATTTAAAAATATCAAATGATCTGCGATTGACGAACAGTCGATTCCGTTGGTTTTCTTTCGTCGAATTGGATCTAATGACGGTCTCGGTTTATTTTGCGATTTCCGAATTTGCGTCGTAGCTTTTTCGCGGCGCGCATTACGAAGCGACCGATTTTTGGTCGATTTCGTCCGAACAACTTTTGATTCACGACCAATTAGTCGATATAAGTCATCCGATGCCGACCGACAACTTTATTGGGTTAAACGGACCCTAATCGGGTCGAGTTCGGGTTTACGCAGATTCCTGATGTTACAAATATAAAAACCTCCAAGGGAGTCTCGTCCTCGAGACTCGAGTTAAGGCTAGTAGGTGTCTTGTTGGAATTTCATATGTCCATAAAAACCTCAAAGGGTTTTGAACCCATAAAAACCTCAAAGAGAAAACAAGCCATATATTTATCATGTATCTAATTACAAAAGCTTGTTTTGATTATTAGCTTAGAAAAGCTGCGGGTATCGTGCCCTCATGTCCGCTTCGGTCTCCCACGTCGCCTCTTCGACGTCGTGTCGATGCCACAACACCTTGACTAATGGAATCTCTTTGCTGCAAAGCTTCTTCACAGCACTATCAAGTATCTGTATTGGCTTCTCCTCATATGTCAAGTCAGGTTCCACGTCAAGATTCTCGTAACTGATAATGTGCCGAGGGTCGTGCACATACTTTTTCAAATTGGATATATGGAATACGTCGTGGATAGATGAAAGATGTGGAGGAAGGGCTACTCGGTAGGCCACTTTCCCCACTCGAGCAAGAATCTCGAACGGTCCAACATATCGTGGCGCTAACTTGCCACGAACACCGAATCTCTGCACTCCCTTCATGGGAGATACACGAAAAAATACCCAATCTCCCACCTGTAATTTACAGGGATGTCATTAGTATGTGATTATTTTAATGTCATACATATGTTATAATTGAATGGATGAAGAGGAAAGATTGGATTACCTGGACCTCCAAATCTCTTCTCCGACGGTCTGCATAGCTCTTGTGGCGGCTTTGTACCGTCAGAAGCCTCCATCTCACAAGATCAACAGCTCTCGCAGTCTCCTCCAAGAGATCTACGGAGTAGAGAGCATGGTCACCTACGACACGGCATCGAAGAGGCGACGTGGGAGACCGAAGCGGACATGAGGGCACGATACCCACAGCTTTTCTGAGCTAATAATCAAAACAAGCTTTTGTAACTAGATACATGATAAATATATGGCTTGTTTTCTCTTTGAGGTTTTTATGAGTTCAAAACCCTTTGAGGTTTTTATGGACATATGAAATTCCAACAAGACACCTAACAACCTTAACTCGAGTCTCGAGGACGAGACTCCCTTGGAGGTTTTTATATTTGTAACATCCGGAATCCGCGTAAACCCAACTCGACCCGATTAGGGTCCGTTTAACCCAATAAAGTTGTCGCTCGGCATCGGATGACTTATATCGACTAATTGGTCGTGAATCAAAAGTTGTTCGGACGAAATCGACCAAAAATCGGTCGTTTCGTAATGCGCGCCGCGAAAAAACTACGACGCAAATTCAGAAACCGCAAAATAAACCGAGACCGTCATTAGATCCAATTCGACGAAAGAAAACCAACGGAATCGACTGTTCGTCAATCGGAGGTCGTTTGATATTTTTAAATCGTAAAATTTAACCTTAAAAAAAATCGTATCCGAAAAAGTATATCAATATTATACTCATATTGATCGTCGTTCAAAGACGGTCAAATCAAGATATTGTGCGTCGAAATCCGAGGTTCGATGCTCGATTACGGTCAACTTTAAGTGTGTCAAATAAGAGGAAAAATTTTTGGTTAAAGAAAAATATAAATATATATAACAGCATACTCAGACTGGTCTTTGTTTTTTTTTAAATGCTAAACCAGTGGCTATTCTTTCCAGCCACTTGGTTACTTTTTTCTCCACTTGGCATTACTTAACTCTCATCTTTTCCTATAAAAGCAAACCCAACGTCACCCCTCACTCTCCCTAAAACTCTTTAGCTTCTAATTCCAACGAGATTCTTCTTCTCCCTTCTATTTTCTTCCTTTCCTCATTTCCAACAAGAATCACAGCCCCATTTCCAGCCGTAAACTCCCCTCTTCAATTTTCCTCTTTCTTCCTTAATCACTCTCCAAATTCCATGTCAAGATTTCAACCATGAAGAACAGCCCTGGTGTGGATGTTTTAGCTCCAGATTCCAGCCTGCATGCAAGTGATTTCTCTCTTAGAAATCAAAAATCTGAAAACCAAAGAGGTACCAATTTTCCTTTTCATTTCTACTCATCAAAAATCACCATTTGAGGATCTAATCTATATTTTTCCCCTTATGCTGCTGTCCAGCAGTGGTTTAGACCACTGTTACATGCCATTTTGACACAATTTTGAGCCCAAAAGATTGGAATCAAAGGTACCTCCTTCCCCATCTTTTGCTGCCATGCATGCTGTCTTACCTATAGTTCAAAGCATCAAATGTTCGATCTAAGGCCTCTCCTTTTGTTGCACTGATGTATTTTTCACACAACTCTATTAATTGCATGGATCCTCAATAATTCGAAACTATCCACTGTTTGTATTTCATGAAATTGAGGGGGGGGGATTATTAACGGATTATCACTTTGGATCTGTTGCATGAATGCCACTATTGGAAATGGATTCTTTTTATTAGTTATATATGTCAGTCATAGAACCAACTGCTTACTAAATTAATGATCAATGAAAAAGTTTAGTTATACGAAATATTGGGTGAAATGCAAGAAAGACCTGTATGAAGGTTGGATTTTGGTTGAGTAAGTTTGGGAGTATAGATGGTTGCTCCTTTTTCCATGGATTAGATTACAGGTGGTTATTGTTATTTTTTTGGGATATCTACAGATTCTATTTGTGTTCTTACGTGAGGGTGATCTTATTGTTTCCCGTCCATGTTGAGATTGAATCCGTTCCAATAACCTACAACAATATCGGAATTATTATAAAAAATTTATTACATCTATTTGACCAATCCAGGGGCTCACACGCCAATATGGCTTAGATCCATTAATCAATAGAAAGCCGTGATTGAACGCACTAGAGAGGATAACCCATTTTTTTAGCTCCCAGGAAAGGGGTTCAAATTGGATTTCCATGGGATGAGTGTGTAGTTATAGTTTGTACTCCAATCAAAGAAGAGCTCAGATTTAGGAAGGAGTGTATCTCGTACTGATTAAAGATAATTCATGTGATGTTGGTTGATTGTAATAATACAAACTCATCGGAATCCAGGGACATTGTAGTTCGTACACTTCTTGTTGCCATACAATTGTGATGAAGGAACCATTCTCTTGAATGAAGAATCTGAGATGCATTATCATGTGGCAATTTGATGCTGTAAATTTCCTATGAATCACTATTGTTGTCGTCGAAAGAGGCTACAGTTCAAAAATGTAAGGATTAAGGTTTCATGGGTGGAAGTTGTAAAAACAAAATATTCATATGGGAATCCTTAGTATCATGAGTACAATTGTTTGAGCCATGTTATCTAATATCTTGATGATCTGAGTTACTTACTTCACATACGATAGGTCAAAAATTTACATCTTCACTGTCTTGTTAAAGCTTATATTATGCTATGGTCATTCCCTACAATCAGTTTAACAAGGATCCATAATATTGATGATTTTGAGTTTATTCATTTTATTCATGTTAGTTTCAATTATGACTAAGACATTCTCCTGTAGAGTTATACAATATTCAAAAAATTTAATGTGATTCTTAGACTGTTCTACTCTCTAGAGTTAGGTTAATACTACTCCAAAGATATTCCAAATTGAGTCGCCCTTACATAATGCTTGGCCTTGGGATTAGGATGATTAAGTCACCAGAGAAAGAAAGTAAGAAGGTATATAACTGGACAACACCTAATCTCATAATTTAGAGGTGATAATCTAGAATCTTAAAGACTAATAACTTCTATAAATTAATCCTTTAGAAATACATTCTAATTTATAGATCACTGTCAATAAAATCATTGATCAAGATCTGTATGATTAACCATGGAAGGGATTGAAGATCAGTTGATAAGCAAGTGATAGTAATTATGAATCAATAATGACTTATAATTTGAGTGCCGGTCAGGTTGACCTTACACTTGACTGTGCGAGGGCGCGGTGACCCTCAACTGGGCGGAGGAAAGGAAGCCCAGTTTGGGCAGCGGCCGCCAAGTGCGCGGGTCTAGGATCCCAGTCCCTTTTCGATTTGTACGCGAGCTCGCAGTGTTTTTACGCCTCGTTGGGATCCCGACTTTAGACCAGTAACGCTGACCCGTTGTTTAGGATACCCAGGTGGGGGATCCTTGGTTTTAGTTTTTCGTACGAGCTCGGTTGCCCGTTACCGGTCGGGCCGTTTTCTAGAGCGACTTTTCCGGGAAGTCCCTCTCACCCGTCTCAGTGGCGTAGTTTGGGAGTAGACCTATCCCTCTATTGGACCGTCCTTCCAATTAGGGGGCGAGACGAAAGAGCCCTTTTGTTGGCTTCTTCACCGCTTGAGTTTTTCTTTCGCCAACAGACTTGGCGATTCTACATCTAGATCATCCATATCTATATCTACATCATTTAGAGTTACATCTGAAACAGTTGCACTTGAGGTTTTAAGGGATTACAATTAAAGTTGAGTAAATGGAAAAGACTATAATCTAATTCGAAATCTCATTAAGCTAGTGGACGTGTTGGGAACTTAGTTAGGATGCATTATACAACATCGCATGCCTACGGAGGCACCCCAACCCTAAGACATTCCCCAAGTCTTAGAGTCGTAGTGTGAGGTTTCACACGAACCAAGACCACAGACTATCCACTAGACTTAAGAATTTAATAAATCATTATATCTTCTCATCTCATCTTTCCCATCATCAAAATCCATGAATAGGATCTCTAAGTAAATATGAAAAGAAAAAAAATATACTTACTTATGATCAATGAGTTACCATAGATATATGCTTATGTGGGAAATGTTGGGATAATAGCTGATCATAAGAGATGCTTGCTAGAAATTTGAAAACCTTTCTCATTTGCAAGTAGAATTAAATTTTAATTTGAGTTGTTCTTGCCTCTCTACTTGCTTGCTTTTGGTAACAATAAATGCCTGTTATCTTTATATAAGTTTTGGGAGGTACCAGCAACCGCTGTCACCTCTTCTTTCCTAACATGTTTGGCAGGCAAACAACCTGCAGTTCAGTAGCCGCTCAGTAGCTATACATGCTTCCTGGAGACAGAGTATACACTAGACGGTATGAAGTATTTTGTCTCAGCTTTTGTTCAGATAATGATGTAAATGCTTCCCCTTCTTTTCTCTTATGTACTACATTTTAGGATATATTGTGTATATTGACAGACATTGACAGACATTGTACATGATGTAAAAATATATGGAAATTAATAAAAAGAAATTTTGGTGCCATTTGTCTCTTTTAAACGTGATCATGATTGTGAATGTCATGTGGAAAATTATCCGCGCAAAAAATTTCCCCGTTTTTCTATAACTTCTGCGATCTCATATGAATAATAGTGCAAATGTGTGATTAACGGGTCCCCGGATCCTGAGGGGTTCACAAGTTTGGTATCAGAGCAGTGGTACCCCGATACACACATTCGCAGTATTTCAATTCCGATCGCATTAAGTTTCGGATAGCGACAGTCTTCCGACTTGTCGTGAGTCCGAGAAGGGAAATATGACATTCTAATTCAATTACCACATATCTCACCAATTTCATTAATTTTCATATTATATCCCAAGAAGAGAAAAAGCATATATTATAAGTATCTTCAATGGTACTTCTATGACTAGTTATGGTTCTCATGCAGAGCCATGTCATTCCGACCGGACCAGGAGATGACTAACCAACTAGCACACATACTGACTATTCTTATCAACCTTTCCATGTTCTATTTGATTTTATTGGACTCATTCTTTTCTTGCTTTGAGACTACTAGTTTCTTTAGGTAGAGTCGCAGAGACTCTCTCTTCTCCATATCACATCCGAGGGTCAGGTGGCCAGTTGTTTGTCATTTCTCTGATAGTCAGGCACTTGCCCGTACTGATTGGAGGACACGAGATGCTCGCAGATTGTTTACTCCTACAGCTTGATGAGTTTGACTTGATTCTAGGCATGGATTGGCTATCCACTCATCATGCACTGGTAGATTTTTTTTAGGAAGACAGTTGTCTTTAGGATTCCAGGTTTACCCGAGTTCACCTTTGAGGGTACTATACATGACTCCACCATGGAGTACATTTCAGTGTTGCGAGCTCAACGACTTGTTGATCAAGGTTGCGATTCATACCTTGCATTTGTTCGGGAGGTATCTGATCATGAGCCGATGATACAGGACATCCGAGTGGTATCAGAATACCCAGATGTATTTCCTGATGAGCTACCAGGATTACCTCCTGAGAAAGAGATCGAGTTCGAGATCACATTACTACCAGACACCCAACCGATCTCGATGGCTCCTTACCGTATGGCACAAGCCGAGTTGAGGGAGCTGAAGGTGCAGTTGCAGGAGTTGCTAGATTTGAGACCGAGCACTTCACCTTGGGGTGCTCCGGTCCTATTTGTCAAGAAAAAGGATGGATCCATGAGACTGTGCATCGATTACAGGCAGCTAAACAAGAGAACGGTGAGGAACCGTTATCCTTTGCTGCGCATCGATGATTTATTCGATCAGCTCCAGGGATCTTCAGTTTTCTCGAAGATCGATCTTCGCTCAGGCTACCATCAGCTGAGGATTCGCGAGTCGGACATTCCGAAGACAACCTTCAGGACTCACTATGGACACTACGAGTTTGTGGTGATGCCGTTTGGGCTCACCAATGTACCTGCGGCTTTCATGGATATGATGAACCGTATCTTCCGTCCATACTTGGACAAGTTTGTAGTGGTATTCATCGATGATGTGCTCATCTACTCACAGAATGAGTGGGATCATGCGAATGATCTACGAATTATTTTGGATACCCGAAATTTTCGGATACGGTTTTTTTAAGGTTAAATTTTACGATTTAAAAATATCAAACGACCTCCGATTGACGAACAATCGATCCGTTGGTTTTCTTTCGTCGAATTGGATCTAATGACGGTCTCGGTTTATTTTGCGGTTTCCGAATTTGCGTCGTAGCTTTTTCGCGGTGCGCATTACGAAGCGACCGAGTTTTGGTCGATTTCGTCCGAACAACTTTTGATTCATGACCAATTAGTCGATATAAGTCATCCGATGCCGACCGACAACTTTATTGGGTTAAACGGACCCTAATCGGGTCGAGTTCGGGTTTACGCGGATTCCGGATGTTACAGGGAATATCTGTATCAGTAAGAAGTTGGATATGTACTGCCTCTTACTGAAGATCAAGAGCAGCCAGGAAAACTCCAACCATCGTGGCGTTCCTGTACACCATTTTCTGCTTAGTAGACGTATTCTCTAACATGAAGCTACGAAGCTTCTCGAACACTCCATTAAGCGACGAATAAAAGTTGTGCAAGGGACGACCATTCTGCTTGGCCGTGAAGATGTTAAACTGCAACTGAAGAATCTTGGCATCGTTCTTTGCTTGACTATATGTGGCTGCTAGGTTGTCCCACATTGCCTTAACATTATGCTTATTCATGATATCATTGGCTATCTCCATGGTGAGAGTCCCATAGAGCCAGATTCACACGTATGCGTTATCTTTCTTCCACGAAGCTTTCTCCCTAGCCTTATCCGTTGGCTCCAGCGGTGTCAAAATATGCTTGTTATTCGCCTGCATAGTGCATAAGGGCTGGAAACTGCATGGACCACAACTCATAGTCGGTACCATCCATCTTGACGGTGGGAACCGAGCCCTTGAAGGCACCAGACGAAGGGAAGACATCACCTTTGCTTTCTGACATGATGTTGAAGAGGGTCGAAATAGAACTCGACTGGGGAAGTAGACTTATTGAACGAGAATGCACAATCTTATAGAGGATTGGTTGTATGCAAGGACTTTTACAATCATTCATTTAAACCTTAGATTCACTCTAAGGATGGAAAAAGGTGATTTATTGATCGGAAATCACCTTTTCTTGATCAAAGTCAGACCTCACAGGGTTTTTGGGCACAAAATCAAAGTCGTGGAAGGCCTATGAGGGATCCTAGGGCATCCTCAATGTGATTGGAGGCCTCTTCGATGATCTGGGTGGTACATGAGAACAATAACATCGGTAGAAGGTGTTCGATGGTGCTAGAACTGCCTTAGCGACAGTAGAGGAGGCATGCGATCTTGATGTGCCTATTTCTTTGCAAAAGCGGAGATGTACGCGTGCTACTTATCCTTTTGCAGCACATGTCTCTTTGGCGCATCTCTCAGAGGGTTTCAAGAGGTTTATTGTAGGGTTGTCAGCTGTGGATATACCACAGACATACCAGGAGGTGATATAGGCCAGTCAATGGTGCCTTGACATGGAGGAGGAGATGGTCGCATTACAATCATGGCACATGGAGCATTGTTATAGCTCACAATAGGTCATCTGTTGGGGTATGCAAGTGGGTGTTCAAGGTAAATCACCGAACAGATGACATCATGGATCACTACAAGGTAAGGCTTGTGGCTCGTGGGTTCACTTAGGCATATAGGGTGGATTATCAGGATACTTTCTCTCCAGTGACTCAACATTCTACACTTCGAATCCTTCTCTTTGTTGTAGTGGCACGAGACTGGCTCCTATATCAACTTGATATGAATAACGTGTTTCTTTATGGTGACCTGCAGGAGGAAGTCTACATGAAGTAGATGTTGATGTTCATTGCTGAGGGGGAGTGTCATATGGTGTGTGGACTTTATATGGCTATGGTCTTAAGCAGAGTCCAAGGGCATGGTTTTCGAAGCTCCTAGACTTGAAAGAGCAACATGGGTTCATAAGATCGATTGCAGATCACTCACTATTCATTCAGAGGATTTAGAGAGGCACAATTGCTATACTGGTCTATGTTGACGATATCATTGTTATAGGGGATGATGTGTAGGGTATTCGTGCAACGAAGGATTTCCTTGTTCAGCAGTTTGCAACCAAGGACCTTGACGATTACGTTACTTCATTGGACTAGAGTTCTCCACGAACCAACGAGGTCTTGTTATGACCTAGAGGAAGTATGTTATAGATCACATATTTGATACATGCATGTCAGATTGTAGGTCTGTCACTACTCCCATGGACCCTATCATGAAATTATATGATGATGACATAGAGGAGGTAGATAAGAGGAAGTACATGGAGCTCATTGGTATGCTCCTATATGGGACCATCACCAGGCCATATATATCCTTTGTAGTGAGCAGAGTGAGTCGGTTTATGGTGAAACCTAGACAGGTACATATGGATGCAATCCATATGATTCTGAGGTATTTTGAGACCTCTCCTGACACCATGTCTTTTATTTAGTAGAGGAACATCACTTGCCATTATAACATGCACATATAGAAATTATGCAGGGTGTTCCAAGAATAGCAAGTCTACCTCGTATTTTATAGTGTTCATAGGGAGCTCCTTGGTGTCATGAAAGAGCAAGAAGAAGATTGTGGCTGTCGGATTGAGTGCAGAGTTAGAGTACAAAGCCATGTCACATGGGAGCACGGAGATGATGTGGGTCAGATCCGTTTTGACTGACCTAGATATTGATGTGCCTCTGTGAGGCCCGCTTCCGTGGATCTGGGATACCCGTTTACATATTACTCGTAGTATTATGTTCGCTAAAAATTGCATTAGAGTACTGAAAAATAGGGAAGTTTTTTTCGCCTTTATGAATGACATTCTCAAATTAACCAATAAACCACAGAACTACAACATGTCACAATTATATTGCATAAATTTCCATAGCAGTTAACATGTAACAACAGAATTATATTATATACATGCATCCCAATTATATCATAAGAGAATTAAAAGCATATAACATCTTGAACAAACTATAGCATGCGTAGCTGATAATAGTAACTGCGGAAGCTGATGTTTAACTCTCCCAATACAACGGTGCATGTATTTTTCCTGCAATCCATGGAATAGGGAGAAAAGAACATCGACAAATGTTGAGTAAATCTTATTAATTTGAAATAATAGGAAATTTAGTGGCTCCAAAAGAAATCAAGTGAATCGGGCTTGACAATTAAAAATTAAGACTACTTGCAATGAAACGGGCTTTCAAGTTGTTTAGTATGTAAAGCCACATTCTACTCATCCTACATTAATTACCCATAATAATCATTTTTATACAAATATCATAGGATCCATATTTAAGTCATTGCCTTTCTATTAATTATAATATATGTTTGACGGGTCTTGAGAATGTGAATGATGAGTCTTTGATATGATCATTATCTCTATTAAATGTTTATAATGATGTTTATGAATCTTGTGGATTGATCATAGTAAGAGTATATGATGGGTCTGGGGTTTTGATTCTTTTCTTGTTGATTTTCTCAAGCTTAGTGGATAGTCTGTGGTCTTGGTCTGGGTAAGACCTCACATTATGACTCTAAGGTAGTAAGGAAGCCTTAGGGTTGGGTGCCTCCGTAGGCATGCGGTGGAGTAAAATGCATCCTAACTAAGTTCCCAACACGTCCACTAGCTATTTCAAACAACTGTGGTAGTAGCTTGTAGTCTGATAAGGATGATTTTCATAAACTGGTCTTTTCTCTTCATCAGGAATGACTGGCGGGACAATAACTATCTCAATGGAAACTACACTCAACTACAACCAACTCGACTGAATCAAGCTCCCATGTAACCAACTCAACTGTAAGTCAACTTTAGCCAAACTCATTTGTGACTCAATCCAATCTCAAATGTAACTTTTCCAAATTCAACTGCAACTGATTCAGATGTAGCCATAGAGGATTCAGATGTATACATGGATGATTCGGATGTAGCATCGCCAAGTTTGTTGGCGAAAAGTAAACAAAACTCAAGCGGTGAGGTAGCCTACAAAAGGCTCTTCCGTCTCGCCCTCTAATTGGAAGTGCGGTCCAATAGAGGGATGTCTATTCCAAAACTACGCCACTGAGACGGGTGAGAGAGACTCTCCGGAAAAGTCACTCTAAAAGAAAAATCGGCCCGACCGGTACGGGCTAACGAGCTCGAAAAACTAAAACCAAGGGTCCTCCAGCCTAGGTACCTTAAAGAACAAGGGTTAGCAAAACTGGTCTTTAAAGGAAAACTGTGGATCCCAGAGAGGCGTAAAAACTGCGAGCGCTCGCGAAAAACCGAGAAAAAGACTGGGATCCTAGATCCGCGCACTAAGCGGCCGCTGCCCTAACTGGGCTTCCTATCTCCCGTCCAGCTGAGGGTTACCGCACCCTCGCACAGTCAAGTGTGAAGGTCACCATGACCGGCACTCAATATTTATTAGTCTTCATTGGAGCACCAACGCTGACTTGATTCATCTTCCTTTATTAATCTATGTTGGTGGTTAACCTTACCGATCTAGATATCTTGTCGGTAACTTTATTGAATAATGATCCATAATTAGTGATTTATACCTAAAGGATTGATCATGAGGATTTTCAGTCATTGAGTATAGATTAATTCTTAAACTAGTGGCCTGCTAATTGAATCTATATTAGACTTGGATTCGGATTTGGATTAATGGGAAATCAATAATGCTAGAATAGTATCGAAAACAATAAAACTAAATGCAATATGAGTCAATCGTTTCAAGCCA
Organism: Ottelia alismoides; assembly: GCA_037367405.1. Classification (NCBI taxonomy): domain Eukaryota; kingdom Viridiplantae; phylum Streptophyta; class Magnoliopsida; order Alismatales; family Hydrocharitaceae; genus Ottelia; species Ottelia alismoides. Next base: position 14,822 of record JAZKJV010001127.1, on the reverse strand, counting down.
TAGAGATATGTACGATGGTCGATATTAGATAGGTTGGAAAGTGGAGACCCTACTTAAAGCAATTGCTACATCTATTCCCCATAGTCCAATTCTGCAAAGCAAAGCTCCATTGCTCTCGATGGAGGGAAAGAGTGGATCATGCCTCCTATTCTTTTCCTTATTTGTCACTATGAATTACTTAAATTTTAATTTTCCACATGATTTATTGATCCAAGAATCACCATTAATTTTCAGCTACCACATGATTATTGATCCAAGAAACACCAAAGTACGATGTTCTCCCTAAACCTCTTTATAGATACAAATATGGATCCATATACAATAATATATTGTTATCATTATTAATAAGGTATGAATACCCCTCCACGTGGCAGTTTAGAAATCCTTTTTTTTGAAGCTATTATGTTATCGAGGTTTTGCTAACTATCAAGGGGAAAAGTGTAAAATCTATATACGATAACTTAAAAAAATTAGCAACTTCTAGCTGAAAATTTCCTTTTTTTATGGTTTATTGGTAATGAAATATGAACCAATAAGCAAGTGGAAAAAAATTAGCAACTTCTAGCTGAAAATTTCCTTTTTTTATGGTTTATTGGTAATGAAATATGAACCAATAAGCAAGTGGAGATGCTATACAAAAAGGGGAAAAGGAAATGCTACAACCTAACCTATGAATCATGACATAACTCTCTCAGTAGTCCTACTCATCTGCACAAGAAGAGGGAAAGATACTGTAGGTGAGAGCATCAAAGCCATGCTCATGTCTTTTTTTATTTCTTTCTCGTTCCTCTAACTATCCACTTAAAAGGAGGAGCCTCTTTGGTTTTGTTATTATGTTTTGTCCCCTTTCTTTCATGGGTTCGATCAGTCAGTGGAGCTGATGGTGAAGATGGGCTGTCATGGATGTGAGAGGAGAGTTAAAAATGTTGATTTCTCCCTAAGAGGTTGGTTTCCATCTTTTCTAAGGCCCTTAATGTCAGATTCGGTCACCATTTCCGTATCGATCAAAATGGATTTTCGATGGAATTTTGACCGGAATTTCGGTCATTTTTGTACTAGGACCCCTATATTTCGGTCATTTCGGTCAAATTTCGATTTTGACTGGTTATCGATATTCGACAGAAATTCAACCGAATTTCGCTGAAATTTGACTTCCTAATCTCTTCTCTCTTTCTGATCCTTCTCCCTTTTAAATATATGTGCATGACTGAATTAATCCTCATCATTTTTTTACAAACTGGTGGAAAATTCCATCTACATTTGCCAATTAACTTCTACAAACTGTTTTAGTTTCTTATAAACCCCATAAACAAAGTTTTATCTTATTTAATAAGCATATCCTGTAAACTTCTTTCCCTTGATTTTTTTTTAAAATTTAGTTAGAACTTCACATTCTTATCTAATTCCAAAGGTAGTTTGAGAATTTGAATCATGCATTGAAGTCATCAAGAGGGGAATTAGAATTGTTCAAAAACATGGACTGCAGCAAGAGGAGGAGAAGATTGTACCTCTTGAAATCTCTCAATTTTGTATATTTAATTGCATGCAGCAGCAGCCCTAAATGATTTGTTTGTTCTTGGAGAGATGCTGGAAATAGCCTCTGCATCTTCAAGAGTTTAAGGAGGAGCAGTTGCAGCTCTTCCTTACTTGGACAGCCAACCTACTGCTAATAGTAGCAGAAATTCCAGCAAGTTGTTGACAGTAAAAGAGGGGAAAAGTTTTGGGTTTCTCTTGTGGTGTTTCTTGTAAATTTGGAAAAGAAGAAGGAACTAAAGAAGAGAGGGGAGGGGAAAAGATTGTACCTTTAGATTTATTCTATTTTTTTTTGGAGAAAACAGACATGCAGGAGCAGATATAGTTGATGGTCTAGCTGCTGTAGCAGTAGTAGGAGTTTTGACAGGGGGTTTGGCAGCAGCAGGAGAAAGAATGTGACTCCAGCAGCTTGGTTGGAAGGAGCAGTAGCTGTATCCAGCAACTTTTAAGAAGAGCTGGAGCCTTCTCATGGCCAGAAAAAATAAAATTTTGGGAGAAAACTTTGGCTTCTCGGTGGAAAGGATTTGGAGAAGAAAGGGGGGTGATTTTGGGAGATCTAAATAAGAGAAGGGTCTTCTTGGGGTGTTGACAAGTGGTGGAGGAAAAATCCAAGTGTAAAGAAGGCAAGAATCCAAGTGCAGGTTAGTGTTCTGCTGCGCTGGATATAAAATTTTTATATCATTTTTTTAACTTTTATCTCTCTTTTTTAATTGGAATACCAAAGTCGCCTGCATTCGCATGACGAGTCGCGGATTTTGATGTGCAATAGCTCATTTTGATCGCCTCTGAATGGCGATCAAAATGAGTATAATATTTATATACTTCGGATCAAAGATGAATTCCCGAAATTTCCGAAATACGGTCTTGGTTTGTGGTTAAATTTTGTTGAATCGACGAACGGTCGATTCCGTTGGTCTTGTTTTGTTGAATCGGATTTTTAAGTGGTTTCGATTTATTTCGCGGTTTCCTAATTCACGTCGCGGCTTTTTCGGGCACGTATTATGATGCGATCGATTTTTGATCGTTTTTTCGTGAACGACTTTTGATTCGCCATTAATTAATCGATTTAGGTTATTTATCATTGATTAATAACTTTATTTAGTTATACAGACCCTAATCGGGTTGGGTTTGGGTTTGTGCAGATCCGGATGTTACAACCTCTTCTTATGCATCTCCAATACGACAACCAGGTTGCTCTTTTCATTGTCGATAACCCTGCCTTCCATGAGAGGTCCTAGCATATCGAGGTCGATTGTTACTATGATTGTGACATGATTCAGAAGGGATTCATCTCCACCTCTCAAGTCAGCGTAGGGGAACAAACAACAATGTATTCACTAAGGTCCTAACCAAAGGGCCATTCCAGATATGTTTCAAGCTGAGCACGATTCATATTTATGCTCCACCTTGAGGAGTGTTCAGATATTATTTATCTTTTCATAAATCTATCTATTTTCTTTTCTTTAGTCTCTATTATGTGATTTGTCCAAACATGTTTCTCCTCTTATATAAGAGAACCTTAGGGCCTCGTGAAGAATCAATTCATTCTTTTCTCTCCACAGTGGTGACCATGGCTCAAACCATAGGGAGGCTTGTGTCCATTGTGTTCATGTTTCCTTCTTTTGTAATTTCTTCTCCTACAAACTAAATAAATACAAGACGAGCTTAATACTTGTGTGGGTAAAGACGAGAAAATGTATTGTATTGATTATCTTCAAGTGATCGAGGGGCTCTTATATAGATCGGAATCCTAGAACCCTCTACCCTGAGGGGTTACAACTAAATATAAAAAATAAAGCTGTCGCTGACACTCCTCAGCATATCTATCTATCATGCCCAACTTGGAGATTATCCACGAGAGACGTTTCTTTTGTAGCACCTTCGTGAATACATTTGCAAGCTGAAAATTAGTAGAAATGTGCGGAGTAGTGATCTTCCATCCTTGTACAACATCACAAAGTGACATTCAATTTCAATGTGCTTGGTCCACTCATGGAAAACAAGATTCGTAGCAATGTATGTAGAGGACTTGTTGTCACAATACATAGGAACTTTAGTAGTGACAACAGTACCGAGTTCCTGTATGAAAGCGAGTAACCATGTAATCACACATGTAGCTTGAGCCATCACTATGTATTCTGCCTTTGCACTCGATTTAGGGACTATAGTCTGCTTCTTGCTTTTCCAAGTGACAAGAGTTCCACCATCCATCATAGCATATCTTATAGTAGAGCAGCGATCCTCAGGTGAAATAGCATAATCTGCATCAGGATAAGCAGATGCATCAGTATGGCCATTGACCCGATAGAAGAGACCTCATCCTGGTAATTCCTTCAAGTAGCGTAGGATCATAAGAAAATCCTGCCAGTGTGACTATAAAGTGGTTTCTCCATGTGTTGGCTGGTTCTGCTCATGTTATAAGATATATCTGACATAGTGACAATAAGGTAAAGCAGTTTGCCAAATAGGCTTCTGTATCCTGGGACATGGAATTTCTTCAATTGCAGGATCAACTAAAGTAGAGTGCTTCCTCATGTCTGTAGGTGTAATGACCTCGGGATCTAGGTTACCCGTTTACACAACATTTATATGTAAATTTTTGATTGATTGTACTAAGTTACAAAAATGAGGAATTTTTTTTCACGAATGAATGCCATTAACAATCATTTAACCCTTCATATCAAAACACGTATTACTGCAGAAATATTTGCATTTATAATCATATAGCATTACATGTATCAATAAGAAACATTTTCATTCTATATATTTATCCAAAAATAATAGAAGAGAATGAAAGAAAAAGAGAGATACAATATCTATACAATGCTATAAATGTGTACTGTCAAAAGAAATCGTTTGAACCTCAGATGCTCAGAGTCCAACTGTCACACTACTGTATCGCAGGCTCCTTTCCTGCAGCCCATGTTAGGAACAAAAAGTTGTCAACAAAGGTTGAGTACATTCATATATATTAAAATAAACAGTTATTTAAGTGGGTACAAAAGAGAGCAAGTAGATAGGTGATGAAATTTAAATTTATTAAGCTACTTGCATGGATAGTTGGTTTTCTGGCTATTTCATATATGAATCCCCCTTTTTCCCTTACCACATCTCAACTCTCAACCCCTAATACTTCCCTTGTTTCATTATAAGTTTATGATGGAATAAGTGATCTAGATATAAATTATTTCCTTTATAATTGTTGTGAGATGAAAGATATGATGATGGATCTTATTAAGATTGATGATTGATGATTTCCATGATCTAAACGTTATCCTCGCCAACACCTACTGGCAGAACAATAACCAAACTCAAATGATGAGGAAGCATCCTAAGAGACTCTTCCATCTCGCCTTCCCAGTAGATGAGCGGTCCATGATAAGGCTAGGCACACTCCAACTACACCCCTAAGACAGGTGGGAAGGACTCTCTAGTATGAGCCACTCCAGTCCGGCCCTACCACTATACGTGCAAAACGAGCTCCTAAAATAAAACCAAGGATCCTCCAGCCTAAGCACCCTACTGAATATAGGGTCAGCAGAACTGGTCAAACTAAAACACCTAGATACCAACAAAGCGTAAAACTACGAGTTCGCGAAAAACCGTACTAGAGACTAGGATCCTAGACTTGCACACTAGGTGGTCGGTGCCCTAACTGGGCTTCCTAACTCCTAACCAATTGAGGGTCACCACACCCTCGCATCGTAAGGTGTAAGAGTCATCATGACCGGCACAAATATCAGTTATCACTGGTTCATAACAACCAAATATCTCAACGATTTCAAAGTAATGTAGATCACTTAAGTTCTTTGGTCCGTTAAAGCACTAAGATTCGTGGATACTAATGATCATGTATGCAATTTAGAGTCACTTTCATGCAAAATTTCCAATGTTTTCATTTTTAAAATCATGAGATTAAAAGCTGCTCATTGGATGCTCATTGGATCTGGATTTTAGTTTAAATCAATGCAGAATTCCCCAAACTTTTTTTTTAAATCATGAAATAGGAGCTACTCATTAGAGAATTTAAGTTCAATTCTATGCAAAATCTGAATTTAAGTTCAATTCTTTGCAAAGTCCCCAAATTTTCTTCTTTAGATTATGAGATTTAGAGCTACTCATTAGATCTGAATTTAAGTTCAATTTTCTGCAAAATCCCCAACTTTTCTTCTTTAAATCATAAGATGTAGAGCTATTCATTAGATCTGAATTTAAGTTCAATTCTACGCAAAATCCTCATTTTTTTCATTTTTCAAAGCATGAATTCTGTAGCCTAATCATTGGTCTGAATCAAGATTATTTGCATGCCAAATTACCCCCAAATCTTTCATTTTTAAGGCATGAAATTAGTAGCTTAACAATGGTATAAAATTAGACTCAATTGCATGTAAAATACCCCAATTTCTCATCTTTCAAGCATGAAATCTGCAGCTTAACAGTGGTCTAAATTTTAAGCTAATTGTATGCAAATCACCCCCAAATTTTCATCTTTCTAGTATGAAATCTGTAGCTAATTAGTGGTATGAAATTAGAGCTAATTGCATGCAAGTCACCCCCAAATTTTCATCTTTAACTTGAGATATGGAGCTATTTTATTTGGTCCGAAATTAGATACCAATGCATGCATAAATCCCTAATTTCTCACTTCTAAAACATGAGATTTGGAACCAATTAATTGGTCTGATTTGTGGATCAATTGCATGTGAAAACTAATTTTCTCTTTAAGAAATCATGATGTAAAAATGGGGCTTGGAATTTGATTCTAATTCACATAGATGACAACAAGAGATGTGGGTTAGATTGTACCTCTTTAATCTTCAAGGATGGAAGAAACTTGCATGTAGGAGCTCCAGGACAGCAACTCCAATTGGAGTAGCAGATCGACTGCTCTTCCAGCTGCTTGGAAGCAGCCCTAAAGCAGCAGATGGCTACTGCTATAGCAGCAACAACAGCTAAATCGGCTGCATTAAGCAGCCCCAGGACATGCAGCAGCTCCTAAGCTGCTGGATAACAACTCCAACACGGAAAAAAGGGGGTTTTCTTGGTGGGAAAGGAAAGAGAATTGGGAGAAAATTAAGAAAAAAAGGAGAGGGGGTGGTGTTGAGAGGAGGAGATTTGGTTTTGACACGTGGAGGAAATTTGTGGCCAAGTGTTGGGCAGTGCTGTGACATTTGTAAAGTGATTTTTTTAATCATTTATCTCTCTCTTATATGAAATCTCAAATTCATCCGCATTTCCACCCGCAATCTTTGATTCAGATGAATAATAGCTTGTTTCGATCGTCTCTGAATGATGATCAAAATGAGTATAATATTCATATACTTCTGATCTAAGATGAGTTCAAAGATTGTCAAGATACGATTTTGATTTGTGATTAAATTTTGCTATTTAGACGGGTCAAATGACATCCGATTGACGGACAAACAATTTTGTTGGTTTCAATTTGTTGATACAAATTTTGTGATGGTCTTATTTTGTTCCTGCGGCTCCTATTGCATCACGACTTTTCTGATGATACGAATTATGATGCAATTGATTTTTGGTCGATTAATTCCAAAGGAATTTGATTTACGATCTATAGATCGATTCATATCATTTAATATCGATTCTAATTTATCGGATCATATGGACCCTAATCAAGTCGAATTCGGTTTCAAATTCGAGTGTTACAAATATAAAATCTCAAAGAGAGTCTCGTCCCGAGACTCGTGTCAATGTCTCTATGCGCTTTATCTGGGTTTCACCTATGATTTCTTACCATAAAAACCTCATAGGTTTTTAAACCCATAAAAACCTCAAAGATAAAACAAGACATAATCTTTCAACATATGGAATCAAATAGGTTTTGTTTGACAATTACCTGAAAAGATTTGTAGGTATCGTGCCTTCATGCCTACTTCGTTCTCCCATGTCGCTTCTTCAATCCCTTGTCGGTACCATAACACTTTGACTAAGGAAATCTCCTTGTTGCATAGCTTTTTCACTATTCTGTCCACTATCTGAACCGGCTTCTTCTCTTATGTCAAGTCGAGCTCTGTATCCAGATTTTCATAACTAATAATTTAGCAAGGGTCGTGAACGTATTTCCTCAAGTTTGATATATGAAGCACATCTTGTGTGGTTCATAAGTGTGGAGGGAGAGCTACTCCGTAGGCCATCCTTCCCACAAGGGCAATAATCTCAAGTGGTCCAACTTATCGTGGTGCTAACTTACCACGAACATCAAATCTCTGTATTTTTTTATGAAAGATACTCACAAAACACCGAATTTCCCACCTGTATTTACAGGAATTTCATCAATATGTATGATTAAATGAATCATATTTGAAAATGAATTAGAGAAAAAGATCAGATTACTTGAAACTCCAAATTTCTTCTTCATCGATCTGCATAGCTCTTTTGGCAACTCTGTGCTGTCAGAAGATCCCGTCTCAGAAGGTCAACATCCCTCGCAATCTCCTCTTGAAGACCCACGAAGTAAAGTGCATGATTATCTACCTCACGCCAATTGAGAGGTGTGAGGCATCTCCGCCTGTATAGGTCTACGAATGATGCCATGTCGATACTGAATAATGACTATTGTCGTATGTAAGTTCTACCAACGACAGGTGGTCCTTCCAGGACCTTTTCCACGCAAGAGCACATAAACAACAACAACAAAGCCTTTTCCCACAATTAAGTAGGATCGGCTACACGAATTCTTCGCCTCCATTCAAATCTATCTTGAGTTGATCTTGGGCTTATATCTAAAAAACTACGATCCCTTTGTATAGTGTCTTTCCAATACTTCTTGGGCCGTACTCGCCCTCTCTTAGCCGGATCAACATCCAAGCACTCGCATCTCCTAATTCGTGCCCACTCAAGAACACATGTACATAACAAATCCGCAAGTGTTTGGATAATGCGCTCGCTCTGACCGTCAGTCTGCGGATGGTAAGCCGAACTCATCTCCAGCTCTGTCTGTGATGCTGACATAAAACTGTTGCCAATAATGAGATGTGAACCTCGAGTCTCTGTCAGATACTATCTCTCGAGGTATACCATGTAGCCTAATGATATTATAAACATATGACCTGACCAACTGAGATGGAATATAAGTCTTGTTGACGTGTATGAAATGAGCCGACTTGGTCATCCGGTCAACAACAACCCAAATAGAATCGTGGCCACCTGATGTCCTCGGCAATCTTGTGACAAAATCCATGGAAATACTCTCCCACTTCCACTCGGGAATTGGGAGAGACCGCAATAACCCAGGCGGTCTCTTGTGCTATGCCTTGACCGTCTTACATGTCATGCACTTTCTAACATGATAAGCTATATCTCGCTTCATCCCGTCCCGCCAGAAATGTTCGCGTGGATCACGATACATCCTTGTACTGCTAGGATGAATAGACAATCGTGAACTGTGTGCCTCATCAAGGATTTCTTTACACAACTGCTCATCATTGGGCACAACGACCTGACCAACCTTCCATAAAATGGACTTTGACACCACAAAATCATCACATTCATCCTTGATAACACACATATATCTATCTTTTATCCAAGGATCTGTCCTTGACCTTCTACTATACGATCCCATAAGTTGGTGAATCACGAAGGTGCGATAGTGGATCTGTAGATGTGGATGCACTCTCAAGAGGGTGCCAATCAGTCAAAGCCGTGGGCATATCCTACGTGTATAACTAGTTTACCATACCCTCTTCACGAGCTCTCCTACTAAACGCATCTGCCACCATGTTTCCTTTACCATGATGGTAAGAGATTGTGCAATCGTAATCATTCAGTAGCTCAAGCCACCTTTGCTGTATCAGGTTCAACTCCTTCTGATCGAGAATTTACTTCAAGCTCTTGTGATATGTGAAAATATCAAAGTTCACCCCATAGAGACAGTTGTTGGAAGAAATGAAAGAGAGGACTTGTTTATTCTAGGGAACCCTAGGCTCTCTTATATAGAGGAAGCCTATGGGTAAATTATATAAGATGGAACAACGAAAATAAGCATGACACATAAGTACATAAATACTAGAAATATCTCTACACTCTCCCTCAAGATGGAGCATAGATGTCAATCATGCTCAGCTTGGAAGAACATTTCTGAAATGGCCCTCTGATCAACGGCTTAGTAAAAATATCTGCAGTCTGTTCTCCTGAACTAACATTGGAAGTAGAAATCAACCCCTTCTAAATCATATCCCTTGTATAGTGGCAGTCTACCACAATATGCTTCGTCCTTTCATGAAATGTAGGATTATTAGCAATAAATAATGCTGCTTGATTGTCACATTGTAACTCCATGGGTAATGGTACATCTATATGCAAATCTGCTAATATGGCTCGGACCCACATCATCTCAGTACTTGCCTGTGCCATGGCTCTGTACTCAGATTCAGCACTAGATCTAGCCACCATTGTCCGTTTCTTGCTTTTTCCAAGAAACTAAGGAACTGCCAACAAACACTGCAAAACTTGAGGTAGATTTCCGGTCTCTAGGACATCCTGCATAATCCGCATCAGCACATGCAGAGATAGACAGATTTATTTCTTTCCTGAATGACAATCCTGCACCCGGAGACGACTTTAGATATCTTAGTATCATATCTAAAACATCCATGTGTATCTGTCTGGGCTGTTCCATGAACTGACTCACCCGACTAACTGCAAAAGCAATGTCAGGTCTGGTGATAGTAATATAGAGAAGTTTTCCCACCATTTCTCTAAATCTTCTTTTGTCAACTTACTCTGTATCATCTCAATATAGCTTCATACTAGGATCCATGGGAGTGGTGGAGGGTCGATACCCGATCATACCTGTCTCAACAAGCATATCTATAATGTATTTCCTTTGGATCATCACAAGATCCTGCGCATTCCTCGCAAAATCCAATCCCAGAAAGTATGGTAGAGTACCAAGATCCTTCGTCACAAACTGGTGGCCTAAAATGCTTTTGCCATCTTTATCCCCTGCATGTCATCTCCTATAACAAGTAGATCATCAACATGTACCATAATAACAACAACCTCTGGGAGTCTTCTGGACAAACAAATAGTGGTCAACATTTGATCTTATGAACCCTTGCTTCTGGATGAGATATGAAAGCTTCTGAAACCATGCCCGCGGACTTTGTTTAAGACCATATATACCCTTGTGAAGTGTACACACCATATGACACTCCCCCTCAACAACAAACCCCGGAGGCTGCTGCATGTAGACTTCTTCCTGCAGATCTCCATATAAAAGGCATTTTTAACATCAAGCTGGAATAAGGGCCAATCACGTACCACTGCGACTGACAGAAGAACACGTAGAGTTGAATGATGGGCCACCATGGAAAAAGTGTCCATATGATCCACGCCATAGGTCTGAGTGAATCCACGAGCCATTAATCTTTCTTTGTAGCGATCGAGGCTGCCATCCGCATTCTATTTGACTGTAAAGACCCATTTACAACTGACCACACAAGCTCCTGGGGGAGCAGCAACCAAGCTCCATGTACCACGAGATCGTAATGCAGCTATTTCTTCTTCCATGGCTAACTGCCCGCTTGTGTCTTTCAAGGAATCCTGATAGTTCCGTGGTATCTCCACGGTAGATATGGCAATAGCGAATCTCTGGAAATCACCAATGAGGCGATGGAATGAAACATGTGAAGCAAGTGGATAAGACGTGCACGTCCGCTTGGATTTCCTCAAGGCAATAGGTACATCCAAATCATCAGCAATGTCCACCTGTACATCATTGTCCTGCACTTGTTCATTGTCAGTCCCATCATTACTAATATCACCTGGACATACCTGGGGCGTGGTGGATGAATGACGGCCTCCATGAGCAGGATTCAGACGACGAGTATAAAATCTCAGTAGAGGTGGTACTGGTGGTTGTGGAGGAGGTGGTGGTGGTGGTGGTGATGATGATGGTGGTGGCACAACAGGATTAGGTATGTGATTATACTGACATACAAGAGGAGGTGGTATATAAATGTCATCATCAGTAGTGGAAGGAGTCATCCTGTCACCTGTAGGCGAGAAATACATGACATTTTCAAAGAAGGTGACATCAACACTGACATAATATCTGTTATTCACATGATCATAGCATCGGTAGCCCTTTTGAGTACGAGAGTACCCCAAAAAGACACACTTGACAACCCAAGGTGAGAGCTTGTCAATCCTTGGAGTGAGGTGATGGACAAACACAACTGAACCAAAAACATGAGGAGTTAGTGAGAACAATTCTCTGTCAGGAAAGACAACAGAAGAGGAACTTTCTCACCCAACACAGAAGTTGGCATACGATTTATCAGATAACCTGCCATAAGAACAACATCACCCCAAAAAGACAGAGGAGCACAACTATGAATGAGTATAGTCCGAGCCACATGAAGGGGATGACGGTGTTTTCTCTCTGCAACACCATTCTGTTGAGATGTGTAGGTACAAGTTGTTGGATGAATAATGCCACGAGACAAGAAGAAATGTGTAAAGCCTTGAACTTGGCATATCTTGGATCCTATATAATAAGATCCGGCTCGTCAAGAGAAAATCAATGAAATTTGTTTCGTGTGAATCGGACTTCGTTCGAATTGTTATGATTTTTCGAAAAAAGAGAAGTCATTAATCCATAATGACTGTCATTAAGACTAATTAAATATGATTAAAGAAATTAATGATGATTGAATGCCGCTAATGATCATTAGTAAACACTAATCAATAGTTAACAAAAGATAAGCGTAAGCCGCGAAAGTTAAATCGCGATTAGTGAAAGTTAATCACGATTAGTGTTAATTAAGCGTCATTAGCGAATCTAGAATCCTCTAGAATGTTCTAATTTAAGCTCCAAGTTTGGGATAAGTTTTGGCTAAAACCATGGGCCAAAACCATGGGCCGCTAAACCATGGTTAAGGTCTAAACCATGGTTTTCTAACCATGGTTAGTGGTTTTCTGGGGCCTATAAATAGACCCCCCCTACCAATTCATTCTCTACGATTTCCACTACCATCACCACCCCAAGGGCTAGGGTGGAGAGGTCGGGAGGAGGAGTGGAAGGCGAGGGAGGAGCGCTAGCGAAGCGCTGCTGGGAGAACGAGGAGGAGAAAGGTATGATCCTCTCTTAGTTGCTTCGTAAGCTAGGCTTTCAATTCATACTCTTGTTCTTCCAAGTTTTTGTTTTTTATTCATATTTCTTTCCGATTCGTTTTCCTGTTGTGGTTCGAAGAGAAATCTGTGTAACACCCTACCTAGGTGCTGGCTATGCACGTCAGTGACCCTGTGATTCGTCACACGTTCACTCATCTAAGACGTGTGGTGTCTACCGATTCTCCATCGTTTATGTTTCTATTCTTTGCATTATACTTTTATAGTTATTTTGATAGAGAAATCTGTGTAATACCCTACTTAGGTGCGGGCGGCTATGCACGTCAGTGACCCAGTGATTCGTGACACGTTCACTCACCTAAGATGTATGGTGTCTACCGGTTCTTCATCTCTTGTTGTTGAGTATATCCTTTCAGTTTCGTTGTTATTTTCCTCTCGATTGATTTTATAGAGGAAACTCTTTTCGTTTTTATTTTGAAATATGTCCCGATATAAGGAGAAACTCTGCTGAAATTTTCCGAAAAATATGTCCCGATATAAGGGGAAACTTTGTCGAAATTTTAAAAGAAAATATGCTCTTGACGTTCTTCGCGTTCTTCGCGTTCTTCATGTTCTTCGTTCGTTCTTCGCGTTCTTAACATGTTATTAGCGTTTTGATACGAAAAATGAAATTCGATCTTTTCAGGAGCCTTAAAATAGCCTTTCTAAAAAGGAAACTCGATAAAGCCTTGCATACACGAGAGAGAGCTCGATTAGGTAACGAAATCCTTCCTTTTGCTGTTGGGTTTTCATACGAAATTATTGAAATTCTTGATTTTGTATTCTTTGCTACGAAGAACCCTAATTTTGGTTATTTTTGAAAAAGTCTGAAGAATTGCTTTGTGATTCCCACTAAAATAAGATTTACGCATCAAATTGATGCGTTGGCTCTGAAAGTTAGGGTTTGGGAGTTAAAATAGGCATAAATAGGAGTATACATATGGTTATGAATAATATATATGTGAGTCGATACTAAGTATTGCGGTTTATGCAAATCAAAGACTTAACGAAAGAATTATATCATGTGCATTGGTGTGATTTGAGTTGGATCCTGAAAAGGATCATGTGTCACGTTAAGGATGACTGGAAGTAGAACTACAGGTCGGGCATGCAACCTGTAGGTTTGTCGGAAGGAACCCGTATTGGCGTTTCCCTACCTAGGTGGTACACGGTTGCCCTGTTATGATAAGTGCGCACGAAATGAATGCTTTGCAACGCGTGGTACCGGGAGCCAATATATTCGGGTTGGAACGACGGAAGATCTGGTCGTGCCATTGTGGAGGCACGGGTGGTTCAATAGCGGCTGGGTCACGATAACATGTATTTAAAGCCGCTAGGTTATATGATTAAATGTTAGCCTGAGGTTTTAAGCAACCGAGTCCTTGAGGACGGTGTGCTCTTTGTTTTTTCCAGGCTGAGGGTTGAGAGCCTGTTTAATAAAAGAAAAGGAAATTGTCAGGGTAGTATTGGAGGATTGGTTGAGGCGACGTGCGGCAGCATAAGCTTACCAAGATCAACACAATCTCTAATCCTGAAGCATCCACAGCTTCGGAGTCCAAGAATGGTGGGTTTTCCCTTGTCTAATCCCTGATGTGGAATAGAAAGATATAAGACTTAAATTAATGAAAAGGAATGAAATTTTTGTGATATCAAATTTTGAAAAATTATACAATTTGTTTGCTTTTCTCTTCTTCGTTACTTAGCATTCGCTAATTTTTATCCTATAATTTATGGAAAACCCAACAGGTATCGGTGAGCCATCGCAAAGATTCTAAAAAAATCATCCAGCTTACATACTAGACATCCAGCCAGCCACAGTAGCTTTACTTTTTAAGGTAGTTAGTAATCTTTTGTATATTTTCCTTTCAAGCTGATGTACATATAAATGGTTATAGTGGGACAGTGTATCATCTGAACTTTATTTTGTGAATGGAAAAGTGTTAAAATACTTCTGAGTATTTTTATTTGCAGTCTATTTCTGAATGTTAGTTGTGATTGCTGAATAAATTATTGCTGAGTAACCAGATCCGGATATGGGAGGATCCGACGGTCCGGGAAACGGGGTCGTTACATATTGGTATCAGAGCTTGGTTACTCCAGTAATTTATTTAGTAATTAATAACTATGAGCGGTATTCAGAAACTAAGGTTGTA